>CM055901.1:59780239-60385239 GCA_029582155.1 Panopea generosa
ATCTCCATCCGTGCCTGCGTGCCTGCGTCCGTCTGTAACTCTTTTGTCCGAAGCACACCTACAAAACTATTCAATCGATTTTGTCGAATCAAACAATGACTGAGGACATTGAGAGGAAGTGCAGTGTACAAAAGACATTAACCTTACTTGTTTACTTTTTGAATTCGCTGCTTTATTTTATTGACACTGTTTACAACTCCAAAACAGTTGAAGGAATTTTGTCGAATCTTCCCACAATGACTGAGAGCATTGACAGGAAGTGCAGTAACTCTAACTTGCTTACTCTTTATAAATTTTTCTCTTATTAAACTCCTTGTCCTGGGCATAACTCTAAAGGTGCTAAATGGAATTTATCTAAACTTTATACAAAGACAGGACATTAAGGGAAGTGCATTGTCTAAGAACCGTCATTCTACCTTGCCTCATTTGTCAATTATCCCTATTTATCATTTTTAGTATACTTATTATAAAGATTACTCAAGAACTATTCAAAAGATTTGGTTCATATTTCACACAATAATAAACGTCATTGAGAGGCAATGCATTGCCAAATAACTATAGTTCTACATTGCCCATTTTTAATTGTTCCCTTTATTGTATTTTATTATGATTGTCCGGAACATAACTCAAAAAAGTGTTAAAGGGACTTAGTTGATATTTCACACAGTTATAGAGGAAGTGCAGTGTGCAAGAACCATTACTCTTTCTTGACATAATGTTTCCCTTTGATATCATATTTCATTATGCTAGTCCGGAACATAACTTAAAAGAGTTCAAGGGATTTAATTGATATTTCTCACAATGAAAGAGGACACTGAGAGGAAGTACATCGTGTAGGAAACATAACTCTTTCTTCTGTTTTCGCAGAATTATTTCCCTTTGTTATTTTACCTTGTTTGGAGCATATCTTGAAAAGTTTTCAAGTGGATGCTTAGAAACTGCATACAATGATAGAGCAATGATAGGAAGTGGCCAGTACAACAGTTGCTTCGGTGTGTGTGTATGTGTGGTGGGTGGTGGTGGGTGTGTGTGTGGGGGGGGATTGACCATATTCCAACTATTGTTTGAAACTATTTTATTCTAATCACGGGGATTTATATAGTACAGCTGCAAAGAATATAAAACCCCAGCTTTAAGTACATTTTATTAAATGATTTTATAGCATTTTTACATATTAATTACCCGTAACGCATTTTCGATGTGCTTAAAGCCCCAACTGCCATAAAAAAGCAAGATGGCCCTGGGGCAGTTTATATATAATTCAGCACATGATTCAAACCCTTTTTAAAAAAAATGCATAGTTGTCAATGCATTGTTTTTGGTTTCATTTTGCATACAAATAGATTATTCTTTGCCTACACTTAATAGATTACAGATATCATGTCGTCTAAGAATGAAAAATGTTGCTAAAAATTTCAAAATTTATTCAAGAAGTTCTTTTAATAAGAAAAAATACCCTTGAAAATATGATTGTTTCGCAAGATTAATTTACCTGTGCTGTGTTGTTATTTGTGTTATGTTTGTTTTATAGGTTTACTACAATATGTATTGTCTTTGCCATATTTTTTGTAAAACTTTGTAAATATCTAAATGCAAAATTTGCCGATTGGTGAATAAACTTGAAACTTGGTTAATACATTAAATTGGCAAAGAATAATTTTCAAAACAGTGTTGGTTATATACATTTTGAAAAAAAAGGTAAACTCCAACTGCAAAAAAAAATGAAAATTTCGAAGGAGATGCATTGTATATATACGGATCTGTGTTAATTCACCATCAGCAGATACCTTAGTTTAGCGTTGTAATTAAAACTATCCTCTTACAAATATTTACTACCCTGGCAGTGAAGGTTGGGGTTAAACAATAAATGACGAGTCGGTGTTATTTTATTTCAGAGAAACCTGAAGATAAGGATGAGGCCCCTCCTCCTGTACCGTTCAGACCAAGACGTCCAGTCAAACCAGGTATACATGCTTCTTGCACCAATATTACATCCCCATAGGACTCCATTGTAACATTTGTAAAAAACACAGTGGAAATACAAAATCGTAAGCATGGATTTGAGCTCAAATTTTTCGCTGTTTCTGCTATAAGAAAGAAAATAAAATACTGTAACCATTTTTTAATTCAATGGTTTTGTAATGCTTCACAAAATATATCACTGCAATATGAAGTCCTGAAAAAAAGAAGAAAAAGAGAACTTAAGTTTTGCTTCTACCTCCATCACATGCCCAGAGTATTCAAGGGAGATAGTGGTGTTGTGAGTTCCTATACTTAATTGGTAATAAGCTGAGGAGAGATACCCACCTAGCACTTTCCGCTAAAAAGGCCGTAGCGGTAAGTGGTAACTAAAATACTTCTTTTCCATATTTGGTCACATACAAATAAAAGTATTTTTTTATTTTCCGTCTGTCTGTCTATCCGTCCGTCCGTCCATCCGTCCGACCGTCTGTTACAAAATCTCTTCCGACATCAGTGGTCGTATTTAGTAGAAATTTGCTGAACGAATTGGTGTGTGTTCCAGTTGCGTATATCTCTATGCGTTAAAGTTCGATAATTTTTTGAGTGAGTTACGACCCTTAACATTTTCGGCCATTGTGTTATTCAACAACATAAATATGAAATTAACTTTATTGGTTGGTCATCATACGATAGCAGGTTTACTTACTTAGCACATGCTACATAGCTCCCGAACTTACAGCTAATAGCATTAATTCCTTAATTACCGCCAAGGCAATATAATGAACATTTGTTTTTAACACGCGGGGGCTTTCCGAAAAGCGGGAGACTCTAATGTGGGTCTGTCCGTCTGTCGGTCCGTCACATTTTTGTTTCTGTGCCATAACTTAAGAATGCCTGAATCAAATATTTTAATATTTTAATACAATGTGTTATATTGACAAAACACAGGCTAAGTTTGATTTAGGGGTTGGCGCATATGTCGTTCTAGAGTTAAGACCCTTTTAATTTGCAAAAAATCGTATTTCGAGGCTTTACTTGCAATTACTTAAGAATGCCTGAATTAAATCTTTTCAAGTTTGAATACAATGTTTATAATGACAATACACAGGCTAAGTTCGATTTAAGGGGTTGTTGCATTTATTGTTCTAGGGTTATGCCCCTTTATATATGAAAAATTGTATTGTAGGGGGTTTCCTTGCAATATCTTAAGAATAACAGAATCAAATCTTTTGAAAAAAGCGGGGGACATAAATTCACAGAATTTGATTATTTTATATTTGGCATATGCCGTTTTAACGGTGATTTTTTTTTCAAAACAAGGTTAACAGCATAAGTGTTCAACACAATTCCGGCAATCCAGTTTTATAGGAGGAGAAAGAACTCGGAATAAATCTGAGTAAAACCAAACTTTCTTTCACATAAAGTGTTCATGTATCGGACTGACAAAACCTTACAACGTCAGCAGCGAGAGGTAAGTGATTAGACCAATTGGCCGTCTAAGACCGTTTGGCCACGGTGAATCTTGCATATACATTAAACATTGAAAATGATGAAATAGGGTTTGTAGAAATAATTGATATCGTAACTTATTCTTTATATTTCTCAGTTAAACCAACTACTAACATGACAGTTTATAAAGATGTAACCAGTGACGCCAAATAACCCATATAAAGGTACGACTCTTTTTTTTTTTTTTACAATATAGCATATAGAACCCAACAAAATATCAGATGAAACCGTGAAATGAAATTACCTGAAACCGCCCCTGAGCTTTGAGCCGTACAAATATATTATCTGGATTTAGTGGGCTCTGCTCCGCATTACTCAGTCAATTCTCACAGACACTAATGGCTATTAGAAGTGACTAACTGCATATATAAATGCGTATATAATTGTCATGAAATATTTAGTATCAACATGTCTGATTTTGTAAAACTAAATTGAAATAAAAGTTACATCAAAAGCAAAAAGGACAATGAAAACATGTTTTTGATGTTTAACAAACTGCTGAATAAAGCCCACTTGAAATGCTTTCACATTGTCTTCGATTTTGTTAAACAATATTCTTTACAAGACGAGTATAAGAAGCCGTACTGCATTATATGCTGGAAGGTTATGGGGTAATACACCCCCCCCCCCCCCCCCCCCCCCCCCACACACACACACTTCATTTGGGCTTAACGTGCATTATATAAAAAAGCAAGAAGAGAAGATTAAATGTCGACAGGAGAAGCAACATTTAAAGAACACGACCACCAAGGCAGCATGAACACAATAAATATAAAAAAGAATCATATTTGGTTTAAACACATTTTATTGCTGTTTACTGTATAAACGGGGGATACTCTAAATCTCCATGGTCAAAGCCCCATGACTTAAATTTGTAGAATAAAAAAATCATATAGCTGGTGTATTATGTCCGTCACTTCTTTTCAGACTCCAAAGCCGGTGAGATGGACGATGACTCACAGGATGACGACTATATATATCCGGACCAACCATCCGCACCACCATCAGGTACACAACTGACCGTTCTTAACTACTACGCTGCTTTATATATTCAGTTAATTGTCAATACCATAACTAACAATATATTATCATCGTTAGAAGCAATTATCTACTCAATGTAGCATATTCATAATGCTAACAGTATACTTGAAATATACGTGCATTTATACTGATTTATTGTAACTCGAGTGAAGAATATTTGCGAGTCGTTCTTGCTTCTCTTTCCTGTTTAGAACCAGTACTTGGTGTTCAGTTCGAGCCTGTGATTGAACCCACGACCTCTGGCATGAGTGTTCAACACGTTATACATTACACTGTCGTATTGCTTATGATATTTACAGTCATTGATGCAGTTTTATGTGATATACAAACATCATATTTGTCCGTGATATTCTTGGGAGGAAATGGAAAGACAATTCAGCTATATATAGCCATAATGTTTTACAAAACGCACAAAACAGCAATTGCTAAATCTATCAAATAAATCCATTGTTGATGATGTGCATGTATACAAAGCGGGTCGTGGTGCGGTGTATGGAATGTTGGCCATTAGAGGAAGGAAGTCGCAGGTTTGTTCCGAAACTCAATCATGAATCAAGCTAAAATAAATAAGTATAAATGTCCAAACATTATAATCATCGGTATATACGATGCGTATCATATTATGCAATACATTTTGAATTAAATTAAATATGATACCAGACTCCTAAAAAACATTTTATACTGAGATAAGAACCCTTAGTTAAAAGAATATAAACCTTTAAAATTAATAATATACACACATTTGTAAACTGCATATATAAATTGAATTTTGCAATGTTTATCGTCAAATTAAGTATTTATCGTGTTTTACGTTTTATGTTCTGCAAGGAAATATTTAATTGGCTATAAAAAAGAACCTTTTTCTTACATATGTCTGTAAATATTTATGGTTATACTTTTATGTAATTTTAACGATATGCGCAATACATATGTTTAAACTCAATAAACAATTGCAGAGCGTCTACATTAACCTACTATTTCACAGGATGCCCTCTGTCATCATCTACCAATGATAATACAGATATGACATATTCTGGTAAACATTACTCGTCTCGTAAGTTAATAATACTTTGGTGGTGTCGTTTAAATATATACCAATTGCCACATGAAAACTGTCAGATGGCTCCAATGGGTTTTCAAATAATTCTATACATGATTCAATTCAGAGATTTTTTTTTCAAACTGCCAAAGCCACCATGACATTGTTTAAGTTATACTTTTGAATACTACTAGATTATTTTTAAAACATTTAATTGGCAAAAACTATTTTCCAAAACAGTGTTTGTTATATTTTAAGTCGATATGCCAACAAAATGAAATACTAGAAATGAACTTGTGAGTTAATACACACTAAATCGTGATCAAAACACGTGACTCACATGTGTATGTGCATCGTCACAGGTGTAAAACAATTAATCAATGATGTATTTTAACACACTCAAACCTAACGACACCAGCTGTTATATAATAAGCATCCCTACAATTTCTTTATGTGGGTATTAAAACTTATAACATGTAGCTAATGAGAATGCATTTTCACGTGGTGTCTGAGCTTTGTTTAAATATTTATGTATCGTTTAATTACTCTTTTCAAGTTTCTGCCAGTGACAAAGCGGTATCGCCTGTTGTCACATTTGTTTGTGCGTTCCTGCGTGTATGTGCGTGCTTATATGTGCTTATCAGATAGAGTGTTTATACGTTACCCAATGCACTGCTTATGTTTGTGCTGTTTTAAATAGTTGGATATGTTATTTATTGTATATTTTAATGGTACGTTGGACATGTCATTTATTGTATATTTTAATGGTACATTGGACATGTCATTAATTGTATATTTTAATGGCATATTGTAACTATACAAAACACGTATGTCATGTCTAAAAGTAAATATGCTTGTATCAGGTGCGGCATCTTGTAACTATACATAATATGAACGTCTAAAAGATAGTAGGCCTATATCAGGTGTGGTATCATGTTACTATACATAATACGTATGTCTTAAAGTAAGTAGGCCTATATCAGGTGCAGCATATTGATACTACACATAATACGAATGTCTAAAAGTAAGTAGGCCTATATCAGGTGCAGCATATTGATACTACACATAATACGAATGTCTAAAAGTAAGTAGGCCTATATCAGGTGCAGCATATTGTTACTATACATAATATGTATGTCTAAAAGTAAGTAGGCCTATATCAGGTTGGGGCATATTGTAACTATACATAATATGTATGTCTAAAATAAGTAGTCCTTTATCAGGCGGGGCATCTTGTAACTTTACATAAAACGTATGTCTAAAAGTAAATAGGCCTATATCTGGTGTGGCATCTTGTAACTTTACATAATACGTATGTCTAAAAGTAAGTAGGCCTATATCAAGTGTTGCATATTGTAACTATACATAATACGTATGTCTTACAGTAAGTAAGCCTTTATCAGGTGGGGAATATTGTAACTATACATAATACGTATGTCTTAAAGTAGATATAACTATATCAGGTGCGACATATTGTAACTTTACATAATACGTATGTCTTAAAGTAAATATGCCTTTATCAGGTGCGGCATATCGTAACTATACATAATACGTATGTCTATAAGTAAGTAGGCCTATATCAGGTGGAGGCATATTGTAACTATACATAAAACGTATGTCTTAAAGTAAGTAGGCCTATATCAGGTGCTGCATATTGTAACTATACATAATACGTATGTCTAAATGTAATTAATCCTATATCAGGTGTGGTGTCATGTAACTATACATAATACGTATTTCTAAAAGTAAGAAGGCCTATATCAGGTGCTGCATATTGTAACTATACATAATACGTATGTCTAAAAGTCAGAAGGCCTATATCAGGTGGGGGCATATTGTAACTATACATAATACGTATGTCTAAAAGTAAGTAAGCCTATATCAGGTGCGGCATATTGTAACTATACATAATACGTATGTCTAAAAGTAAGAAGGCCTATATCAGGTGGGGGCATATTTTAACTATACATAATACGTATGTCTAAAAGTAAGTATGCCTATATCAGGTGGGGGCATATTGTAACTATACAAAATTTGTATGTCTTAAAGTAAGTAAGCCTTTATAAGGCGCGGCATATTGTAACTTTACATAATACGTATGTCTTAAAGTAAATATGCCTATATCAGGTGCGGCATATTGTAACTTTACATAATACGTATGTCTGAAAGTAAATATGCCTATATCAGGTGCGGCATAGTGTAACTATACATAATACGTATGTCTAAAAGTAAGTATGCCTATATCAGGTGGGGGCATATTGTAACTATACAAAATGTGTATGTCTTAAAGTAAGTAAGCCTTTATAAGGTGCGGCATATTGTAACTTTACATAATACGTATGTCTTAAAGTAAATATGCCTATATCAGGTGCGGCATATTGTAACTTTACATAATACGTATGTCTTAAAGTAAATATGCCTATATCAGGTGCGGCATATTGTAACTATACATAATACGTATGTCTGAAAGTAAATATGCCTATATCAGGTGCGGCATATTGTAACTTTACATAATACGTATGTCTGAAAGTAAATATGCCTATATCAGGTGCGGCATAGTGTAACTATACATAATACGTATGTCTGAAAGTTACTATGCCTATGTCAGGTGCGGCATATTATAAATATACATTATACATATGTCTGAAAGTAAATATGCCTATATCAGGTGCGGCATATTGTAACTTTACATAATACGTTTGTTTTAAAGTAAATATGCCTATATCAGGTGTGGCATATTGTAACTAGACATAATACGTATGTCTTAATGTAAGTATGCCTATATCAGGTGTGGCATATTGTAACTATACATAAAACGTACGTCTAAATGTAAGTAGTCATATACCAGGCGGGGCATCTTGTTACTATACATAATACGTATGGCTAAAATAAGTAGGTCTATATCAGGTGGGGGCATATTGTTACTATACATTAAACGTATGTCTTAAAGTAAGAACGCCTATATCAGGTGTGGCATCTTGTAACTATACATAATACGTATGTCTAAACTGTGTGAGAAGTCCTATTTCAGGTGTGGCATATTGTAACTATACAAAATACGTATGTCATGTCTAAAAGTAAATATGCCTGTATCAGGTGCGACATCATGTTACTATACATAATACGAATGTCTTAAAGATAGTAGGCCTATATCAGGTGCAGCATATTGATACTATACATAATACGAATGTCTAAAAGTAAGTAGGCCTATATCAGGTGCAGCATATTGTTTCTATACATAATATGTATGTCTAAAAGTAAGTAGGCCTATATCAGGCGGGGCATCTTGTAACTTTACATAATATGTATGTCTAAAAGTAAGTAGGCCTATATCAGGTTGGGGCATATTGTTTTTATACATAATATGTATGTCTAAAAGTAAGTAGGCCTATATCAGGTTGGGGCATATTGTAACTATACATAATATGTATGTCTAAAAGTAAGTAGTCCTATATCAGGCGGGGCATCTTGTAACTTTACATAATATGTATGTCTAAAAGTAAGTAGGCCTATATCTGGTGTGGCATCTTGTAACTTTACATAATACGTATGTCTAAAAGTAAGTAGGCCTATATCAAGTGTTGCATATTGTAACTATACATAATACGTATGTCTTACAGTAAGTAAGCCTTTATCAGGTGGGGGATATTGTAACTATACATAATACGTATCTCTGAAAGTAAATATACCTATATCAGGTGCGACATATTGTAACTTAACATAATACGTATGTTTTAAAGTAAATATGCCTATATAAGGTGCGGCATATTGTAACTTTACATAATACGTAAGTTTTAAAGTAAATATGCGTATATTATGTGTGGCATATTGTAACTATACATAATACGTATGTCTAAAAGTAAGTAGGCCTATATCAGGTGGGGCATATTGGTACTATACATAAAACGTATGTCTAAAAGTAAGTAGGCCTATATCAGGTGTGGCATATTGTAACTATACATAATACGTATGTCTAAATGTAAGTAGGCCTATGTCAGATGGAGCATATTGTTACTGTACATAATACGTATGTCTTTAAGTAAGTAGGCCTATATCTGGTGGGGGCATATTGTTACTATACATAATACGTATGTCTAAAAGTAAGTAGGCCTATATCAGGTATGGCATCTTGTAACTTTACATAATACGCATGTCTAAAAGTAAGTAGGCCTATATCAGGCGCGGCATATTGTAACTATACTAAATACGCATGTCTAAAAGTAAGTAATCCTATATCAGGTGTGGCATATTGTAACTATACTTCATACGGGTATCTAAAATTAAGTAGGCTTATATCAGGTGTTGCATATTGTAACTATACATAATACGTATGTCTAAATACAAGTAGGCCTATTCCTAGTTTGGCTTCCAGTTCTTTTAGTTATAGTTAATCCAATATGAATATTACACTTTAACACTTGTAGTTTAATTCAACTGTAGAATTCACTTCCAATGTATGCAACACTTATAGTAATCCAGTATGAATATCACAAACTTATCAGAACTTGATTGCGTGTGTGTGTGTTGTACTAAGGATTATAGTCCCTCCGCCAGAACTTGATTGCTGTCAAATATGTTTTATTTATACTTTACCTATATTTCTTATAATAAATCACAAATATTTAAATACGATATACTGAAAACTATATTAAATTATATTAAAACATTTCTCACATATATTTATATCAAAATCAAACTTTAAACATGACATATTAATAATTTCCATATAATGCTTATACACTAACACACATTGACATACTAAGTGAATTACCTCCCTTTATAATCATTTCCAAGATTTTAATTTTCAGTTTAATTTTTAAATAATAAGTTCTGATCAATTCCGCGACAAGGCCTATATCTTGTGTGGCATCTTGTAACTTTACATAATACGTTTGTCTAAAAGTAAGTAGGCCTATATCTGGTGTGGCATCTTGTAACTTTACATAGTACGTATGTCTAAAAGTAAGTAGGCCTATACCAGCTTGGAAATATTTAATTTGACAAACAATATCTTTTTAAAAGATGGCGTCATGATTATATGTTAAAGCCCGTATTGCCATATGAATCTCCTTTTAAGCATGACATAATAGCAAATAAGACTAAAATATATTTCCATCTTAGAATTGCAACGAACTTTGTGACGTGAGTTTGATTTCAATTTGATGGAAACATATTGTCTCTTTTATAAAAAGCCGAAAGTCGTCAAGCTGTACGAGTAATTCTTTGTATATTTCCAATATAGTTCAATATATTTCGTTTTAGACATGCATATTATGTCGAGCTCGTTTGTGTGTAATATTTATCTTTAGAATTTAATATCACCACTCTGGTTAAAGTATTGATTTTATCACGTTTTAATTTTTTTTTTTTAGACACTTATAACGTTTTTTTGACATTCTGAATTGAAGGAAAGAAACATTTTGAATGTATATGGTTGTAAACCCTTACTTCTTTATTTCCGAATGTCGATGCTCATTAAATTTCAATACCGATTCACAAAGGAAATTCACCGTAAAGTATGCATGGATATTAATTGCAAAATATAACATATGATTAGATAAAACAGTTGCCTGATTTGATGATGTGCACGTTTCTTTACAGCTGCGACCTCACCTGGTTTCAGTCTTGCCGATATGGATTTTAAAGCAGGTAAATGGCAACAATTTCATAAAAAATGTATAAGGATTATAATACAATAAAATTGTATTGTATGACATTTAGCGTCGCTTTCGACAGTTTTACAGTTATATTGTGTCAGTTTGAGACTGTATTCCAATCACTGTCACCCTGGAGTATCATATCGCGGGCAAGCTGTTGGTGCCCAACTTAGTCATATACTGACATGGGGTCGACCTAAAACAATCCTCTATGTGCTATGCATCGAGCGAGGAAGCTTCTGTTACCAATTTGGTATTGATCTGTGGAGGATCGAACGCTCTACTACTAGACCACCAATGCGGTCTATAAAGAAAAGGATTTAAAATATTTGTTATAAGTAAGCATTTTTGTTCGGGATGACCTTACTACCGGTTTTCAGACAAAGTACAACCACTGGAAAAAGGAAGTGTTTCCGTGGGGTAGTCGCATATTAGCAGTTATAAATAATCCTTGTTTCTCCTCTTTTAATATTTTCCATATTTTAATGCTCAATTTTTTATTTGAATGGCATAACTTGATTAAACATATTTAAAGAATTGTCATGTTTTAATTGTGAATTTAGAAAAATTGATGCTTGGAAATTGGGGTATAAATACATGATTTCGGTAGTCTACTTTCACTTTGTCAACAGTATACACATTGAGCAGAAAATTAAATCTCTTTTATGACACATGACCCCTACTTCTCATCATATTTTGGTAATGCAGATGTTGATAAAAAAAAGTAAGTTTCACTTTCATGTTGGTCTCTTCATGAATGACAAGCCTTCAAACATTTATTATTTACTATAGAATAAAGAACAAAAAATAAATGTTGGGCTTGCACCTTCAGTATTCTATTTTTGATCTACATTCGATGGACTTAAATATTTTGTTAATGTCATTACTATCTTTAGAATACATTATTCCATAAGAGGTAATATAGGTTATTTTCATTGGGTACTTTGCAGACACATTATTTAGAGCTGTGACCTTTATTTACCGGTTATCTAGTGATTGAGATCTTTTGTATCTTTTCTAAATTTCCATGTTTGCTCATACTAAGAATTATATACCATTTCGTTGATGATAAAATACACGTGTTGTGTAATGAATTCTTGTTTAAGCTGATGATATATATATTGTTGTTTTTCTGACAATGTGGATAGAAGAGCTGGTACATTGTTAAACAGTGACGGTTATAAGTGTGTCATTTCTACGTTTAAAACAATAGGCAGTAGGACATTAATATAGCAAATGTCTTTTGATAACAACTACATACTACGGTTTTATTTATGTGTTTGTTTTAGATATACCGGAACCGAAAAAGAAGGGACTGGTATGTATGTTACAAAACTATGTTTCCTTTTTGTCATTTTGTTGGACATTGTTGCAGATGTTTCATTTTGATTCATTTGGTCTGCTACTTTAAATGTATATTTCTACTAATCAATCCACTAAAATATGCCCTTAACACTACTTCTGTGATCTTCAGATGTTAAAATGTACTGAAAGTTATAGGATGTACAACATGTATATGATGTTTTTAGGATTCAAAACTGAAAGTATATTACCTATGTGCATTGTTTCATTTTACAAGTATACTGAACGGCACAGCTAACCCGTCGTCTGATATTTATCAAAGCAAGTTCAGCTTACCCGCCATCTGACATTTTATGTACTTGCTTAAAAATATCAAAGTTAGTTCCTTGAATTTTGGAATTTAACAAGAAATAAGAATTAAGTTAACAAAAACACATCGGCCTATGTAAAATCATTACATCTTGTCTGTTAATGTTAAACTTTAATATTGCTACTCAATAGTTTGACAAATATGTTGGAAATACAAAAGTGGCGGGTTAGCTGTTCCGTTAAGTATACATTACTTTCACGGATAGTACAAATTAATTATCTAAATAATCTAGCTATTAATCAGTCAATTAGTATTATGTGAAGAATTAATAGTTGATAGAAAAACTAAACCATAAGTACAAAGAAGACATTCTTCGATCTTGCCTGTAGGGATAAGGATATCCTCTTTTTGCCTCAGATTATATTATTCTTTATAAATAGAAACTTAGTGTAAATTTTTTTATTTATTTCTTTTTTATATAGGTAATATATACTAGTATATATATATATATATATTACAGAAACACAGCAAGTCAAATATAAAAGATATGGTAAAGTCTGCTGCAGCTAACATACGAACAAAACTAAAATCAACCTCAAAGGATAATAAAGACACTACTGTAACTACACCTAAACAACAAACTTCCAGCACACAAGCATCTCAAAGAGGACCGCTAGATCTTCCAACTGATTCTGATAGTGACGAAGATGACGGAAACCTGTATGACTACCCTGATGAAAAAGAAATAATGGCTTTAAAGAAATACGATACACCACCACCACGACAGACTAAAGTGGCAGCTTCAACAAACACGAGAAATGAACGCCCTGTAGCACACGTGACACCTCAGAGTATTGTGACTAAACCAGAAGAGTCGGTGAAACCTTTCTTTGACCTAGATGTAACTGAACTAGAGGAGAGATTAAGTGTTTGCGGAATGTCGGAGCTTGCTAAAGTGTGCAAACATCACCGTTTGGATGGAAACTTCATGCAACATGTGTCAAATGAGGAATTACACGCAGATCCTTTTAAAATGGGTACTTTTCAAGTATCAAAACTCGGTATGATTAGAAATAACTGGGTTCCAAAATGAAAAGAAAAAAATGAAATGTTACTTTTGTATCTTTATAGTTGAGATTTCCTCAAAGACGTAAGTAAGGGCTGTGTCTGACCTTTCTGTTTCATTATCATATTCCTAAAATACTGATGTACTATTGGTGACTTACTAAATATCATCAAGCATGTTCCCTGGGACAGAAACGAGATTTAATGGCACAACATACCGAGATCTAAAATCAAGTATAGATAAACAGAATCAATAATTAAAAATATAAACTAAAATTTATGTTTTGTTTTCTTGTATAAATGAAGATATGATGACAGTAAGAAATGATGATAACGGCATTCAATTAATAGTTATGGAGCGTTTAATTCGAGATAAAATTGTTCAGACTCTTAATATTAACGCAGGGAATATATGATGCGAAACAGCAATAGTTTATTATATTGCCAAACCGTTAACAGCAATAGTGGATAAAAAATTTAGAGAAGATTTTATGATTTTGTTTGTTGTATCGTAAATGATGCGAACGAAGATATAATTTTTCTTCCATTTTTGCTCGTTGAAAATACGGGTTTTCTCCATAGGGGACTATAAGTATTTTTTACGGGTTTGAGGTAAGGATGAACAATCTGTAAAACAGCTTCGTTACCGCAGTTATCCCTCGGGTAATTTTCCATTCGCACCTCAAACCCGTGAAAGATACTTATTATCTTCCATGTCATGTAACAGCTTTCTCATATGACCCACATGCCCTGCTGAAAATCTGGGTCTAATCAATGTTTGTAATATACTTCCTTATTCACAAGTCGTAATCATATATATCAATATTTGTATTTTCACGCCAAGATCTACGAAAATATTTTCAAATTTGATTTTGTTGTAGGAAACTGTAAAAAGGGAGATAGGCGTAAACCTACGTTAGAATAATGACGTCAATGTAGATATTTATGACGTCGTAATAGGATCAGGGGGAAATATATTATTTAAAGTGAATTATTCAAACAAAGCGCGGAGTGTCTTTTTTATTAAACCTTATTAAAAGTGTATATGACTCGATATTTCTACTGTTGTTTATGGTGTTAAGTGTCGCTTTAAACAATTCATATCACGGCGGTGTCTAATTGAGAAAGGATCCTATACGCTGCCAAGCCGGATATAATGCCGTAGACAGCTGGTATGATACCCTACCCAGTCTCATTATATTGAGATCGGGTCGACCAGACTTAGAACTATCCCCAAAATGCTGAGGGCCAAGCTTCTAGTACTATTTGTATGATACGGCCGGAACTCGAACCAATCTCCTTCCGCATGCGAGGCAAACGCTGTACCACTAAACCACCGCTGCAGTTTAACTCGACAGAATACAATGGGTAATGCTTTGTAGACATTAAACAACCATACAAAACTGAAAGTGCTTCGGTGCTCTAGTCGTATATATATATAGCGGCTATACATGACCCGTGTGTCGTTTTACTTTTAAATTTTGTAATTTAAATGACATTATTGACCATGTTTGAAATTGGGAATTTAGAAAAAAAACCTCTTTGAAATGAAGGTAACAGTATTATAATTTGGAAGTTTACTTTCGCTTTGTTAATTGTGTTGAACAGAAGTACAAATCCATTGGATGGAACGGGACTCCTACTGTAGCAGTGCGCATGTAAACAAACAAAATAATGTCAGTTCTCAATCATTATTTTGGGTATTCTTATTAATACCAAACATGTTTTATTCACTGAACTTCTCATTACGCAGTTACGCCATCATAATGGAATTAAATTATTATTTTGAAAACTGTTGTATAATTCAAATTTGTCTAATTGTGATTGACAGCTGTCTGAGTTCATGACCTAACTCTCCAACCAACTACAGTCCAGCTTCTAGGGAGATAAGCCATAGTACACATTCCACTGTGTTGACAAATGACCTATAAAATTTAGCGCTACATAGTGTTTAGATATGCTCTATGCATGTTTCATTGATATAGTCGTAAGATTAAATGCAAGTATACATTAAAATACATAATTTATCTTTATTCCCTTTAAGGAACATTGTCTTGATTTGGAAAACATTTGTAAATATTTCTAAAACACATTATCTTCATGCTGATCCTATTGTGGCATAACCGGGCCTAACATTATCATACATGACTTATAACTACTATTCGTGCAGTTTTGTTGTTGTTGTAAAGGAAGGTTAAAACGAAAAATCAATGATTTCTTTTGTTCGGTCTAAATAATAATGTATTAAACAGCTTGAGAAAATTATATGTTTATTTAGTTTATATATACATGGTGTATGAATATACAATAACACACCAATACATAGTATACAGGTACATGACAGGCAATTATAATGAGATATTATGCATTTAAGAATATATACATCAACAGTTGAGACATTTAAGAAGGCAAATACAATTTGAAGATCGAAGATCACGGGAGAGATCAATTCTTGTCATTGTGAATAGTGCGTTGACGATAAGCATGAAACAATATCAGACTGCAAGTATTGTTTTCATATTTGGGCTGTAAACCTATGGATAAGCAATCTATATTAAAAAAACAACTTTATTAACAGGAACCTTTAACATTTTAATTTCAGGCTTATTTACAGTAGTTAATTTCTGCACGCATTTAAAATAAAAAAAATGTCCAATAGTATGGTTTGAAGTAAGTTTTTTCTCAGTTCCTTAAAATTTACACATTCGATAAAAATATAGTATTAATCCTCTAGGACACTACACTGTTTAAACATTCTTTCATTGAAGGGTACACTTACTGGCTTTCTCCATCGACCTCTTTCCACTTCCAATCTATGAGAGGAAAGACTGAGTCTTAATAATGCAACACGATATTTTGAAATGTTAACAATGCCAAGCTATGGTTTAAACTCAATATACCACTGAGCGATAAAATAGTACTCTTGTTGAGTTGTTTACGTCTGCATTCCAGTTCTGTATGAAAACATCATCTCTGTTTAAAAAGGCGAATTAAATTATTAATGTCACCTACGTTTTGTGTAAAAAAGCTTCTTTATAAAGTTATTATTATGAATAATTATAAATCATTTTAGGAATTAAGTTTAACAATTTATTTTATTCAAACTGATTCAAAAGTGCATTAAAGATCAATTACATCAATGTTGATTAATAAACTGACCGTCCACCTTATCTGGTGTAAATCAGTACTTAACACAGCCATTTATCAATGACACCTGTTAATGTTTACAAAGTTGAGATAGGAGCAGGCAGGCCAGTGGTTTAGCCAAGGATACCCCTGGGTGCCAATTCCGGTACTCTCCATCTATGATAAAGGGAGAGTATCATAATGGATTACCCATGGGTATCCGACGATGCTGTAAATACTAAAACTGAATAAGATATATTGTTTTATCAACACAGTTAGTGTCTTTGATATAAGTTTGGATATTGTTAAATATAAACATTTTCACTGTCTTTGATATCATCTCTCCCGTGTAACAAGGTCTTAACACTTTAAGGATGAAGGCGACGTGTAACTCGAAAAACGACGAAGTCGATCGTTTCAAAAAGGACAATGATTAAAACGGTGTTCGGTATTCTTTTTTTCATGCCCATATTTTTGCATTCTGAATATAATTTTGATATTTTGATAAAGGATAGATCACAAGATTCTTTAAACAATCCAGAGAATACCAGTATAAAGTGTAAGTTCGCGGTCGACTTTGACAAATATAAGAACATATGTCCACCATAAGACGCAGTATTCAAAAGAAACTACAGCACAAATACACTATATTCAGTAATCATGAAATGTACAATACACACAGTAGCAATGACAACAGCGGTCATACTCACCAACCATTCTTTACAGTAGTCTTAGACTTGAACTCAAGAATGAATTTTAGATCATAATTTGCTGCAAGGATGTACCAACACCTTATATAAAGTCAAATAACACTTACTCCATTTGTCATGATAAACTAGATGTCTAAGCTTGAAACTAGGAAGTCTAAGAATGTTATCAAGAAAGGTTGGTGAAAACGATCCCAGGGTTACATCTTCTGAGTTTAGTGATTAAAATAATCTTACTTTCTTTCCTATTTATTATCAAAGTCAATAAATTTACACATATCATGTCTGAAAATGGAAAAATGTTGTTGAGCAAAGTTCGGTCTAGACTCAATTATAAAAAAAGAAGTGTTGGTCACCAAATAAATAGGTGTGAAATGGCTTTCAGCCTAAAATCTTTACTACAGGGTAAGACACATTGATACAATTGTTAACACTCCACTACTGTTTTATATGCATATAGAATGTTTAATAAATGACCCAACAGCCAGCATTTCTTATATTCACCTTGTTTTATATTCATTTTTTTAAATTAATGTTTATATTATTCCTTTTCAGCAATCCTCTCTTATTATTTTGTTATTATAATAAATTTTATTATAAATGTATTATACTAAAACAAGTATGGATTTTCGCCTGTTTAATAAGATGTACCAAATAATCAAAATTGTCCTCGGCCATCGCCTCGCTCAATATTCTTTCTGATAATATTACTTTCATATCACTGCTAAGGTCGTAGGTTCGAGTTCCGCTCGCTCCAACAACTTTATATGAGACAGATTGCCAGTTACTTGCTGAAGGACAGTGCTTCTACTCAGATTAAGTCTAGATAAAACCTGAAAATGGCGTTAAATAAAGTACCAGAGCAGTTCTAAGCTTATTTTTTAAAAACTGCTTATACCATTCTAATGAAACATTTGAGGGATCTTTAATGTATTTTGTTGAGCGTACAATACTGTGTGTAAGGTCTCATGCAGGCATTTCGACCATATAATACTATTTAAAAGGCTGCATACAGGCAAACCGACCATAAAATGCTGCCAGTAAGGCCGACTACAGGCAGATCGACCATATGATGCTGCCTGTAAGGCCGCATACATGCAGATCGACCATATAATATTGCCAATAAGGCCGCATATAGGCAAATCGACCAATATTTATAATGCTGTCTGTAAGGCCGCATAAAGGCAGATCGACCATAAAATACTGCCATTCAGGCCGCATACAGGCAGATCGACCATAGAATGTTGCCGGTAAGGCCGTATACAGGCAGATCGACCGTATAATGCTGTCAATAAGACCGACTACAGGCAGATCGACAATATGATGCTGCCTGTAAGTCCGCATACAGGCAGATCGACCATATAATACTACCAATAATGCCGCATACAGGCAGATCGACCATAAAATACTGCCAATAAGGCCGCATACTGGCAGATCGACCATAGTTATAATGCGGTCGTATACAGGCAGATCGACCGTATAATGCTGCATGTAAGGCCGCATACAGGCAGATCGACCATAAAATACTGCTAATCAGGCCGCATCCAGGAAGATCGACCATAGAATGTTGCCGGTAAGGCCGCATACAGGCAGATCGACCATAAAATACTGCCAATCAGGCCGCATACTGGAAGATCGATGATATAAAGCTGCCTGTCAAGCCAAATAAGGCAGATCGACCTTATAATGCTGCATGTAAAGCCAATTACAGGCAGATCGACCATATAATGCTGCCTGATAGGCCGGATACAGGCAGATCTACCATATAATACTGTATATAAGGCCGTATACATACTTATCGATCATATAATACTGCCTATAAGGTCGCATACAGGCAGATCTACCACATAATATTGTCTACAAGGCCGCATACAGGAAAATCGACCATATGATACTGTCTATATGGCAACATACGGGAAGATCGACCATATAATATTGTCTATAATGCCGTACACAGGCAGATCGGCCATATAATACTGTCTATAAGGCCGCATACAGGCAATTTGACAATATAATATTGTCTTTAAGGCCGCATACAAGAAGATCGACAAAAGAATACTGTCTTTAAGACCGCATCAAGGCAGATCGACCATATAATACAGTCTACAAGGCCGGGTACAGGCAAATCGACCATATATGACTGTATATAAGGCCGCATACAGACATATCGACAATATCATAATGCCTATAAGGTTGCATACAGGCAGATCGACCATATAATACTGTCTTTAAGGCCGGGCACAGGCAAATCGACCATATAATACTGTTTATAAGGCCGGAACATATAATACGGTCTATAAGGCCGCAAACATACATATCGACCATATAATACGGTCTATAAGGCCGCATACAGACATATCGACCATATAATACTGCCTATAAGGCTGCATACAGACAGATCGACCATATAATACTGCCTATAATACCGCATACAGGCATATTGACCATATAAAAATGCCTATAAGGCTGCATACAGGCAGCTAGACCATATAGTAAAGTCTATAAGGCCGCAAACATACATATCGAACATATAATACGGTCTATAAGGCCGCAAACATATATATCGACCATATAATACGGTCTATAAGGCCGCACACAGACATATCGACCATATAATACAGCCTATAAGGCTGCCGGGCACAGGCGAATCGACCATATCATACTGTATGTAAGGCCGCATACATACATATTGATCATATAATACTGAATATATGGCCGGGTACAGGCAACTTGATCATATAATACTGTATAAAAGGCCGTGCACAGGCAAATCGGCCATATAATACTGTTTATAAGGCCGCATGCAGACATTTCGACCATATCATACTACCTATAAGGCTGCATACAGGCAGATCGACAATACAATACTGTCTATAAGGCCGCATGCATACATATTGACCATATAATACTGTATATAAGACCGGGTACAGGTAGATCGAACATATAATACTATATATAAGGCCGGGCACAGGCAGATCGACCATATAATACTGCCTATAAGGCTGCCGGGCACAGGCAGATCGACCATATCATACTGTATGTAAGGCTGCATACATACATATTGACCATATAATACTGTATATAAGGCCGGGTACAGGCAGATCAATCATATATGCTGTATATAATGCCGGGTACAGGCAGATCGACCATACAATACTGTCTTTAAGGTCGGGTACAGGCAAATCGACCATATAATACTGTATATCAGGCCGGGCACAGGCAGATCGACCATACATTACTCTCGATAAGGCCGCATACATACATATTGACCATATTATACTGTTTATAAGGCCGGGTACAGGCAAATCGATAATACAATAATGTCTGTAAGGCCGCATACATACATATTGACCATATAATACTGTATATCAGGCCGGGTACAGGCAGATCGACCATACATTACTCTCGATATGGCCGCATACATACATATTGACCAAATAATACTGTCTTTAAGGGCGGGAACAGGCAAATCGACCATATAATACTGTATATAAGGCAAGGTACATGCATATCGACCATACAATACTGTCTATAAGGCCGCATACATACATATTGACCATATAATACTGTCTTTAAGGCCGGGTACAGGCAGATCGACCATACAATACTGTCTGTAAGGCCGCATACATACATATTGACCATATAATACTGTATATAAGGCCGGGTACAGGCAGATCGACCATACAATACTGTCTTTAAGGTCGGGTACAGGCAAATCGACCATATAATACTGTATATCAGGCCGGGCACAGGCAGATCGACCATACATTACTCTCGATAAGGCCGCATACATACATATTGACCATATTATACTGTTAATAAGGCCGGGTACAGGCAAATCGACAATACAATAATGTCTGTAAGGCCGCATACATACATATTGACCATATAATACTGTCTTTAAGGCCGGGTACAGGCAGATCGACCATACATTACTCTCGATATGGCCGCATACATACATATTGACCATATAATACTGTATATAAGGCCGGGCACAGGCAGATCGACCATACATTACTGTCTGTAAGGCCGCATACATACATATTGACCATATAATACTGTCTTTACGGCCGAGTACAGGCAGATCGACCATACAATACTATCTTTAAGGCCTGGCAGAGGCAAATCGACCATATAATACTGTATATAAGGTCGGGTACAGGCAGATCGACCATACAATACTGTCTGTAAGGCCGCATACATACATATTGACGATATAATACTGTACATAAGGCCGGGCACAGGTAGATGGATCATACAATACTGTCGATAAGGCCGCATCCATACATATCGAATATTTAATACTGTGTATAAGGCCGGGTACAGGCAGATCGACCATACATTACTCTCGATAAGGCCGCATACATACATATTGACCATATAATACTGTATATAAGGCCGGGCACAGGCAGATCGATCAAACAATACTGTCGATAAGGCCGCATACATAATTATTGACCATATAATACTGTATATAAGGCCGGGCACAGGCAGATCGACCATACATTACTCTCGATAAGGCCGCATACATACATATTGACCATATAATACTGTATATAAGGCCGGACACAGGCAGATCGACCATACATTGCTCTCGATAAGGTCGCATACATACACATTGACCATATAATACTGTATATAAGGCCGGGTACAGGCAGATCGACCATACAATACTGTCTGTAAGGCCGCATACATACATATTTACCATATAATATTGTATATAAGGCCGGGTACAGGCAGATCGACCATACAATACTCTCGATAAGGCCGCATACATACATATTGTCCATATAATACTGTATATAAGGCCGGGCACAGGCAGATCGACCATACATTACTCTCGATAAGGCCGCATACATACATATTGACCATATAATACTGTATATAAGGCCGGGCACAGGCAGATCGACCATACATTACTCTCGATAAGGCCGCATACATACATATTGACCATATAATACTGTATATAAGGCCGGGTACAGGCAGATCGACCATACATTACTCTCGATAAGGCCGCATACATACATATTGACCATATAATACTGTATATAAGGCCGGGCACAGGCAGATCGACCATACATTACTCTCGATAAGGCCGCATACATACATATTGTCCATATAATACTGTATATAAGGCCGGACACAGGCAGATCGACCATACATTGCTCTCGATAAGGCCGCATACATACACAATGACCGTATAATACTGTATATAAGGCCGGGTACAGGCAGATCGACCATACAATACTGTCTGTAAGGCCGCATACATACATATTGACCATATAATACTGTATATAAGGCCGGGTACAGGCAGATCGACCATACAATACTGTCTGTAAGGCCGCATACATACATATTGACCATATAATAGTGTATATAAGGCCGGGCACAGGCAGATCGACCATACATTACTCTCGATAAGGCCGCATACATACATATTGACCATATAATACTGTATATAAGGCCGGGCACAGGCAGATCGACCATACATTACTCTCGATAAGGCCGCATACATACATATTGACCATATAATACTGTATATAAGGCCGGACACAGGCAGATCGACCATACATTGCTCTCGATAAGGTCGCATACATACACATTGACCATATAATACTGTATATAAGGCCGGGTACAGGCAGATCGACCATACAATACTGTCTGTAAGGCCGCATACATACATATTTACCATATAATATTGTATATAAGGCCGGGTACAGGCAGATCGACCATACAATACTCTCGATAAGGCCGCATACATACATATTGTCCATATAATACTGTATATAAGGCCGGGCACAGGCAGATCGACCATACATTACTCTCGATAAGGCCGCATACATACATATTGACCATATAATACTGTATATAAGGCCGGGCACAGGCAGATCGACCATACATTACTCTCGATAAGGCCGCATACATACATATTGACCATATAATACTGTATATAAGGCCGGGCACAGGCAGATCGACCATACATTACTCTCGATAAGGCCGCATACATACATATTGACCATATAATACTGTATATAAGGCCGGGCACAGGCAGATCGACCATACATTACTCTCGATAAGGCCGCATACATACATATTGTCCATATAATACTGTATATAAGGCCGGACACAGGCAGATCGACCATACATTGCTCTCGATAAGGCCGCATACATACACAATGACCGTATAATACTGTATATAAGGCCGGGTACAGGCAGATCGACCATACAATACTGTCTGTAAGGCCGCATACATACATATTGACCATATAATACTGTATATAAGGCCGGGTACAGGCAGATCGACCATACAATACTGTCTGTAAGGCCGCATACATACATATTGACCATATAATAGTGTATATAAGGCCGGGCACAGGCAGATCGACCATACATTACTCTCGATAAGGCCGCATACATACATATTGACCATATAATACTGTATATAAGGCCGGGCACAGGCAGATCGACCATACATTACTCTCGATAAGGCCGCATACATACATATTGACCATATAATACTGTATATAAGGCCGGGTACAGGCAGATCGACCATACAATACTGTCTGTAAGGCCGCATACATACATATTGACCATATTATACTGTATATAAGGCCGGGTACAGGCAGATCGACCATACATTACTCTCGATAAGGCCGCATACATACATATTGACCATATAATACTGTATATAAGGCAGGGTACAGGCAGATCGACCTTACATTACTCTCGATAAGGCCGCATACATACATATTGACCATATAATACTGTATATAAGGCCGGGTAAAGGCAGATCGACCATACACTACTCTCGATAAGGCCGCATACATACATATTGTCCATATAATACTGTATATAAGGCCAGGTACAGGCAGATCGACCATACAATACTGTCTATAAGGCCGCATACATACATATTGACCATATAATACTGTATACAAGGCCGGGTACAGGCAGATCGACCATACATTAATCTCGATAAGGCCGCAAATATACATATTGTCCATATAATACTGTATATAAGGCCGGGTACAGGCAGATCGACCATACATTACTCTCGATTAGGCCGCATACATACATATTGACCATATAATACTGTATTTAAGGCCGGGTACAGGCAGATCGACCATACAGTACTCTCTGTAAGGCCGCATACATACATATTGACCATATTATACTGTATATAAGGCCGGGTACAGGCAGATCGACCATACATTACTCTCGATAAGGCCGCATACATACATATTGACCATATAATACTGTATATAAGGCCGGGTACAGGCAGATCGACCATACATTACTCTCGATAAGGCCGCATACATACATATTGACCATATAATACTGTATATAAGGCCGGGCACAGGCAGATCGACCATACAATACTGTCTGTAAGGCCTCTTACATACATATTGACCAAATAATATTGTCTTTAAGGCCGGGCACAGGCATATCGATCATATAATACTGTATATAAGGCCGGGTACAAGCAGATAGACCATACAATATTGTCTGTTAGGCCGCATACATACATATTGACCATATAATACTGTATATAAAGCCGGGCACAGGCAGATCGACCATACAATACTGTCTGTAAGGCCTCTTACATACGTATTGATCAAATAATATTGTCTTTAAGGCAGGGCACAGGCAAATTGATCATATAATACTGTATATAAGGCCGGGTACAAGCAGATTGACCATACAATACTGTCTATAAGGCCGCATACATACATATTGACCATATAATACTGTATATAAGGCCAGGTACAGGCAGATCGACCATACATTACTCACGATAAGGCGGCATACATACATATTGACCATATAATACTGTATATAAGGCCGGCAATGGCAGATCGAACATACATTACTCTCGATAAGGCCGCATACATACATATTGACCATATAATACTGTATATAAGACCGGGCACAGGCAGATCGACCATACAATACAGTCTGTAAGGCCGCATACATACATATTGACCATATAATACTGTATATAAGGCCGGGTACAGGCAGATCGACCATACATTACTCTCGATAAGGCCGCATACATACATATTGACCATATAATACTGTATATAAGGCCGGGCACAGGCAGATCAACCATACATTACTCTCGATAAGGCCGCATACATACATATTGACCATACAGTACTGTATATAAGGCCGGGCACAGGCAGATCAACCATACAATACTGTCTGTAAGGCCTCTTACATACATATTGACCATATAATATTTTCTTTAAGGCCGGGCACAGGCAACTCGATCATATAATACTGTATATAAGGCCGGGTACAAGCAGATAGACCATTCAATACTGTCTATAAGGCCGCATACATACATATTGACCATATAATACTGTATATAAGGCCGGGCACAGGCAGATCGACCATACAATACTGTCTGTAAGGCCGCATACATACATATTGACCATTAAATACTGTATATAAGGCCGGGCACAGGCAGATCGACCATACATTACTCTCGATAAGGCCGCATACATATATATTGACCATATAATACTGTATATAAGGCCGGGCAATTGCGGATCGACCATACAATACTGTCTGTAAGGCCGCATACATACATACATATTGACCATATAATACTGTACATAAGGCCGGGCACAGGCAGATCGACCATACATTACTTTCGATAAGGCCACATACTTACATATTGACCATATACTACTGTATATCAGGCCGGGCACAGGCAGATTGACCATACAATACTGTCTGTAAGGCCTCATACAAACATATTTACCAAATAATATTGTCTTTAAGGCCGGGCACATGCAAATCGATCATATAATACTCTCGATAAGGCTGTATCCATACATATTGACCATATAATACTGTATATAAGGCCGGGCACAGGCAGATCGACCATACATTACTCTCGATAAGGCCGCATACATACATATTGATCATATAATACTGTATATAAGGCAGGGTACAGGCAGATCGACCATACATTACTGTCTGTAAGGCCGGGCACAGGCAAATCGACCATATAATACTGTATATAAGGCCGGGTACAGGCAGATCGACCATACAATACTGTATATAAGGCCGGCACAGGCAGATCGACCATACATAACTCTCGATGAGGCCGCATACATACATATCGACCATATAATACTGTATATAAGGCCGGGTACAGGCAGATCGACCATACAATACTGTCTGTAAGGCCTCATACATACATATTGACCATATAATATTGTCTTTAAGGCCGGGCACAGGCAAATCGATCATATAATACTGTATATAAGGCCGGGTACATGCAGATCGACCATACATTACTCTCGATAAGGCCGCATACATATATATTGACCATATAATACTGTATATAAGGCCGGGCACAGGCAGATCGACCATACATTACTGTCTGTAAGGCCGGGCACAGGCAAATCGACCATATAATACTGTATATAAGGCCGGGCACAGGCAAATCGACCATATAATACTGTATATAAGGCCGGGCATAAGCAGATGGACCATACATTACTCGCGATAAGGCCGCATACATACATATTGTCCATATAATACTGTATATAAGGCCGGGTACAGGCAGATCGACCATACAATACTGTCTGTAAGGCCTCATACATACATACTGACAATATAATACTGTATATAAGGCCGGGCACAGGCAAATCGACCATACATTACTCTCGATAAGGCCGCATACATACACATTGACCATATAATACTGTATATAAGGCCGGGCACAGGCAGATCGACCATACATTACTGTCTGTAAGGCCGGGCACAGGCAAATCGACCATATAATACTGTATATAAGGCCGGGTACAGGCAAATCGACCATATAATACTCCCGATAAGGCTGCATACATACATATTGACCATATAATACTGTTTATAAGGCCGGGTACAGGCAGATCGACCATACAATACTGTCTGTAAGGCCGCATACATACATATTGACCATATAATACTGTATATAAGGCCGGACACAGGCAGATCGACCATACATTACTCTCGATAAGGCTGCATACATACATATTGACCATATAATACTGTTTATAAGGCCGGGTACAGGCAGATCGACCATACAATACTGTCTGTAAGGCCGCATACATACATATTGACCATATAATACTGTATATAAGGCCGGGTACAGGCAGATCGACCATACAATACTGTCTATAAGGCCGCATACATACATATTGACCATACAATACTGTATATAAGGCCGGGTACAGGCAGATCGACCATACATTACTGTCTGTAAGGTCGGGCTAGGGCAAATCGACCATATAATATTGTAAATAAGGCCGGGCACAGGCAGATCGACCATACATTACTCTCGATAAGGCCGCATACATACATATTGACCTTATAATACTGTATATAAGGCCGAGCACAGGCAGATCGACCATACATTACTGTCTGTAAGGCCGAGCACAGGCAAATCGACCATATAATACTGTAAATAAGGCCGGGCACAGGCAGATCGAACATACATTACTCTCGATAAGGCCGCATACACACATATTGACCATATAATACTGTATATAAGGCCGGGCACAGGCAGATCGACCATACATTACTGTCTGTAAGTCCGAGCACAGGCAAATCGACCATATAATACTGTAAATAAGGCCGGGCACAGGCAGATCGAACATACATTACTCTCGATAAGGCCGCATACACACATATTGACCATATAATACTGTATATAAGGCCGGGCACAGGCAGATCGACCATACATAACAGTCTGTAAGGCCGGGCACAGGCAAATCGACAAAATAATACTGTATATAAGGCCGGGTACAGGCAGATCGATCATACATTACTCTCGATAAGGCCGCATACAT
The DNA here is from genome assembly GCA_029582155.1 of Panopea generosa. Lineage (NCBI taxonomy): Eukaryota > Metazoa > Mollusca > Bivalvia > Adapedonta > Hiatellidae > Panopea > Panopea generosa. Next base: position 59,808,805 of record CM055901.1, read on the forward strand.
ACATATTGACCATATAATACTGTATATAAGGCCGGGTACAGGGAGATCGACCATACATTACTCTCGATAAGGCTGTATCCATACATATCGACCATATAATACTGTATATAAGGCCGGGCACAGGCAGATCGACCATACAATACTGTCTGTAAGGCCGCATACCTACATATTGACCAAATAATATTTTCTTTAAGGCCGGGCACAGGCAAATCGATCCTATAATACTGTATATAAGCCAGGTACATGCAGATAGACCATACAATACTGTCTATAAGGCCGCATACATACATATTGACCATATAATACTGTATATAAGGCCGGGCACAGGCAGATCGACCATACAATACTGTCTGTAAGGCCGCATACCTACATATTGATCATATAATACTGTATAAAGGCCGGGCACAGGCAGATCGATCATACAATACTGTCTGTAAGGCCTCATACATACATATTGACCAAATAATATTGTCTTTGAGGCCGGGCTCAGGGATATCGATCATATAATACTGTCTATATGGCCGGCAATGGCAGATCGACCATACAATACTGTCTGTAAGGCCTCATACATATATATTGACCAAATAATATTGTCTTTGAGGCCGGGCACAGGCATATCGATCATATAATACTGTATATAAGGCCGGGCACAGGCAGATCGATCATACAGTACTGTCTGTAAGGCCGCATACATACATATTGACCAAATAATATTGTCTTTAAGGCCGGGCACAGTCAAATCGATCATAAATACTGTATATAAGGCCGGGCACAGGCAGATCGACCATACAATACTGTCTGTAAGGCCGCATACTTACATATTGACCATATACTACTGTACATAAGGCCGGGCACAGGCAGATCGACCATACATTACTTTCGATAAGGCCGCATACATACATATTGACCATATAATACTGTACATAAGGCCGGGCAATGGCAGATCGACCATATATTACTCTCGATAAGGCCGCATACATACATATTGTCCATATTATACTGTATATAAGGCCGGGCACAGGCAGATCGACGATACATTACTCTCGATAAGGCCGCATACATACATATTGTCCATATAATACTGTATATAAGGCCGGGCACAGGCAAATCGATCATAAATACTGTATATAAGGCCGGGCACAGGCAAATCGATCATAAATACTGTATATAAGGCCGGGCACAGGCAGATCGACCATACAATACTGTCTGTAAGGCCGCATACATACATATTGACCATATAATACTGTATATCAGGCCGGGCACAGGCAGATCGACCATACATTACTGTCTGTAAGGCGCATACGTACATATTGACCATATAATACTGTATATAAGGCCGGGCACAGGCAGATCGACCATACATTACTCTCGATAAGGCCGCATACATACATATTGTCCAAATAATACTGTATATAAGGCCGGGTACAGGCAGATCGACCATACAATACTCTCGATAAGGCCCCATACATACATATTGTCCATATAATACTGTATATAAGGCCGGGTACAGGCAGATCGACCATTCATTCCTCTCGATAAGGTCTCATACATACATATTGACCAAATAATATTGTCTTTAAGGCCGGGCACAGGCAAATCGATCATATAGTACTGTATATAAGGTCGGGCAATGGCAGATCGACCATACAATACTGTATGTAAGGCTTCATACATACATATTGACCAAATAATATTGTCTTTAAGGCCAGGCAGAGGCAAATTGATCATGTAAGACTGTATATAAGGCCGGGCACAGGCAGATCGACCATACATTACTCTCGATTAGGCCACATATATACATATTGACCATATAATACTGTATATAAGGCCGGGTACAGGCAGATCGACCATACAATACTGTCAGTAAGGCCGCATAAATATATATTGACCATGTAATACTGTATATAAGGCCGGGTACATGCAGATAGACCATACAATACTGTCTATAAGGCCGCATACATACATATTGTCCATATAATACTGTATATAAGGACGGGCACAGGCAGATCGACCATACATTACTCTCGATAAGGCCGCATACATACATATTGTCCATATAATACTGTATATAAGGTCGGGCACAGGCAGATCGACCATACAATACTCTCGATAAAGCCGCATACATACATATTGTCCATATAATACTGTATATAAGGCCGGGCACAGGCAGATCGACCATACATTACTCTCGATAAGGCCGCATACATACATATTGTCCATATAATACTGTATATAAGGCCGGGCACAGGCAGATCGACCATACAATACTGTCTGTAAGGCCGCATACATACATATTGACCAAATAATATTGTCTTTAAGGCCGGACACAGGCAAATCGATCATATAATACTGTATATAAGGCCGGGCACAGGCAGATCGACCTAACAATACTGTCTCTAAGGCCGCATACATACATATTGACCATATAATACTCTATATAAGGCCGGACACAGGCAGATCGACCATACATTACTGTCTGTAAGGCCGCATACATACATATTGACCATATAATACTGTATATAAGGCCGGGCACAGGCAGATCGACCATACATTACTCTCGATAAGGCCGCATACATACATATTGACCATATAATACTGCATATAAGGCCTGGCACAGGCAGATCGACCATACATTACTCTCGATAAGGCCGCATACATACATATTGACCATATAATACTGTATATAAGGCCGGGCACAGGCAGATCGACCATACAATACTGTCTGTAAGGCCGCATACATACATATTGACCATATAATACTGTATATAAGGCCGGGCACAGGCAGATCGACCATACATTACTCTCGATATGGCCGCATACATACATATTGACCATATAATACTGTATATAAGGCCGGGCAATGGCAGATCGACCATACATTACTCTCGATAAGGCCGCATACATACATATTGTCCATATAATACTGTATATAAGGCCGGGCACAGGCAGATCGACCATACATTACTCTCGATAAGGCCGCATACATACATATTGACCATATAATACTGTATATAAGGCCGGGTACAGGCAGATCGACCATACATTACTCTCGATAAGGCCGCATACATACATATTGTCCATATAATACTGTATATAAGGCCGGGCACAGGCAGATCGACCATACATTACTCTCGATAAGGCCGCATACATACACATTGTCCATATAATACTGTATTTAAGGCCGGGCAAAGGCAGATCGACCATACATTACTCTCGATAAGGCCGCATACATACATATTGACCATATATTACTGTATATAAGGCCGGGCACAGGCAGATCGATCATACAATACTGTCTGTAAGGCCGCATACATACATATTGACCGTATAATACTGTATATAAGGCCGGGTACATGCAGATAGACCATACAATACTGTCTATAAGGCCGCATACATACATATTGACCATACAATACTGTCTTTAAGGCCGGGCACATGCAGATCGACCATACATTACTCTCGAGAAGGCCGCATACTTATATATTGACCATATAATACTGTATATAAGGCCGGGCACAGGCAGATCGACCATACATTACTGTCTGTAAGGCCGGGCACATGCAAATCGATCATATAATACTGGATATAAGGCCGGGCACAGGCAGATCGACCGTACAATAATGTCTGTAAGGCCTCATACATACATATTTACCAAGTAATACTGTCTTTAAGGCCGGGCACAGGCAAATCGATCATATAATACTGTATATAAGACCGGGCACAGGCAGATCGACCATACAATACTGTATGTAAGGCCGCATACATACATATTGACCATGTAATACTGTATATAAGGCCGGGCACAGGCAGATCGACCATACATTACTGTCTGTAAGGCCGCATACATACATATTGACCATATACTACTGTATATAAGGCCGGGCACAGGCAGATCGACCGTACAATAATGTCTGTAAGGCCTCATACATACATATTTACCAAGTAATACTGTCTTTAAGGCCGGGCACAGGCAAATCGATCATATAATACTGTATATAAGACCGGGCCCAGGCAGATCGACCATACAATACTGTCTGTAAGGCCGCATACATACATATTGACCATATAATACTGTATATAAGGCCGGGCTCAGGCAGATCGACCAATCAATACTGTCTGTAAGGCCGCATACATACATATTGACCATTTAATACTGTATATAAGGCAAGGTACATGCAGATAGACCATACATTACTCTCGATAAGGCCGTATACATACATATTGACCATATAATACTGTCTTTAAGGCCGGGTACAGACAGATCGACCATACAATACTGTCTGTAAGGCCGCATACATACATATTGACCATATAATACTGTCTTTAAGGCCGGGCACAGGCAAATCGACCATATACTACTGTATTTAATGCCGGGTACATGCAGATCGACCTAATAATACTACCTATAAGGCTGCCGGGCACAAGCAGATCGACCATACAATACTGTCTGTAAGGCCTCATACATACATATTGACCATATAATACTGTCTTTAAGGCCGGGCTCAGGTTAATCGACCATATAATACTGTATATAAGGCCGGGTATAGGCAGATCGACAATACAATACTGTCTATAAGGCCGCATACATACATATTGACCATATAATACTGTCTTTAAGGCCCGGTACATGCAGATCGACCATATAATACTGTGTATGAGGCCCGGTACATGCAGATCGACCTAATAATACTGTGTATAAGGCCGGACACAGGAAGATCGACCATACATTACTGTCGATTAGGCCGCATACCTACATATTGACCATATACTACTGTATATGAGGCCCGGTACATGCAGATCGACCTAATAATACTGTGTATAAGGCCGGACACAGGAAGATCGACCATACATTACTGTCGATTAGGCCGCATACCTACATATTGACCATATACTACTGTATATAAGGCCGGGTATATGCAGATCGACCTAATAATACTGTGTATAAGGCCGGGCACAGGCAGATCGACCATAGATTACTGTCGATAAGGCCGCATACCTACATATTGACCATATACTACTGTATATAAGGCCGGGTACATGCAGATCGACCTAATAATACTGTGTATAAGGCCGGGTACATGCAGATCGACCTAATAATACCGTGTATAAGGCCGGGTACATGCAGATCGACCTAATAATACTGTGTATAAGGCCGGGTACATGCAGATCGACCTAATAATACTGTGTATAAGACCGGGTACATGCAGATCGACCTTATAATACTGTGTATAAGGCCGGGTACAGGCATATCGACTATATAATACTGTATATGAGGCCGCATACACACATATTCATCATATAGTACTGCATATAAGGCCACATACATACATATCGACCATATAATATTATCTATTATGCCGCAAAAAGGCAGATCAACCAAATCATACTGTCTATAAGGCCGCATACATACATATCGACCATATAGTACTGCCTATAAGGCCACATACATACATGTCGAACATATAGTACTGCTTATAAGACCGCATACATACATATCGACTGTATAATACTGCCTATAAGGCCGCATACATACATATCGAACATATAATACTGTCTATAAGGCCGCGTACAGGACGATCGACCATATAAAAGTGTCAATATGGCTGTATACAGACATATCGACCAGAAAATACTGCCTATAAGGCCGCATACATACATATCGAACATATAATACTGTCTATAAGGCCGCGTACAGGACGATCGACCATATAATAGTGTCTATATGGCTGTATACAGACATATCGACCAGAAAATATTGTCTATAAGGCCGCATACATACATATCAACCATAAAATATTGCCTATACATACATATCGAACATATAATACTGTCTATAAGGCCGCGTACAGGACGATCGACCATATAATAGTGTCTATATGGCTGTATACAGACATATCGACCAGAAAATACTGCCTATAAGGCCGCATACATACATATCAAACATATAATACTGTCTATAAGGCCGCGTACAGGACGATCGACCATATAATAGTGTCTATATGGCTGTATACAGACATATCGACCATATAATACTGTCTATAAGGCCGCATACATACATATCGACCATATAATACTGTCTATAAGGCCGCATACATACATATCGGCCATATAATACTGCCTATACGGTCGCATATATACATATCGACCATATAATACTGCCTATATGGCCGCATACATACATATCGACCATATAATGCTGCCTATTAGGCCACATACATGCATATCGACCATATAATACTACCTATCAGGCCACATATATACATATCGACTATATTATACTGTCTATAATTCATACATACCATAAATATATTCTGTGAAAAAATTGCCGTCATCCGTGTTATTCTATACAATTAATAATAATAACTATATTAATAGTGCTAAATTAGACGTTTAAAATAATCTTCAAATATTGAAAAATTGGGTTATTTTTATTCAAAAAATATTTTCACAAAATCATCTGATTAATTATCATCTAATTAAGTTTATATATATTTTTTAATTCATACTGCCACCGGAATACTATGTCACGTTAAAGTTCTTAATCTATTACGAATATTACAATTAAGAAAACATATAGTGACAATATCACGGTACCCAATATATGGACAGATTATATAAAACACTATAACACATTCTTAACGCTGCCGGGGCATATCGATTAAATGTAGAATGGAGTGGTGTCAGGGAAAACAACTCGCATAACCGGTTACGACTAAATACAGATAATTACAGATTTACCTCCCTTCGAGAAAGGTTGGCATTTTTTCACATGATATCAACCATATAATACTGTCTATAAGGCGCATACAGACATGATTGATTGGTTGAATATTAAGCGTAATTTTTAGGCCATCGATTGCTAATAGACGATCAGTTAACTTAACCACTTTTTCCTGGGATCCTTGAAGGTTTACCAGGACTTGAGCACACCCCATCCCTGCCAGTAACTGATAACTTTACCACTTGAATCTGCGGGGAGAGACGAATGATAATTAGCCACAATGTCGTATATCAAACATCACGGAGATTGTGGCCGAACGGGAATTCGAACTCACGACCCCAGACATATCGAACATATAATACTGTCTATAAGGCTGCATACAGCCATATCGACCACATTATATTGTCTTTAAGGCGAATACGGGCAAATCGACCATACTCTTAAAATTTTGAATACTATTCCATTGAAGATTCTGTTTTTAAATGTTTTATTTCTCATTATACATACATGTAAATAGCAACAAATTGTTCATAACACAAAAATAAGGATCAGTAGCATGTTAAGATGTACATTTTTATATTAACAAGTGCATTCATACTATGTTATATATTCTAACAATGTATATTAAAACCGTTCACAATAATGATATATGACATTTTAAATAATATAGAATATGAAAATAAACACATTATTTGATTGTTACCTATACAACTTTACTATTTACAACTAAGTGTGGTAGTAGTTATCGTCTGGTAATCACGATGAACGACGAACAAAGTGCAAACCTATGTAACCCTCATTTTTTCGAAGGGGGGCGTAATTATAAAAAAAAGTCACAATGTGTAATATTAATATCTGTTTATATAACATATGAAATAACTTTGAGTATGTAAAGAATAAAGAAGGGATAAAGTATAAATAAAGTTTTAGTGTAAAAGAGGAAACGTACTTGACACTTTAAATCTACAACCAGCATGATGTTTGTCTTTAAATCAATTGTAATTTGTCCCATTTGCCGTTGTGTTGTCCAATTTTATCTTTTGTGGTTGCTATGGTTCTTTCTCTCTTTTCAATATGTTTTAAATAATTTATGAAATTTATAAACACTGGAAAAGTTTTTGTTTACTTGTTTTAGTAAATGAAATAATTACATTTAAGATTCTATATATAAATATTATTGTTATTATTGATAGACACTTACGTTTGGAAAGTTTCACGTTTATTTGTTTTGGACATGGTCTAATATAGCACAAGTTAAAACAATAATTATATTATATAACATCTTAATAAGCCAGTAAAGCCACATTTGTTAAGTAAATCTGCATTAAAAGACAATACGGACACATGTACGAGACATAACAGACACACGTGTTTTACGACATTATTATACAGACACTGTGTACACACGTGTTTTAGGACATCATTATACAGTCACTGTGTACACACGTGTTTTAAGTATTCATTACAAAGACACTGTACACACACGTGTTTTAAATATTCATTACAGAGGCCCTATAAACGAAGTGTTACGCATTTTTATTAGTTATAAAGCGACTAGAGACATACATAGCCCAGGTACAAAGCCATTATGAAAATACTGTCTTTATTTTCTCCAATAAGGAGATTACAACATGACATCATGCACGTGTATAAATGACAATAATTATGAGTATTTACATGCTTTCAGAATGATTACATCAACGTGATGCTATTAGATAACTTTAAGTATGTGAACATTATGTATGCGATTAACACTTACAATGCTTGCAATGTACTGTTTTCTTTACATTGTTCAATATTGCAAATTTGACACAAACAACTATTACCGCAATCTATCAACGAATATGAAAAACTGTTCGTGCATGACTTGATAAATGACTAGTGCGACTATTGTTCATTCAGACAAAATAAAACAAAGTTCAACAAATTCATCATACCCATGCAGTATTAAACACAGAGTGTCGGGCGGCTTTAGGTGAACAATACAATATTAACCATATTTGCGATGCACATGACTGCATCTGAGCCAAAGGCAAGCCTTAATTTTGTCATCAACACCTGACGTGAAGTAGATATTTCTTCATCTAAATCTCATCATGGTTAATACACATTATTTGCATTATACAAATCATTATAATTATCAACTTACCTTGTCATTCTATAAATAATTATAAGATACTAAAGTAAAAATGTACCATAAATATTTTAATCCAATTTATCACATTGGTACTTATATATTCGCATGTTTGCGGATAAAGTTGCGGAATAACAAACACAACACTACAAGTCTTACAACACTATGTACACCGTAAATACTGAGAGCGGTGCTAATCTTGATATATAGACTAAAATGTTATTAAGAGTATATAAGAATACGATGTGAGGCTAAAACGAAATGCTAACGCAACTGCTACCAAAAGTTTAAACTTGTTTTAAAAAATAGAATATCGTTCTGTATTAGATTTAGAATAAACTGATTAGCACCGACTTCTCACCACAATATAAGAATGCTTCATATATGTAAAAATGTACTTTTACACTATTGATATACAAATTTATAAAAAAAATTCTTCTCTCTAAAATCATAAAACATGTTTTGGCTCTGAGTTTCACAGTATATTGAAATTTCTTAAAACACTAACAATAATTATGATAACTCTAATCGAATGATATCATAAACAGGGCAATGTAGTACCACGTGCATGTCATTTTCAACTTCATCTTTACAATGAAAGCCCACACGACCATTTACACTAAGCTATCTAAATATCCCATTGTCTATGGCTATTGAAACTGCGCCACTTTTACATAGTACCTCTATGGCGTCTATTGTATACTAATTTACAGTATGGATCCACAATTTAATAATATTTGAACTGTTTATAACTCTAAGCTTATTTCCACTGTTACCTCTTTGTGAAACTTCTCTATTTAAGTCTTCTAGCCACTTAATGACAACGTTATTCACCATCAGTGCTATTATTTCTTTTAAAAGAACAAATGTGTTTGCATTTAAATAAGCATTACCATATATTTCTATATATACATTCTTTACACATTTAATACTTAAAAATTCCAGTTCTTAAATCCATTTTTACTTTTTGAATATGATAATTACAATATATTAAGAATTATTAACTATTAAACATTCTAAACATAGATTGTAGATCTTCTAGTGATTCTGCTATCAAAATGAGATTATCTGCATATAAAAGGACTGGAAATAGATTGTCCTTTATCAGAACTCCCTTCTGTAATGTATTTATTTCAAAGAAAGGGCATTGATATACACGTTTAAAAGTATCGGTTATAAAGAAAACCCTTGCTTCAAGCCCTTCAAACCAATAGTTTTCCAAAATTCATTTAGGTCATTTTTGACATAATTAATAGTATCTTCCTGCATTTTAAACCTTTAGTTACGTTTATTTTGTTGTACATTTTAATTCAATTCTTTTCTTATCTCAACAAATTCTCTTCTTTTAATATCTCAATATTTTTTCAACATATCTTAAATCAACTTCTCTTCTATCATTCCAAAGTTCCACCATGGTTTTGAAATTTGTTTATGTTTCTTAGAATACCAATATTTGAAAACAGCCTTTTTGCTAGGTATTTTGTCTAACAATTTATTTTTAATAATATGAGAAAATGAATTATACAAAATGTTTACTGAACTCTGTTCCTGTTTATTATTTTCTAATTTTGAAATCTTTTTGAATAATGTTATTAAAAGCTTTTTCTGAATAGAACAAAAATGTTTAGGAATATGTAAAATATCAAATTGTGTATACTTCTTTTCTGTAACAATATATTCGTTAATTTGTTCTGCAATTACAGATTTCAAACATTTAGGATGAAAGCAACATATCAAAGTGAATGTGAATGGTCAGGTATACTCCTCGACTCTATACTTTGTTCCCGCACCATATCCAATACAAAAGTAACATTTACATAATCCATACATGCAATGTCTTCATAAGGAACTATGAAGCAATCGACTACAGAATTGCCTATTATGAATAACCTGTCAAACAATGTTGCTAAGGTGTATTTTAGCATTTTATTTTATATTTCATTAACACTTGTTAAAATGGGTTGTAATAGTTTTACAAAATATTAAATGTTTCTGTAATAAAAGACATGCTCCCAAATTTCGTCAACTTTGCAATATACATGCCTGAAATGGTCAAATTCAACTGATGCTATGTGTATTTCCCAATCATCGGTTACCTGAATTTCATTTCTCATTCATTCTTAAGTATGACCTTGATAGTGCAATCACTGGTAAGTCTACACAGTTGACCAAGTAACTTAATTTTCTGCAATCAATGTCAGCTTCAATTTGAAATCATCTTAACATGTTTAAAGCAGACAGCGAGAATTACAACATGCCAGCTGCTACTGTAAATGCACAGAAGCATTTGTCCCCGATAAAGAAACCAGATCTCATGTTTACCAGACGTTTAATTACGTACTTTCCTCTATGAAGCACAGTTAAATAAATGGTGACCATTCCCCATCCTGCCTAGCTCTCTGTAAGATAGGGAACCAACTAGAGTTAAAACAACAGTCGTACACACATTTGTGCATTTCACTACACAAAACTAGGGTTATCCCCATTTGACGCAGTTTGAAAAACAGTTCATCGTGCCATATTTTGTCAAATTCCTATCTGGCACCTGCAAAAAATTACTTGAGTTCTCTTTACAAAAAAGCAGAATGGTCTTCAACAAGAACGTTTATCATTACACAACTCATGTTTTCGTGGAAGCATGAATAGTATGCTCATTTAAGACTCCACTAGGCCCGCATAACTTTGCTGACTATAGTCCCTTTATGCAAGAGTTTAGTTCTGACAGATTTATCTCATGTTTAATTATGGCATATAACAGAAGGTATCAAGTATTCATTATAAAGATATATAAAACACAGCAAACGTTTTATTCTCGTATCAACGAATTCCAGGAAAGATAGTAAGGTGCGCTGACCTTCGTTATATAACTTAAATACGATTGACATAAAGCGCAACAACTCTTTACAAACAAACAAATTACATATAAAAGTATGTTTGTAAATTAGGCATCTATTTTGTTATGATAATATCCATCAATTGTTTAATAACTGCTAGAACTATCTATGAAAGACGCCACTTGCTCAAAAGTTATAACAGATAATGTCGACAGAACAAAGAGATGTCATCAAATCATCGAAATAGATAAAAAAAGTCAATCTGGTCAACCCATTGTATTTTCCTGCATATTTGGACTAACAGAGGACAGTCTTTGGAAACAAGACTCTTTTAGAACCGTTGGCAATGTGTTCAGTGTTCCGGAAGTTCATGTCTCTATATGTAGAACAGTATAACATGTATTGGTGTGTGAGACGTAAAGCATATCTACGAGTATAACATAAATATTTATAATTTGTTACTCTCAATTTATAATTTCAATACGAATTATTGTCGCTTATTATGTTTCATTTCAGTCAATTTAACCCTTTACTTCATAAAGACGCCTTTGGACACATCTAATATTGAAAGCATTAAATCGCCCGTATCAGCAATGGGTGAATTATGTTTATATTAACTGACAGAGTGGAAAACAGTGCAGGAAGTGTTCAGATTGCTCGTTACGAGCAATCTGAACTCTTCCTGCACTGTTTTCAAAGGCCTTCTGTGATTGGTGCGGGAAAACGCGTAAAGGGTTAAATATTCATGTCGGCTACAAAGCTTGATATATTGATTGACCTACGCTCTGCTGTGGATGTGAAATCCAGTTGAAAAGGAGCGTGCAACAGTTGTTTTATCTCATTTGCTTTATTCTGCTGGCACCTATTGCAAAACAAGCGTGCAGCTGTTGTGATATATCATTTGGTTTTATTCTGCTGGTACCTAGTGCAAAACAAGCGTACAGCTGTTATGATATATCATTTGGTTTATTCTGTTGGTACCCAGTTATGTTCACGAATCTGTTCGAACTTCATTAAATCAAAACCTGTCAACTTGAATGGAGGTTTTTCCAGATCTGTACTTTTTAAGTTACGGAAGAAGTTACCATCAAATGTTTTGTGTTTGCATATTTTAGCTAGTTTCTTCAGTCCACAAGCTAGTAACCTCTCTTCTAATTCATGAACACTAAGATCGTAAAATTGTTTGATGGTTGGCTTAGTTGCTTTCACTGGATCTCGTGGTGGCAAAGGAAAGTATGGACTTCTTGGTACAACAAATGCAACAGGTCGTTCTTGTATTGGAGGATGCTTCCCTCGATGTAAACCTTCCATTAGTTTGTCGTCAACATAGTCGTATGGGTTATCATCAGCGTCCTTTTCAATAGCATCAGTGTTTTCAAGGTCTTCTACTTTTATTGATTTTGGGGGATACTTCTTATTGGGTTTAATCTGAAAGTTTGAGATAACGTAAAATGCTAATCATTTGACAAATTAAATAAGTTTGTATATTGATTACGATCACTTTACAACTGTTTGTAATTTGACTCCTTGCGGAAAGACTGTTTAAAGATTCTACTGATACTTTAATGATATTTACGCTCACCTCCCACCTCATCTCTCTCTCTCTCTCTCTCTCTCTCTCTCTCTCTCTTTAATGAAGCTACATTATTTTAGACAATAAAACGTGTATTAAAGATTTAAATGGATGGTTCTATAATGTACTAGTATATGAAAATGAACAGCGCTAAAATGTATTTGCGATCAAAAGGAACGGTTCTAAAAGGTATTTGGGATCAAAAGGAGCGTGCCTATAATGTATTTGGAATCAAAAAAGCGGTCCTATAATGTATTTGGGATCAAAAAGAGCGGTCCTATAATGTATTTGGTATCAAAAAGAGCGGCCCTATAATGTATTTGGGATAAAAAGAAGTATTTGGGATCAAAAGGAGCGGCCCTATGATGTGCTAAAGATTAAAATGGGCGGCGCTATAATGTAATTGGGATCAAAAGGAGCGGCCCTATGATGTATTTGGGATCAAAAGGAGAGGCCCTATGATGTATTTGGGATCAAAAGGAGCGGTCCTATGATGTGTTAAAGATAAAAATGGGCAGCGTTATAATGTGTTTCGGATTAAACTGGGCATAATGTATTTAGGAACAAATTGGGCAGTGCAATATTGTTTTTAGGATTGAAATAGACAGCACTAAAATGTATTTAGGAATAAATTGACAGCGCTTTATAATGTATTTCGGATCAAATTGAGCGGATCAAATTGGGATTAAAAGGGCCGGTGTAACATTAAATGCTGACCGTTATTTAATGACCACCTACACGTGAAAAATTGAACCTAGTTAAAATCGGATCACCAACAGTCGGAATAGTCGGCCGGACCACATTTCAACATTGAAAATTGGACGTTCTCATGGATATAAAATGTGAATTATAAACCGGAAAATGTTGTTACGATATATATAATAATTTTTTTTTAATATGAACGGCTTGCTTTTTTGAGTAACTTAACGTAATTATAAATATAATATATAACTTTAAAACGTTTATCAAAGAAACTTACACACACACATTATACTTAAAACTAAACCATAAGATGTATTAAACGGTGAACCTCAATCGAGTTTCATTCCCAGTTCAACGAGCCAAGACGTGACGGAGAGTTTTCCCCAACCCTCCTGCAAATTTGAGTAGGTGGTGTATGTATGACAGGGACCTAGCTTAGTCGAAGGAAACGTGCATGCCGCGAATTATTTTTAGCTACCGTAAGGTTGCCCGCTTATTACCCCGTAATGGGTCTGCAGTGGTGGAAGTCATCCCGCTGCAAACCGCACAATAATAGCATGTATAAATTTTTAGCAACATTTTGCAGAACATAAATTATATTGTCATGTAATATTGAAATCACTTATACATTTATTTGTTGTTCGTTTTGACTTGTATAGGTGCAAAAATTTAAATATACTTGGCTGTAAGAAAATCATATCTCACACACAGGATAGTAATACGTTAATATGCACTATATAAACTGGAATATCGGCTCAGACAAAACGTACAAGCTGATCCTAACCGATATCCCAGGCCTAGAAATGTTTATGGGGGCTCTGAGGTTTCAGCTACGCCGTTAAGTTTTTAATCAAAATACATGTTGGGACAACGTATATGCTGACTCCGCTAACCTCACCAAACCTAATCATTGTGGTAGGGGGTCATCCCGCCCCGGCTGCTACGCCTTTGCTCTCATATGTACAGAAAAAAATAAAATTTATTATGGTGTGACCCACTTTCATCGAAGGTAAATCACCATTATAATGACTCACTCTAACATCATTTCAACGACAACGTATATACATTGTACTAAATATCAGGGTAACTTTTAAACGTTTTACCCCAAGTAAATTAAATTATAGGCTACCCTAAGACCAACGAATCCGTTACTAAGTAACTGAAATTGTTGTAACGGTATCCAACCTATATACTTAGTCCATTCATCAATATTTATTAGATAATTTGGCAGTTTGGCGGGAAAGTAACAAAACTAGTCTATTAAGGAAGGGGATATATTTGCATCAGTCATGGCGTATTTAAAAGTGTGATTAAATCCAAATAAACAACAAAAATACCGTCGGCACCGTGCCTACAAATAAACAAACAAAAAAAAGTTTGCCAATATCAATTAACATAGAATATATTTTTATTCGCTGAACGATGATAACCTGTGTATTAAAATAGACTAGTCCGCATAGCTTTTATAGTCTTTATCATCATCGGCACTTGCTGTCCTATAAGATAGACGCCCACTTATGATCGTTCAAAAGCGCCAACTGATAAAACTGTAATATTTAGGGACAGTACAATGACATATTTATAAAAACAAACTGAATAATTTGATAAACTGAGATACACAGACCTTTAAGAAAAAAAGTCGTAAGAGATGGTCAAGACTATACCGAATTGTAAAATAAAGCGTAGAATACAGAATATTTCCGGTTTTGATGGTACCCTACGCAATATTGTGTTGTGTGACTTGTTTCACTTTGAACAGAGTACCCAGTCAGAAAAACTCTGATCACCTCGGCCTTTGTGCTACGCAATAGACCTCTGACATAATCAGGTGCCATTTTGGAACTACTTTCAGTCACATGATAAAATAAAATGGCGGCCCCCTTATGCCACTTTTGTGGAAGTTGTGCCAGAGTCTTTTATTTACTGTCTGGGAGGAAGAAAAACACGGATATAAACATGACCCATGTCGAGTGTATAAATAAAAAAATATATATAATAAAACTTAATGACGGATACATAATTTGTTACTTTCACGCGAATGAACATAGACTTGTAACACAAGCACGAGAGATACGGAAATACTCGATGTTTTACGATTGATCTTAATACTTAGCCAAAAAATGGCCGGTATGCTATGGATACGTTGTTTCATTGATGATAACACCTGTGTTATCGGAATGGTATTTGTTGGAATTGCTTTTCTGGAGTGTGGTTTCACAAGTTAAGAATGCGACGAAGCATTCCTACAACAACTCTCTCTCTCTCTCTCTCTCTCTCTCTCTCTCTCTCTCTATCTTTATTACCCGGGCATCGGCGTCACACTTCCGGTTAAGATACTCGTTGGAAAATCGATTTTGAATACATCTAAGTGTGCGTGTGTGTTAAGTGTTAGTGTGTATGTTAAGTGTGTTAAAAGTAAAAAAAAACTTGCATAGATAACAATCCTTTTTTTTAAAGAAATGAGTAGAATTCAGCAGTTAGTCTTTAAGATATCAAACATTCATAATTCGGAGCGGTTCCAAGTGAAAGTAGAGTAGTAGTAGCCACCAGCGTGGGAGGGACATCCTTCCCACACACTACCCCAAGGTTGCCTTTCCCCAATAATTGAAGTGCTCTTACGCCCATTAAAGTATCAATTATCTACAAAGTACTTATAATTACGCTAAGTTACCGAAAACGGCAATATTTCTGCGATAAAATGATTTGTTACGCAAAAGCGCGTGTGATAGTATCACGCGTATATGCAAGGGAGGATCCTGAGCAAGAATTACTAGACCAAACTAGTATTCCGTACTCATTGTTTTAAAGTGCGTATAAATAATATAATGCATACTGCATTCGATACAGTTTTTTTGCAGACACCAATATATTTAAAAAAAAGAAAGAAAAGAAAACCCAATAACAATACATGATATTTGTGAAGCCATAACTTTTCTAATCTTGTTAATGAACCCCTTATCTAACGGTCTTAATCCGCACACTACAACTGCAGTATTCGTTCGCGTACTTCCGAACACGGTAGGAACAGTCGGAAAGCAAAATTGTAAACAAAAATGTAAACAAAAGTTAAAAGCTCGGTCCGCTCGTCTAAGAATACACATTTCGAGCATAGTTGTTCATTTTCTAGCTTTTTAAAAAAAGTGAATAAGGGGTGTACTAAAACACATTTAATTACAATCATTTTTGTAATTATCGAAAAGTTTGCATTTCGGAAGTTTAATGCAGCTTTAAAAGGACATTTTTTAATTGGAATAAAAACAGTATCTGGCATTTGTGTGTGTAATAAATAAATGATAAATGGATGTAGTGTATTTAATGTATATTGAAAAGCTTACCAGGGCTTATGTTTAATTGTTGCAACATGCGACATAAGTCATGTGATGTTTTGCTTATATTTAACAAACCGTTAAAAAAGGACCCAAGAATTTAATGTTGAAATGTGATCCGGGTCAATTTTCAACATTGAAAAACGACCCTTGGGATCATTATTCAACGGGGTCAAAATTTAATGTTACACCGACATTATAA
Source organism: Panopea generosa (assembly GCA_029582155.1). Taxonomy (NCBI): domain Eukaryota; kingdom Metazoa; phylum Mollusca; class Bivalvia; order Adapedonta; family Hiatellidae; genus Panopea; species Panopea generosa. The sequence goes on from CM055901.1 coordinate 59,826,297, forward strand.
GTACTATACATACCTTCGCTTGCTCTTTTCTTGGTTGGATTTGATCTGAAATAAATACCAGTTTATTATATACAACTAGTAAATGTGCAATGAACATAAAGGCAGACGCACGAACTGACGGATATGCTCACGAATGGGTAGTTAAGTGGTATTGGGCCCTTATTATTACTTGTTAGGCTAAATTGTACCGACCGATTGACCGACCGACGACCGACTGACAGACAGACAGACAGACAGACAGACAGACAGACAGACAGACAGACAGACAGACAGACAGACAGACAGACAGACAGACAGACAGACAGACAGACAGACAGACAGACAGGTACCTTGCAGAACATTCATGGTCACATAAGCGTCATCGTCCCCTACATCGTCCTTTTTAATAGTCAATGGCTTTGTTCCAACATTCCTAGATGGTGGCTGTTTCCCCTTGCCTGTAAGAACATGTTTAAACAGCTGTTATAAGCATACGTTTTCAATGAGCAAAATATTAGTAAAATGTACATACACATTCATATATATATATAGTCTACGGCGAACGCGCCTAGTTACCATATACACAATATCAAGACTTCTACCAACCCAATAGAATCGATGTCAACCATGACTGATATACTACGGTTTTACATGCAACACATCTGGACTGGACGGACAATCTACATACATGAACTAATAGCTTTATACGAGTAGGATCAAGGTCATGAGTCATGAATACTCACATGCAACATAGACACCCGTTGGCTCATGAAGATACAGTGAAATCATATGTATTTATTTCATAAAGGGAGATAATTGAAATCACAACAATGGAATTTCCTATTTTTGGGATCTTTACAGATTCACATTCACAATGTATGATATATATATATATATATATATATATATATATATATATAGAAAAGATTAAATACATAAAATGTACAGACCAAACATTAATGTACAGACCAGAAAACAGCGAGTGTACCTAATAGCTATCTACAATGCAAACCATAGACACAATACCAAAGCCTTTACTAACCCATTATAATTGGCGTCAACCCTGACTTATATACTATGGTTTTGCATGCAACACATCTGGACTGGACTAACAATTTACATACATAAAATGATAGCTTTATACGAGAAGGATCCAGTTCAGGATTCATGACTACTTTAAAACTTCTCATATGGTCGACTGACTACTGTGCAGTACGGAGATGGTTTTTAACGTCATTTTTATGAACGTATGAATTAATATATAAAAACACGTCAGTACTGTAAATTCATAAATATAACAACTAACCCACCATGATGTGTTATTTCAATTTTTTGATAAAATCTCAATGTTGCAAACATACTCACCTACACGTGGTGGTGGTGGACCTATGGTCGGTTCTACGTAATCTGCATCGAAACTTGGTTTGAAGATTACGCCAGGTAACGGTTGACCCGACACTGGTACAGGCGGGCATTTTTGAGGTGCACCCAGAGAAGGTCCTTGGGTTGCGCCAAATGATTTAAGAGATGGCTTCAGTTTAATGGATGGCCGAGGTGGAAGTGCAGGCGCCTCTGAATGAAATTAGAACACTGTTAACACTACTGCCATTGGTAACAAAACAACAGCAAATATATTAACAAGAAAGAAAACAAAAACAGTAACACCAACAATAATAACAATAATGATAACAAAAACAACAATAACAGCAACAATAACAACAACAATGATTACAACAACAATAATGATAACAACAATGATACTATCAATAACGATAACAACAACAACAACAACAACAACAACAACAATAATAACAGCAACAACAATAATAACCATAACAACAACAATGATAACGGCAATAATATCAATAACAACAATAAAAACAACAACAACAATAACAATAACAACAATAATAATAATTAAACATTCGTGATTTAACGAGATAAAAAATCGTACAGTACTGAAGAGTATATTAAGTATAGATTTGTATCAAGCAGAGCAGAACTTAAAATCAAAATACTTGAAGTACTTCAAGATGATTTATTCATAATGGCATGTTCTGCTTGTTGATAATACTACCATGATGCCTTATCCTTACCACATTCCGATTAAGCAGCAGGCCGGTGGTGGGTTAAAGTGAATATGATAAATACGTGCTAAAATATATTCTTTTAAAGCAATGTTTTCCGTCCGAATCTGTTGCAATTTACATATTTAACACTACTTTACAATATAGAAACATGAGTCACGGCTGGCATTAGTGGCAATAAAAGCCGGTACAATCACACTTACAAATGATCGATGGCAGGCGACAATTATTTTGGTCACAATCTGTAAAATTAAACTATGAAATTCTAGAACTTTTCTAACCGCTTTTACTGAAAAATTATTCCTGTATTCTTTCGTTAATTATACAAATTGCAATACATTACAAAGTAAATAATATAAATACATCTTAATAAAAACTCATAAACACAATTATTTGAAATCTTAGAACTTTTCAGTTATTTTATTTTGTTAAAGACGAGTTCTTTAGTTTTTGTCACTTTTTTCCTGTTGACAGAATTTTATGAAACTTCCCACTATTTAAGTCTAATGTATGTTTGTGCAATATCAGAAATAAAAAAAACACGTGTTACAATACAGATTATTTTGTATTACCTCCTTATAAATATATCCCCCTTGACGAAATAATGTAGATTAAACAAACTATGGGGGAATATTGTGTTTTTTTTTCAATTTTGTAATAACAATATAGTGTTTTTATAATATTTTGAGATAGTGTATGGAAATTTTTTGTTTAAAGCTACACAAAATACTCTCTGATACCTATCCTAGTGACAATCAAAATAAAAGATACACCTTACCGCGTAATTTGAGAAAAAAATAGCTCTTGAAGTATGCCATCGTAAAATTAACGTTTTTATACTAAATGAGCATATATGTATAAAGATTAGGATTTCTATTATACTTCATATTCAGGTAAAATTGCTATAAACAATTATTTAATGCCAGTATGCTTATTTCATAATATTTAATACAATATAAGAGACCAATTTTAAGCTTATCCGTGAATGATAGGGCTATCCGAAATAGGGACAGTTGTAGTATAGTAGTATGTAGCGACTCTGGAAGGATTCGACAAAATTGCTTTCCTTTGTGCGCGGAGTTGGTGCGCAAGAAAAACTTTAGCAATTGTCTTTAAACAATCTTTTTTAAATGCAATCAAAAATTTCCATTTAATGCAAGTATAACGATTTGTAACTTGTGATTTTAATCATAACAGGTCGTTTTGAGATTTTATCATTTAAACAAAAAAGGAATACAAATTGATTTGCAACACATTTTTCTATCAATGACGGTAAATCAGACGTTTAAAATACACGCTCGCCAGCACATACAGTCTCCGTATAGTTGTGTTTTTTTTCATTGAACTTTTCTGCTATTTGCCGGCGAGTTCGAATCTGATATTGAAACTCTTTCATCTCAATGCTAAAATCTTACACACAAATGTACATTCCTAATAAAACAAACAACAAAGATACACGTGTCTTTTATACAATATAAGGTATTGATAAAAAAAACGAGTTATACAGTTTAGCATGATGACATGTAAATACATTCGTGTAAAAAATAAAATAAAACGAAACAAACAGACACATATACAACATGACGATTCAAATTACTGTTAAATAAAAACTAATAAACTATGGTGTTTTGACTACTGTGCAGGAAGACATGGCCTAGATGTTTTACGTAACACTTTTCATAAATAATGTTATCGAAAACACGTTAGTATTTTATAGTAAGTTGGGTCAGAGGTTATTTCACAGAGTAGATAAACAATATACAACTCCGGTAAATCAAGGAACTTAATTACTGAGTCAATTCATTTTTTTTTTATAAAATCTCTGCGTTACCTGCAGTAATAACCGGTATTTCGTAATCTTCATCGGAACTTTGTAAATGTCCTTGGGATGCACCGGATACTTTTGGGGAGGCGGGAGATGAGGATACTGGTTTGGCGGATGGCCGAGGTGGAGCTTCAGGCACCTCTATATGAAATTGAAACAATTCTCACATTACTGATGCTAGTGATAACAACAACAACAACAACAACAACAACAACAACAACAACAACAACAACAACAACAACAACAACAAACAATAACAGTGACGATGACGACGATGATTATGATGATGATGATGATGATGATGATGATGAAAAATAATGAAAATGTGAAAGTGAACAAAGCTGCAAATTTCAGATCCAGAACAAGCAATTGCTGTTTTGAAGAACTACTCATTTACATACTGAAACGATAAAGAAACGCCGGGCGACAGTCAGAGTCTCATTATCAAACTGTTCTAAGCGATATTTAGTTTCAGAATATTAAGTACAGGTAGTTCATTAATGATGTTGTCCATATGATCGTTAGTATTGACAAAAAATGTTACTGAAATACCTTTAGATGTGTATACTGAAACTGAAAATATCGCTTACAATTATCTGATAATGTGACACTGACGTCTATCTAGCTTTCCATTATCTTTTCGATATATGTTAGACATTGAACGCGATTATAAATTGATATAAACTGGTATGCAAACATTAGGGTGTTAGAGAAGATGTATTTATAATATAAAATATAAAAAAGTTTTGTCAGAGCGAATGAAGCTCTAATATACGTTAAAAAGTGGTCGTTAAACTGCCTGAAGGAAAATAATTAAATGTTATATCAGAGGAAGATATAGCAATGGGCTATACTTTTGGAGAACGGAACAGTGTCCATTTGAATATTTAAAGACTGAGTACTGACTATTTAAAACAGCTAGTACTTTCACCTTAATAATTCTCCTTACGACTACAGTTGATTCATTAAGTTTGACAACGCATTAAATGTGTTTCAATATTAAGACGACGTATCTAGTTCTGTGAACAAAGATATATTATTTAAGTTTCTTGAAAAATCTACTATAGGTCACACGCTGTAACTACCTAGACAGTTTCAAAGAACTTTCAATAACACTGTCAAGGAAATGTTTTTTATCATCTCAAAAACTATCAGTGGTGTCTAATTAATACAGGACACTATATCGTGTGATCATCCAAGTCAAATCAATATTTTCTAATAAAAGAATACCCTAATACAGAGTGATGGTCTATAGTTGGACAATACTTGCAGAAGAACGGTGGTTATTCTCAGACTCATATTTAGGTCTTCCTCCACCAACAAAACTGGACGTGCCATATATAACCGTAAATGTGTTGAAAACGGCGTTAAACCGCATTAAGATAGTTTGGCAGTTCAGATTGAGTTCTACAACTATTGCAAAGAAACATAAATAATAACATCAATGGTTCAAGGTATATAGCGAAACCCTTTTAACTGAAATTTAATCAAAACAGTATTACTTGATACATATATAACTTGTAAATGGATATATAACATTTTGCCAGATAATGGAATTCATACGTTTTGATTTATATCAATACCGAGATCGTGGTGACAATTTGGTGTCCGTCCTTAACAACTTACCTGAATTAGGTATTGGAGGTAACACTCTGTGAGCATTGACTTTTCTTGCGAGATCCTCTGAAAAGAAAAGCGCGAGGAAATTCGTATGACACAATAATCATAATTGATTAAGATATATTAAAACTAAATTAATTAAATGCATTGATTAAATTGTAAATAACGTGTTGGTTCATCAATTCACCAATTAAAGGATTTAATAAAATAGTGTGTGTGTGTGTGTGTGTGTGTGTGTGTGTGTGTGTGTGTGTGTGTGTTTGTGTGTGTGTGTGTGTGTTTACTGATTCTATGCCATAATTAAAGTTTTTGAATTAAAACTAAATAAAATATTGACAAACCTTATCGATACAGGTGTCTGAGTGAGATGATACATCTCACTGAGTGAGATGCTACAGGTGTCTCAGTGAAATGTTGCATGTGTCTCAGTGAGATGTATCGGATGTATCAGTGAGTTGTTACAAGTGCCTCAGTGAGATGAATCAGGTGCATCAGTGAGTTGTTACAAGTGTCTCAGTGAGATGTATCAGTTGTATCAGTGAATTGTTACAGGTGTCTCAGTGAGATGTATCAGATGTATCAGTGAGTTGTAACAAGTGTCTCAGTGAGATGTATCAGGTGTATCAGTGAGTTGTAACAAGTGTCTCAGTGAGATGTATCAGATCAGGTGTATCAGTGAGTTGTTACAAGTGTCTCAGTGAGATGTATCAGGTATATCAATGAGTTGTTACAAGTGTCTCAGTGAGATGTATCAGGTGTATCAGTGAGTTGTTACAAGTGTCTCAGTGAGATGTATCAGGTGTATCAGTGAGTTGTTACAAGTGTCTCAGTGAGATGTATCAGGTGTATCAGTGAGTTGTTACAAGTGTCTCAGAGAGATGTATCAGGTGTATCAGTGAATTGTTACAAGTGTCTCAGTGAGATGTATCAGGTGTATCAGTGAATTTTTACAAGTGTCTCAGAGAGATGTATCAGGTGTATCAGTCAGATGTTACAAGTGTCTCAGTGAGATGTATCAGGTGTATCAGTGAATTTTTACAAGTGTCTCAGTGAGATGTATCAGGTGTATCAGTCAGATGTTACAAGTGTCTCAGTGAGATGTATCAGGTGTATCAATGAGTTGTTACAAGTGTCTCAGTGACATGTATCAGGTGTATCAGTGAGTTGTTACAAGTGTCTCAGTGAGATGTATCAGGTGTATCAGTGAGTTGTTACAGGTGTCTCAGTGAGATGTATCAGGTGTATCAGTGAGTTGTTACAAGTGTCTCAGAGAGATGTATCAGGTGTATCAGTGAATTGTTACAGGTGTCTCAGTGAGTTGTATCAGGTGTATCGGTCAGATGCTACAAGTGTCTCAGTGAGATGTATCAGGTATATCAATGAGTTGTTACAAGTGTCTCAGTGACATGTATCAGGTGTATCAGTGAGTTGTTACAAGTGTCTCAGTGAGATGTATCAGGTGTATCAGTGAGTTGTTACAGGTGTCTCAGTGAGATGTATCAGGTATATCAATGAGTTGTTACAAGTGTCTCAGTAAGTTGTATTAGGTGTATCGGTCAGATGCTACAAGTGTCTCAGTGAGATGTATCAGGTATATCAATGAGTTGTTACAAGTGTCTCAGTGAGATGTATCAGGTGTATCAGTGAGTTGTTACAAGTGTCTCAGTGAATTGTTACAAATGTCTCAGTGAGATGTATCAGTTGTATCAGTGAGTTGTGACAAGTGTCTCAGTGAGATGTATCAGGTGTATCAGTGAGTTGTTACAAGTGTCTCAGTGAGATGTATCAGGTGTATCAGTGAATTGTTATAAGTGTCTCAGTGAGATGTATCAGTTGTATCAGTGAGTTGTGACAAGTGTCTCAGTGAGATGTATCAGGTGTATCAGTGAGTTGTTACAAGTGTCTCAGTGAGATATATCAGGTGTATCAGTGAGTTGTTACAGGTGTATCAGTGAATTGATATATGTGTCTCAGTGAATTGTTACAAGTGTCTCAGTGAGATGTATCAGGTGTATCAGTCAGATGTTACAAGTGTCTCAGTGAGATGTTACAAGTGTCTCAGTGTGTTGTTACAAGTGTCTCAGTGTGATGTTACAATTGTCTCAGTGAGATGTTACAGGTGTCTCAGTTAGTTGTTATAGATGTCTCAGTGAGATGTATCAGGTGTATCAGTCAGATGTTACAAGTGTATCAGTGAGTTGTTACAAGTGTCACAGTGAGATGTATCAGGTGTATCAGTGAATTGTTACAAGTGTCTCAGTGAGATGTATCAGGTGTATCAGTGAGTTGTTACAAGTGTCTCAGTGAGATGTATCGGATGTATCAGTGAGTTGTAACAAGTGTCTCAGTGAGATGTATCAGGTGTATCAGTGAGTTGTTACAAGTGTCTCAGTGAGATGTATCAGGTGTATCAGTGAGTTGTTACAAGTGTCTCAGTGAGATGTTACAGCTGTTTCAGTGAGTTGTTACAGGGGTCTTAGTGAGTTGCTTTATGTGTTTTAGTGAATTGATACAGGTGTCTCAGTGAGATGTTACAGGTGTCATAGTGAGTTATTACAGGTGTCTCAATGAGATGTTACAGGTATTTCACTTAGATGCTACAGCTATCTGAGTGAATTTCTAAAGGAGTCTAAGTGAATTGTTACATGTGTCTTAGTGTGTTGCTACATGTGTCTCATTGAGTTGTAACAGGTGTCTCAGTGAGATGTTACAGGTGCCTCAGTGAGTTGTAACATGTATCAATGAATTGTTTCAGGTGTCTCAGTGAATTATTACAGTTGTCTTAGTGAGATGTTACATGTGTGTACATGTGATGTAACAGGTGTCTCAGTGAGTTGCTACATGTGTCTCAGTAAGATGTAACAGGTGTTTCAGTGAGATATTACATGTGTGTCACTGTTATGTAACAGGTATCTCAGTGAGTTCCTCAGTGTGATGTAACAGGTGTCTCAGTGAGTTGCTACATGTGTCTCAGTGAGATGTTACAGGTATCTCAGTGTGTTGTTACAGGTGTCTCAGAGAGATGTTACATGAGTCTCAATGAGATGTAACAGGTGTTTCAGTGAGATGTTACAGGTGTTCTAGTGAGATATTACAGGTGTCTCAGTGAGATGTTACATGTGTGTGAGTTATTACGGGTGTCTCAGTGAGATGTTACAGGTGACTCAGTGTGTTGTTACAGGTGTCTCAGTGAGATATTACATGTGTCTCAGTGTGTTGTTACAGGTGTCTCAGTGAATTCTTATAGGTGTCTCATTGTGTTGCTACATTTACCACAGTCAATTGCTACATGTGTCTCAGTGAATTGTTACAGGTGTCATAGTAAGTTGTTACAGGTGTCTCAGTGAGTTGTTATAGTTGTCTCAGTGAGACGTTACATGTGTCTCAGTGTGATGTAACAGGCGTCTCATTAGTTGCTAAAGGTGTCTCAGTGAGATGTTACACCTGTCTCAGTGATCTATTACAGGTGTCTCAGTGGGTTGCTACAGGTGTCTCAGAGGGATGTTACAGGTGTTTAAATGAGGTGTAACAGGTGTCTCAGTGAGTTATTACAGGTGTCTCAGTAAGTTGTTTCATGTATCTCAGTGAATTTTATATGTTTCTCAGTGAGTTGTTACAGGTGTCTAAGTGAATTGTTACATGGGTCTCAGTGAGATGTTACAGTTGTCTCAGTGAGATGTAACAGGTTGGTCAGTGAGATGTTACAGGTATCTCAGTTGGATGTTTCAGGTATCTCAATTAGATGCTACAGGTATCTGAGTGATTTTCTACAGGTGTCTCAGTGAGATGTTACATTTGCCGCAATGAGTTGCTACATGTGTCTCAGTGAATTGTTACAGGTGTCTCAGTGAGATGTTACAGGTGTCTCAGTGAGTTGTAACGTGTGTCTAAGTGAATTGTTACAGCTGTCTCAGTGAGATGTTACAGGTGTCTTAGTGAATTGTAACATGTGTCTCATTAAATAGCTAAAGGTGTCATAGTGAGTTATTACAGGTGTCTCAGTGAAATGTTACAGCTGTCTCAGTGAGATGTTACAGGCGTCTTAGTGAATTGTAACGTGTGTCTCATTGAATTGCTTAAGGTGTCATAGTGAGTTATTACAGGTGTCTCAGTGTGTTGTTACAGGTGTGTCAGTGAATTCTAACAAGTGTCTCAGTGAAATATTACAGGTGTCTCAGTGAGATGTAACAGGTGTCTCAGTGAGTTGCTACGTGTGTCTCAGTGAATTGTTACAGGTGTCTCAGTGAATAATTACAGTTTTCTCAGTGAGATGTTACATGTGTGTCAGTGTGATGAATCAGGTGTCTCAGTGAGTTGCTACAGGTGTCTCAGTGAGATACTACAGGTGTCTCAGTGAGATATTACAGGTGTCTCAGTGAGATAAAACAGGTGTCTCAGTGAGATGTTACATTAGTCTCAATGTGATGTAACAAGTATCTCAGTGAGTTGCTCAGTGTGATGTAACAGGTGTCTCAGTGAGTTGCTACATGTGTCTCAGTGAGATGTTACAGGTATCTCAGTGTGTTGTTACAGGTGTCTCAGAGAGATGTTACATGAGTCTCAATGAGATGTAACAGGTGTCTCAGTGAGATGTTACAAGTGGTCTAGTGAGATATAACAGGTGTCTCAGTGAGATGTTACGTGTGTGTGAGTTATTACGGGTGTCTCAGTGAGATGTTACAGGTGTCTCAGTGAGTTGTTACAGGTGTCTCAGTGAGATATTACATGTGTCTCAGTGTGTTGTTACAGGTGTCTCAGTGAATTCTTATTGTCTCATTGTGTTGCTACATTTACCACAGTCAATTGCTACATGTGTCTCATTGAATTGTTACAGGTGTCATAGTGAGTTATTACATGTGTTTCAGTGAGTTGTTATAGTTGTCTCAGTGAGATGTTACAGGCGTCTCAGTAGTTGCTAATGGTGTCTCAGTGAGATGTTACACCTGTCTCAGTGATCTATTACAGGTGTCTCAGTGAGTTGCTACAGGTGTCTCAGAGGGATGTTACAGGTGTCTAAATGAGATGTAATGGGTGTCTCAGTGAGTTGTTACATTTATCTCAGTGAATTTTTATATGTGTCTCTGTGAGTTGTTACAGGTGTCTAAGTGAATTGTTACAGGGGTCTCAGTGAGATGTTACAGGTGTCTCAGTGGGATATTTCAGGTATCTCAATTAGATGCTACAGGTATCTGAGTGAGTTTCTACAGGTGTCTCAGTAAGATGTTACAGGTGTCTCAGTGTGTTGCTACATTTGCCGCAGTGAGTTGCTACATGTGTCTCAGTGAATTGTTACAGGTGTCTCAGTGAGATGTTACAGGTGTCTCAATGAGTTGTAACGTGTGTCTAAGTGAATTGCTACAGGTGTCTCAGTGAGTTATTACAGTTGTCTCAGTGAGATGTTACATGTGTCTCAGTGAATTGTCACAGCTGTCTCAGTGAGTTGCTACAGGTGTCTCAGTGAGATGTTATAGGCGTGTCAGTGAGATGTTACATGTTTCTCAGTGAGATGCTACAGGTGTCTCAGTAAGTTGCTACATGTGTCTCAGTGAGATGTTACAGCTGTCTCAGTGAATTGTTACAGGTGTCTCAGTTTGTTGTTACAGGTGTCTCAGTGAGATGTTACAGGTGTCTAAGTGAATTGTTACAGATGGCTCAGTGAGATGTTACAGCTGTCTCAGTGAGATGTCACAGGTGTCTCAATGAGATGTTACATTTGACTCAGTGAGATATTACATATGTCTCAGTTAGATGTTACAGGTATCTCAGTGAGATGTTACAGGTATATCAGTGAGATGTAAGAGATGTATCAATAAGATGTTACAGGTGGTTCAGTGAGATGTTATAGGTGTCATAGTGAGTTGTTACATGTGTCTCAGTGAGATGTTACAAGTTTCTCAGTGAGTTGTTACAGGTGTTTCAGTGAGGTTTTACATTTGACTCAGTGTGTTGTTACAGGCGTCTCAGTAGTTGCTACATGTGTCTCAGTGAGATGTTACACCTGTCTCAGTGATCTATGACAGGTGTTTCAGTGAGTTGCTACAGGTGTCTCAGAGGGATGTTACAAGTGTCTAAATGAGATGTTACAGGTGTCTCAGTGAGTTGATACAGGTGTACCAGTAGGTTGTTTCATGTATCTCAGTGAATTTTATATGTTTCTCATTGAGTTGTTACAGGCGTCTAAGTGAATACTTACCGGGGTCTCAGTGAGATGTTACAGCTGTCTCAGTGAGATGTTACAGGTGTCTTAGTGAAATGTAAATTTGACTCAGTGTGATGTTACAGATGTCTCAGTGCGATGTTACAGGTATCTCAGTGAAATGTTAGTTGACTCAGTGAGATGTTACAGGTGGTTCAGTGAGATGTTACAGATGTCTCAGTGAGTTGTTACAGGTGTCTCAGTGAGGTGTTACATATGTCTTAGTGTGTTGTTACATGTGTCTCAGTGAGTTGTTACAGGTGTCTCAGTGAGATGTTACAGGTGTTTCTGTGAGTTGTAACAGTTGTTTCAGTGAGATGTTACATGTTTCTCAGTGAGTTGTTACAGGTGTCTCAGTGAGGTGTTACAAGTGTCTCAGTGTGTTGTTACAAGTGTCTCAGTGAGTTGTTACAGGTGTCTCAGTGAGATATTACAAGTGTCTCAGTGAATTGTTATAGTTGTCTCAGTGAGATGTTACACGTGTCTCAGTGTGATGGAACAGGCGTCTCAGTAGTTTCTACAGGTGTCCCAGTGAGATGTTACACCTGTCTCAGTGATTTTTTATAAGTGTCTCAGTGAGTTGCTACAGGTATCTCAGAGGGATGTTACAGGTGTCCAAGTGAGATGTTACAGGTGTCTCAGTGAGTTGTTACAGGTGTCTCAGTGAGTTGTTACATGTATCTCAGTAACATTTTACATGTGCCTGAACGAGTTGTTACAGGTGTGTAAGTGAATTGTTACAGGGGTGTCAGTAACATGTTACAGCTGTCTCAGTGAGATGTTACAGGTGTCTCAGTGAGTTGTTACATTTGACTCAGTGAGATGTTACAGATGTTTCAATGAGATGTTACAGGTATCTCAGTGAAATGTTACAGTTGTCTCAGTGAGATGTTACAGGTGTCTCAGTGAGATGTTACATGTGTCTCAGTGAGTTGTTACAGGTGTTTCTGTGAGATGTAACAGACAGGTGTCTAAGTGAGTTGTTACAGGTGTCTAAGTGAGATGTTACATATGCATCAGTGAGTTGTAACAGATGTCTCAGTGAGTTGTTACAGGTGTCTCAGTGAGATGTTACAGTTGTTTCAGTGAAGTGTTACATGTGTCTTAGTGAGTTGTTGTTACATTATCTCAGTGAAATTTACAGTTGTATCAGAAAGTTGTTACAGGTGTCTCAGTGTGATGTAACAGGTGTCTCAGTGAGATGTTACAGGTGTCTCAGTGAGATGTTACAGGTGTCTCAGTGAGATTTAACAGGTGTCTCAGCGAGATGTTACATGTGTCTCAGTGAGATTTAACAGGTTTCTCAATGAGTTATCACAGGTTTCTCAGTGAGATGTAACAGGTTTCTCAGTGAGTTGTTACAAGTGTCTCAGTGAGATGGTACATGTTTTTCAGTACGTTGTTACATGTTTCTCAGTGAGATGTTACAGGTGTCTCAGTGTGTTGTTACAGGTGTCTCAATAAGTAAGTTGTAAAATGTGTCTCAGTGAGATGCTACAGGTGTCTCGGTGATGTTACAGGTGGTTCAGTGAGATGTTACATTTGACTCAGTAAGATATTACAGGTATCTCAGTGAGATGTTACATGTATCTCAGTGAGATGTTACAGGTGTCTCAGTGAGATGTAAAAGATGTGTCTGTGAGATGTTATAGGTGGTTCAGTGAGATGTTACAGGTGTCTCAGTGAGATGTTACAGGTGTTTCTGTTATATGTAACAGGTGTCGTACAGGTGCGTAGATTGAAATATGAGGATTAATGTATTACAGGTTGATAACATAATATGATTTATTATGTTAACTTACCGGTTCCGGGTGGCGGTTTTGGTCCACTGTTAACATAGTCACGGTGTTTACCTATTAACATTTAACCAGAGTTATATTTGATTATATGATTATAAAATGTGCTATATTAGATATTTATCTGATTGTCATTAGTCAAATAGCATTTCTTATTAAAAACTAATAAGTTACAAACAATGCTTCTATTAAAGAAAGTTAAGTTTATCTACTTTGAAAATGTGAAATAACTACTATTTGATATATCAAAGTACAAGATCGTAAGGTATAAAGCTGTAAATATATGGTTTAAATTTCAATATAACCGAAAAGATGCTTGCTAAGTAGGAGAATGTGGTCTCTGTTTTGATGAATAATACAGCTACACTGCTAACCACTGATGTCATCAGCTGGGGGCCACCAGTCATCACTAGTTTAACTCCTTTAATCCCAGGACAAGCTCAGGGTGATGGAGCGATATTGTTGGCCAAACACTTCCTATCAAACACAACCCATCAACCAATCAAACACTACCAATCAACCTATCAAACACTACCCATCAACCTATCAAACACTACCAATCAAACACTACCCATCAACCTATCAAACACTCCCCATCATCCCATCAAACACTACCCATCAATCCATCAAACACTACCAATCAAACACTACCCATCAACCTATCAAACACTACCCATCAAAAACTACCCATCAACCAATCAAACACTACCATCAACCTATCAAACACTACCATCAACCCATCAAACACTACCAATCAACCTATCAAACACTACCCATAAACCTATCAAACACTTTCCATCAAAAACTACCCATCAGCCTATCAAACACTACCCATCATCCCATCAAACACTACCCACCAAACACTACCTATCAACCTATCAAACACTATACATCATCCCATCAAACACTACCCACCAAACACTACCTATCAACTTATCAAACACTACCCATCAACCTATCAAACACTACCCTTCAAACACTACCCAACAACCTATCAAACACTCCCCATCATCCCATCAAACACTACCCATCAACCCATCAAAAACTACCCATCAACCTATCAATCACTACCCATTAAACACTACGCATCAACCTATCAAACACTACCCATCAACCTGTCAAACACTATCCATCAAAACACAACCTATCAAACTATCAAACATTACCCATCATCCCATCAAACACTACCCATCAAACACTACCCATCAATCCATCAAACACTACCCATCAACTCATAAAACACTACCCATCAAACACTACCCATCAAACACTACCCATCAACCCATCAAACACTACACATCAAACACTACCCATCAACCTATCAAACACTACACATCAAACACTACCCATCAACCCATCATACACTACCCATCAACCCATCAAACACTACCCATCAGTGGTAGTCGTCCAGCTACTTGCCTCTCTTCTCAGCCATAGCCAGCTGGAGCTCTTTTCTGCACATTTGGAGATTGTTCCTACTGTTAGCTTCTTTTGAAGTCCTGACATTCCGATGTCTTCTCTACATTGCTGAACAATATCGTCATACTTGGTCCTTTTCCTTTCATTTGCCTGGTTGCATCTCTCCTCCCAAGACATCGCCCGTTACACTATCATCAGTTTCTTACAAGTTGTTGAGAGAAGAACAATATCTGGACGTAGTGTTGTATGAAAAAATGCTTGGAAACTGCAGCTTACTGTCAAGGTCCACCCTCATTTCCCAGTCATTGGCACCATCAAATATGCTAGCTTGCTGTTTTGAATGTGTTGCTTTCTTGTATTGACCTTGCTTGACAAATGTGACGTGTATGTTGGCTGACCGTGCCCTGGGCTTTTTCCTCTCCTTCCTCTCAAGAACGTCAGCCGTTTCTCTGAGAAATTGGTCATGACTCCAGCGATATCATCCTTGTGTAATTGCTTGCTGGTTGGATGACAAAATATGTTCAAGCGTACTTCTTTTCTCCCACTTAGTGAGTATGCAGACTCTGTAGTTAATCTCCAGCATTGTAGACTGCTTGGTGTGGGCAACACATCATAGACAGCACAAATCAGTAATTTTAGCTGGAAATGCTGATTTTTCCAGATGTCTGTCCGTGATAGTTTTTTCTCTGTTGTCTGCCAAAATGTCCAGTTTCCTTTGCTCTCCATCTGTAGTGCTTTTACTCTCCTCTTTGTTCTTTTTGGCGTCTGACTTCTCCTTGAAACATGGACCTCCGCTCTGGGGCATTTGCAGTCTTCCAAGGTTGGCTTTAGGTTGACCCGAGCCGTTGTCTTGCTGTGCAGCATCTCTCTACTATATCTTGGTGACGTAGTCGGCTCTTTGCGTCTTCAACAGTTCCGCTTGATGATCAGCTGACATTCTCGTTTTATGTAATATAGGTAGTAAGACGTCGGGGCGATACTTAATATTTGAATATGTAAAACTACAACTATTCAATATTGCAGGTACTATACCGTAAGTCTACAAAAATGTTATATTGAATGTTTTTGTTTTTATACAACATTCCTAATTTATTGAATTGTTATCTGTGTCTTACTTTTGTTCCTAATAAAACTCTAAAACATGTTTTGGATAAAAACATTCTCATGCATATATGTTGGATAGACTGTGTTAATATTAACAATACAGAAGAGACAATAGCTTCTTGCTAATTTAATGTGTACTATCATAATGACTGCGTCCTGTAAATACTACGTCTCTTATTAAACACAATCATTTCCTTAACTTAGCGTAGTTTAAATGATACCATGCTGAACAAAACATACCTATACCCATACTTGCGGGTGTTTTTTTGTTTGCCAACCGTTTAATTCCGGGTTCCAATGCAAAATCGACATACAAACTTTGATCCCCGAGGTCGAACTCGCTGGTTATGTTTCTGACACTGAATATAGTCGCATAATCGTCTTCTGTTGCACCTTGTAGCACGTTTACATCAATCTCCCGGATGTCTGGCAAATCAAGTGGTATGACAATTAGGGTTCTCTGGCGACTTTCGTCTGTATCCGGAGCTGCGCCCTCTAGTGGTTTGTAGTGACCAACAAGAACGTCCTGTATCACTAGGCGGTTAAGACGAAGCGTTTCTGTAAACAAATTTGTGTTTGAAAAAATTATTTAATGCTAGTATGTGACATAAGTACAAAAATCGAACAGAAACTGAACGAATAATTTTCGAAAATATAATGAAAAATAATATTCACACAATTATAATAACATGGCCACCTGACTAATCGAAGATCTTACCGACCAACCAATTTCGTTGTTTTCTTTGTTCTTCAGTTCACTCGTTAGTATATTTATTTATCAATTTGAAAACGAACGAACTACATCATTTATCAATAATTTTAGCTAACTAGGATACGACTCGTGTACAATATTTACCACTTGTCGATGTGGTAGAATAATTCGAGCAATATAATAACCTAAGTCGATATACTAGGAAAACACGTGTAATAATAAGGATAACTTGCTCGTGTTATATATTTACTACTTGTCGATCTATCAGGATAAATCGTGTAATATATTAACCACATGTTGATCTACTGCGATAACTCGTGTAATATAATAACCACATGTCGATTTTCTTGGATAACTCGTGTAATATATTTACCACATGTCGATCTACTGGGATAACTTGTGTAATTTATTTACCACATGGCGATCTACTGGGATAACTCGTGTAATATATTTACCCATCTACCAGGATAACTCGTGCAATATATTAACCACTTGTCAATCTACTGGGATAACTCGTGTAATATATTAACTTCTTGGCGATCTACCAGGATAACTCGTGTAATATATGTATCACTTGTCGATCTACCAGGATAACTCGTGTAATATATT
Source organism: Panopea generosa (assembly GCA_029582155.1). NCBI lineage: Eukaryota > Metazoa > Mollusca > Bivalvia > Adapedonta > Hiatellidae > Panopea > Panopea generosa. The sequence goes on from CM055901.1 coordinate 59,843,644, forward strand.
AATCACCTGTCGATCTACCAGGATTACTCGTGTAAAATATTTACCACATGCCGATCTACTGGATAACTCCTGTATTTATTTATCACTTGTCGATCTACCAGGATAATTCGTGTAATATATCTACTACTTGTCGATCTACCAGGAAATCTCGTGTAATATATTTATCCATGCCGAGATACCAGGATAACGCTTGTAAAATATTTACTACTTGTCGATCTACCAGGATAACTCATGTAATATATTTACCACTTGTCGATCTACCAGGAAACCTCGTGCAATAAATTTACTACTTGCCGATCAACCAGGATAACTTGTGCACTATATTTACTACTTGCCGATCTACCAGGACAAATAATGGAATATATTAACCATAGGTCGATCTACTAATATAACTCGTGTACTATTGACCACTTGCCGATCTACCAGGATAACTCGTGTAATGTATTTACTACTTGCCGATCTACCAGGGTAACTCGTGTAATTTGTTTACTACTTGCCGATCAACCATGATTACTCGTGCACTATATTTACTACTTGCCGATCTACCAGGAATACTCCTGTAATGTATTAACCACATGTCGATCAACCAGGATAAATCATGGAATATATTAACCATAGGTCGATATACTAAGATAACTCGTGTAATATATTAACCACTTGTCGATCTACCAGGATAACTCGTGAAATATATTTACTACTTGCCGATCTACTAGGATAACTCGTGTAATAGATTTACTACTTGTCGATCTACCAGGATGACTCGTGTTATATATTAACCACCTGTCGATATACTAGGATAACTCGTTATATATTTTACTCGAAAGTTTATGATCATTTTTAAATGTAAATAATTCTGGTAACAAGTGTGTGTCTTTTTATATTTAAATGTGTGTTAATTTCACCTGAAATTGCCTTTTTATTTCCAACTCCTTCTTCAATATTCTCTGAATAAACTCTTTTTATTTCATCATCAACAAAACGGACGGTTTGGGGAAGCTTGAACCTGAAATAAATCAAATTACACCAAATACAAATAACGATATCACAAAATCAAATCAGACCAATACTTATAACAATATAACGAAACCAACAGACCAAATACGTATAACAATATAACAAAACCAAAACAGACAAACACATATAAAACACTATAACAAAACAGACCAAATACATATAACAATATAGATAAACCAAAACAGACCAAATACATATAACGATATAACAAAACCAAAGCAGACCAAGTACATAATTATAACGATTTTACAAAACCCAAATAGACCTATACGTATAACGAATTTACAAAACAAAAATAGACCAAATGCATATAACAATATAACAAAACCAAAGCAGACCAAGTACATATAACGATTTTACAAAACCCAAATAGACCAAATGCATATAACGATATAACAAAACCAAAACAGACCAAATGCATATAACGATTTTAAAAACCAAGATAGATTTATACTTACAACGATTTAACAAACCAAAATAGATCAATTACATATAACGATATAAACAAACCAAAACAGACCAAATACATATAACGATATAACAAAACCAAAACAAATCAAATATATATAACGATACAACAAAACCAAAATAGATCAATTACATATAACGATTTAACAAAACCAAAATATACCAAATATATATAAAGATAAAAACAAACCAAAATAGACCAAATACATATCACGATATAACAAAACCCAAACAAACCAAAGATATATAACGATAAAACAAAACAAAAAATAGATCAATTACATATAACGATATAACAAAACCAAAATTGACCAAATATATATAATGATATAAACAAACAAAAAACAGACCAAATATATATAAAGATATAAATAAACCAAAACAGATCAAATACATATAACGATATAACAAAACCCAAACATACCAAATATATATAATGATATAAACAAACCAAAACAGACCAAATACATATAAAGATATAAATAAACCAAAACAGATCAAATACATATAACGATATAATAAAACCCAAACATACCAAATATATATCAAGATATAAGAAAACCCAAACATATCAAATATATATAACGATATAACAAACCCCAAACATACCAATCATTTATAATGATATAAACTAACCAAGACAGATCAAATACATATAACGATATAACAAAACCCTACGTACCAAATATATATAATGATATAAATAAACCAAAACACACCAAATACATATAAACGAAAAAACAAAACTAAAACATACCAAATATATATATAACGATATAACAAAACCTAAACATACCAAATATATATAATGATATAAACAAACCAAAACAGACCAAATACATATAACGATATAAACAAACAAAAACAGACCAAATGCATATAACGATATAACAAATCCAAACATACTGAATATAAATAATGATATAACAAAACCCAAACATACCAAATATATATAACGATATAAACAAACCAAAACAGACCAAATACATATAACGATATAACAAAACCCAAACATACTGAATATAAATAATGATATAACAAAACCCAAACATACCAAATATATATAACGATATAAACAAACCAAAATAGACAAAATACATATAACAATATAACAAAACCAAAATAGTCAAAAATTTATAACAAAACCCAAATAGACCAATTCATACAACTATAAATCAAACCAAAAATAGGCCAAATACATAAAACGGTATAAACAAACCAAGATAGACCAATACTTATAACGATATGAACACACCAAAACAGATCAAATACATATAACGATATAGACAAACCAAAACAGTTCAAAAATATATAACGATATAAAAAAACCAAAACAGACCAAATACATATAACGATATAACATAACACAAACATACCAAATATATATAACAAACCAAAACAGATCAAATAGATATAATGATATAACAAAACCCAAACATACCAAATATATATAACGATATAACTAAACCAAAACAGAGCAAATACATATAACAATATAACAAAACAAAAATAGTCAAAAATATATAACAAAAGCAAAATAGACCAAATACATATAATGATAAAACAAACCCAAAATAAGCCAAATACATATAACGATATAACAAAACCAAAATACACTAAGTACATATAACGACTTTACAAAACCAAAACAGACCAAATGCATATAACTATATAGCCTAGACCAATACATATTACGATATAAACGAACCAAAACAGACCAATTACATTTAACAATATTACAAAACACAAATAAATCAAATACATATAACAATATAAGAAAACCTAAACGGAAAACATATATTTAACGATATGACAAAGGAAAGCAGATCAATGCACATGCATGGAAAGAAATTACCAATGATGATGGTATATGCCATGTTTGTTCTTAAGGAACAAGTTAATTTGTGTAGTATGTTGTCCCTTGGAAAACATATTTCAAAATTTGAAATTGCAGTTGAAACTTATGATCAATATGTCATTGGAATAAAGCAAAGTCAGAACAACTCCAGCACATTGCATGCCATAAAACATACTCAGATTTGTTATATATGTCACGGGATTATTTATTTGAAATAAACTTGTGGATTTGTGTTTCTATACGTTTATTCTCTTAACTTCTATAAGACATATATAGTCGTACAAAGAGCCACCTGTTATAAATATATAGTCGTACAGAGGGCCACCTGAAGCAAATATATAGTCGTACAGAGGGCCACTTGTAAGAAATATATAGTCGTACAGAGGGCCACCTGTAACAAATATATAGTCATACAGAGGGCCACCTGTAACAAATATATAGTCGTACAGAGGGCCACCTGTAACAAATATATAGTCGTACAGCGGGTCACCTGTATCAAATGTATAGTCGTACAGGGGGCCGCCTGTATCAAATGTATAGTCGTTCAGAGGGCCACCTGTAACAAATATATAGTCATACAGAGGGCCACCTGTAATAAATATATAGTCATACAGAGGGCCACCTGTAAGAAATATATAGTCGTACAGAGGGCCACCTGTAACAAATATATAGTCGTACAGATGGCCACCTGTAACAAATATATAGTCGTTCAGAGGGCCACCTGTAACAAATATATAGTCGTACAGAGGGCCACCTGTAAGAAATATATAGTCGTACAGAGGGCCACCTGTAAGAAATATATAGTCGTACAGAGGGCCACCTGTAACAAATATATAGTCGTACAGAGGGCCACCTGTAACAAATATATAGTCGTACAGAGGGCCACCTGTAACAAATATATAGTCATACAGAGGGCCACCTGTAACAAATATATAGTCGTACAGAGGGCCACCTGTAACAAATATATAGTCGTACAGCGGGTCACCTGTATCAAATGTATAATCGTACAGGGGGCCGCCTGTATCAAATGTATAGTCGTTCAGAGGGCCACCTGTAACAAATATATAGTCGTACAGAGGGCCACCTGTAACAAATATATAGTCATACAGAGGGCCACCTGTAAGAAATATATAGTCGTACAGAGGGCCACCTGTAACAAATATATAGTCATACAGCAGGTCACCTGTAGCAAATGTATAGTCATACAGAGGGCCACCTGTAAGAAATATATAGTCGTACAGAGGGCCACCTGTAACAAATATATAGTCGTACAGCAGGTCACCTGTAGCAAATGTATAGTCGTATAGAGGGTCACCTGTAACAAACATATAATCGTAAAGGGGGCCACCTGTAGCAATTGTATAGTCGTACAGAGAACGACCTGTAGCAATTGTATAGTCGTTGAGAGGGCCACCTGTAACAAATGCATAGTTGTACAGAGGATCACCTGTGACAAATGTATAGTCTTACAAAGGGCCATCTGTTACAAATATATAGTCGTACAGAGGACAACATGTAACAAATAAATAGTCGTACAGCGGGCCAACTGTAGCAAATATATAGTCTTACAGAGGGCCACCTGTAGCAATTATATAGTCGTACAAAGGGTCACCTGTAACAAATATATAGTCGTACAGCGGGCCAACTGTAGCAAATATATATAGTCGTACAGAGGGCCATCTGTAGCAAATATATAGTCGTACAAAGGGGCCATCTGTTACAAATATATAGTCGTACAGAGGACCACCTGTAACAAATATATAGTCGTATAGAGGGCCACCTGTAACAAGTGCTACAACACATTCGTGTCGAAAAGGTGATTTTACTTATTCGAATAAGTGATATCACACATTTGAATGAGTGATATCACCTATTTGAAACGAATGATTGATATCACTTATTCGAAACGAATGAGTGATATCACTCATTTGAATGAGTGATATCACTTATTCCAAATGAATTTAGACAATGATTTCTCCCAAGGATTTTAATATATTTATTAAAATATAGATGTATATCTATAACGAGAATAAAATGGAAATTATATTGTGTAAAAAAATATTATATTATAAAATAAACATTATTGTCAATGTAAAATATATATTGTCTTATTCTTTAATCAGTTTATAAGATCATTAATTTTGCCGTTTTACTATTTATCCTCAATAAGTGATATCACTCATTTGAATAGGTGATATCACTCATTCTAATAAGTGATATCACCTATTAGGGATATCACTTATTTGAATAGATGATATCACTTATTCGAATGAGTGATATCTCGAATTATTTTTCAAGCAAGAAAAAACAGACTGGTCCTTGCTTAAATGATTCAGCAGTGAATAAATGATGAAAATGATTCAGCAGATATAGATATATGTGATCCAGCACTGAATATATGACCCTCAGCCGCCAAAAAAAATGATCTTATAAAATTATTAAAGAATAAACCCATATATGTTGTACATTCACAATAATATTTATTGTATAACACAATATTTTTTACACAACATATTTGATATTTCCATTTTATTCACGTTATAGATCTACATATATATTTTATTAAATATATTAACATCTTTGGGAAATATCATTGTCTGTATTCATTTTGAATATGTGATATCACCTATTCGAATAAGTGATGTCACTCATTCGTTTCGCATAAGTAATATCACTCATTCGAATAGGTGATATCACTTATTCGGATAAGTGATAACCCTTTTTCGAGACGAATGAGTGATATCACTTATTCGAACAGGTGATACCACTCATTCGTTTCAAATAGGTGATATCACTTATTAGAATAGTCGATATCACTTATTTGAATGAGTTATATCACCTATTAGAATGAGTGATATCACTTAATAAGGTTAAATAGGAAAACGGCACCCAATAGTTTGGATCTTCATGGACATTGCTACTCTTAACCATAGTTTAAACTGCAATTGACGAGAAGTAAACTAACCATAGCGAAACGCATTTTTCGCTTGCCAATACTGCTCCCTTGAGAAGCAAACAATTAGTCACCTATATCAAATGGTCACCAACAGTAAGGTGGGTGGGGTACTGGGTATTAAACACAGCTGAGATTACTTTTTTTAAAACATCTTATTAAAAAATGAAAAATAGCTATTGGAGTAAATAACATCCATATGTATTTAAAAAAAAATCACCGGAATGCATGATTAGAAGTTGAACATGTTATATCTTTACGATGGTCAGCACGATTGTGTTACCCCTCCCAAACCCTTCCTTACGTCTTGACTGCAGTACGTGGTTTAGTGGGTTTGACATTTAAAACATCTTTTTGCTTAGTGCGTATTATGTGTGCTTTAATAACAACCCTTAAAAAGTCACAACCTATTGGGGTAGAAAGCAATTACATTTGTATCCTAAACTGGATGATAATTCAGCGAAACTATCAACAAGGCTAGCCATTACTTTACCTTATATAGTAAACAGTCAACGGTTTTGGGATTTTCCCAGGCACCTTTCGTTGTCATTATTTGAGAGATACCACTCTACCATCTGTGTTACTTTACGTTTATATAATTTCCTCTTTCTTTATAATGCACACTGTCATACAAACAATGCAATGAGATCAAGTTGTTTTTGAAATTGCGATTTCTATATATGTATATCTAAACACGGAAGATAAAAAATGGTTTATTTACACTGCACTTATTTTTTTAAAATAGGTCTACATTTGTATTGATTATTTAGTTATGTCATGAGTCTAGTCTTTCATCCATGTATTGGATTGTTTGTAGTATACGTTATAAATTACACTGTGCACGTTGAATAAATATATTATGTTTTGGAATTTCGTTAGTTATAATACACTGTCATTCTCCCCCAAAGCAATACCCTGAAGATTTTTAGACTAGACGCTTGTTACTTGTTATTTATCCCTCAAAGTATTTGGTATATTTTAACATCGAATTTGACCACGTATTTGCGTACACAACTAATCTGGGTGAAAATAGATTTTGTACGTTAAACCAATGACTTTAACTGGCAGCCTTATATCAATATAATATAAATTTCGGGTGGCATCCTTAGTATTTCTTGATTAACTCTTTAAGATTTTGTCCAAACTGAAATAAATCTATCAAAGTAAAACTGATTAAAATTCTGACAATTTCCAATTATCTATTATTCCATTTTTTTTTTACTGAATTTAAATAAACAAAAAAAAAAGTTTGAATTTTCACGAAATATTTACACTGTAACAAAATAAACAGTAGACAAATACGTTTTCACAACACGTAATAGAAAACTTTTGTGTATAACAATAAAGAAGTAAGTTATGGCCGACCTTACTTATCGATGTGTTGTGTTCACCACCCAAATTTACAATCAAAATCAAGCCGTTTCTTTTGATACCAACGTCACAAAAAATATGTTGTATGGTTCAAGAGAAGCTGTGTTTGGTAATATTGCTCAGCCGAACCATTAAACAGCTTCTCAGCCACACATGTACATTAAATAAAAACAAGAAAATATCCGTGGAACCGATGGATGCTCCCAAAGTGAGCCATAACTCCGTGAAAGATCATCAAACCGGAAAACAAAGACAATATGCACATCTGCACTTGGTAATGATGCATCCTACCTTCATAAAAGTTTCATAAAATTCCAACCAGAGGTTGAAGAGAAAATCCCGGACAAGAAAACTTGGGGACGCACGCACGCACGGACGAAGCGGCAACTATATGCTTCCCCCTTTGGGAGAGCATAATAACAAATACTACCAACTTAATAACAAAATATTGTTTTCAAAACCTAGGTAAAAGTAAAAATGTAATAATAATTATTTGCCTGGCTGTCGTTGAATAATATGCCTAAAAAGGGCGCGCATATGATATAAAGAACACATCCCGCAATAGTTCATAAATGCTGAACGGAAGAGATATCCCGCCACTTGACATTAAATATGTACCTGACAATTTATGTATTTTTTTTCAAAAAGTACCGAACAATACAAGCTGGTTAAAAGTGTGGCTTAAAATACCATCATATACAAGCTGGTTAAAAGTGTGGCTTAAAATACCATCATATACAAGCTGGTTTATAGTGTGGCTTAAAATACCATCATATACAAGCTAGTTAAAAGCGTGGCTTAAAATACCATCATATACAAGCTGGTTAAAAGTGTGGCTTCAAATATCATCATAAATTATACAAGCTGGTTAAAAGTGTGGCTTAAAATACCACCATATACAAGCTGGTTTATAGTGTGGCTTAAAATACCATCATATAGAAGCTGGTTAAAAGTGTGGCTTAAAATACCACCATATACAAGCTGGTTAAAGTGTGGCTTAAAATACCACCATATACCAGCTGGTTAAATGTGTGGCTTAAAATACCATCATATACAAGCTGGTTAAAAGTGTGGCTTAAAATACCATCATATACAAGCTGGTTAAAAGTGTGGCTTCAAATATCACCATATACAAGCTGGTTAAATGTGTGGCTTAAAATACCATCATATACAAGATGGTTAAAAGTGTTCTTTAAAATACCATCATATACAAGCTGGTTAAAAATGTTGCTTAAAAATGCCACCATATACAAGCTGGTTAAAAATGTTGCTTAAAAATGCCACCATATACAAGCTGGTTAAAAGTGTTGCTTAAAATACCATCATATACAAGCTGGTTAAAAGTGTTGCTTAAAATACCACCATATACAAGCTGGTTAAAAGTGTTGCTTAAAATGCCACCATATACAAGCTGGTAAAAATTGTTGCTTAAAATACCACCATATACAAGCTGGTTAAAAGTGTTGCTTAAAATACCACCATATACAAGTTGGTTAAAAGTGTGTCTTAAAATACCACCATATACAAGCTGGTTAAAAGTGTTGCTTAAAATGCCACCATATACAAGCTGATTAAAAGTGTTGCTTAAAATACCACCATATACAAGCTGGTTAAAAGTGTTGCTTAAAATGCCACCATATACAAGCTGGTTAAAAGTGTTGCTTAAAATACCACCATATACAAGCTGGTTAAAAGTGTTGCTTAAAATGCCACCATATACAAGCTGGTAAATAGTGTGGCTTAAAATGCCACCATATACACGCTTGTTAAAAGTGTGCCTTAAAATACCACCCTATACAAGCTGGTTAATAGTGTGGCTAAAAATGCCACCATATACAAGTTGGTTAATAGTGTGGCTTAAAAACCACCATATACAAGCTGGTTAAAAGTGTGGCTTAAAATACCACCATAAACAAATGGTTAATAGTGCGGCTAAAAATGCCACCATATACAAACTGGTTAAAAGTGTGGCTAAAAATACCACCATATACAAGCTGGTTAATAGTGTGGCTTAAAATGCCGCCATATACAAGTTGGTTTATAGTGTGGCTTAAAATACCACCATATACAAGCTGGTTGATAGTGTGGCTTAAAATGCCACCATATACACGCTGGTTAAAAGTGTGGCTAAAATGCCCTCATATACAAGCTGGTTAATAGTGTGGCTAAAAATGCCACCATATACAAGCTGGTTAATAGTGTGGCTAAAAATGCCACCATATACAAGCTGGTTGAAAGTGTGGCTTAAAATGCCACCATATACAAGCTGGTTTATAGTGTGGCTTAAAATGCCATCAAATACAAGCTGGTTTATAGTGTGGCTTAAAATGCCACCATATACAAGCTGGTTAAAAGTGTTGCTTACAATGCCACCATATACAAGCTGGTTTATAGTGTGGCTTAAAATACCACCATATACAAGCTGGTTTATAGTGTGGCTTAAAATGCCACCATATACAAGCTGGTTTATAGTGTGGCTTAAAATACCACCATATACAAGCTGGTTTATAGTGTGGCTTAAAATACCACCATATACAAGCTGGTTAAAAGTGTGGCTTAAAATACCACCATATACAAGCTGGTTTATAGTGTGGCTTAAAATGCCGCCATATACACGCTGGTTTATAGTGTGTCTTAAAATACCACCATATACAAGCTGGTTAATAGTGTGGCTAAAAATGCCACCATATACAAGCTGGTTTATAGTGTGGCTGAAAATGCCGCCATATACACGCTGGTTTATAGTGTTGCTTAAAATACCACCATATACACGCTGGTTAAAAGTGTGGCTAAAAATGCCACCATATACAAGCTGGTTAATAGTGTGGCTAAAAATACCACCATATACACGCAAGTTAAAGTGTGGCTAAAAATGCCACCATATACAAGCTGGTTTATAGTGTGGCTAAAAATGCCACCATATACAAGCTGGTTAAAAGTGTGGCTTAAAATACCACCATATACAAGCTGGTTTATAGTGTGGCTTAAAATGCCGCCATATACAAGCTGGTTTATAGTGTGGCTTAAAATACCACCATAAACAAGCTGGTTGATAGTGTGGCTTAAAATGCCACCATATACAAGCTGGTTAATAGTGTGGCTAAAAATGCCACCATATACAAGCTGGTTAATAGTGTGGCTAAAAATGCCTACATATACAAGCTGGTTAATAGTGTGGCTAAAAATGCCACCATATACAAGCTGGTTAAAAGTGTGGCTTAAAATGCCACCATATACAAGCTGGTTTATAGTGTGGCTTAAAATGCCACCATATACAAGCTGGTTTATAGTGTGGCTTAAAATGCCACCATATACAAGCTGGTTAAAAGTGTTGCTTAAAATGCCACCATATACAAGCTGGTTTATAGTGTGGCTTAAAATACCACCATATACAAGCTGGTTTATAGTGTGGCTTAAAATAACACCATATACAAGCTGGTTTATAGTGTGGCTTAAAATACCACCATATACAAGCTCGTTAAAAGCCTAGCTTATTAATTTCACCGTACACATCCAAACACGATTCATTATTCCGATTAATGCTGTGTACTTTGGGTAATATATATGCATATATTTTATCGTGCGACAATGTGTACACACCTCATGAATTGTAAACGATTTAAATTTTAGATTACATGTCTCTGACAGTTTTAAAGGTGGTAATCCTTGTCATCATTTCGATGTTTATAAAGTATGTTACTATGTATAGTTTTGTATGTGTATATGTGGTTATATACGGCATATAACCTTTGTTAGTATAGTTTTGTATGTGTATATGTGGTAATAAACGGCATATACTCATTGTGGGTATAGATTTGTATGTGTATATGTGGTAATAAACGGCATATACTCATTGTGGGTATAGATTTGTATGTGTATATGTGGTAATAAACGGCATATACTCATTGTGGGTATAGTTTTGTATGTGCATATTTGGTAATAAACGGCATGGGCTCATTGTAGGTATAGTTGTGTATGTGTATATGTGGTAATAAACGGCATATACTTATTGTGGGTATAGTTTTGTATGATTTTATATGGTAATTAAATTAACGGCATATACTCATTGTGGGTATAGTTTTGTATGTGCATATGTAGTAATAAACGGCATATACTTATTGTGGGTATAGTTTTGTATGTGTTTATGTGGTAATAAACGGCATATACTTATTGTGGGTATAGTTTTGTATAATTTTATGTGGTAATTAACGGCATGTACTCATTGCGGGTATAGTTTTGTATGTGTGCATATGTGGTAATAAACGGCATATACTCATTTGTGGACATAGTTTTTAATGTGTATATGTGGTAATAAACGGCATATACTCATTGTGAGTATAGTTTTGTATGTATATATATATATGTGGTTATAAACGGCATATACTCATTGTGGATATAGTTTTGTATGTATATATATATGTGGTTATAAACGGCATATACTCATTGTGGATATTGTTTTGTATGTATATATATATATATATATATATATATATATATATATATATATGTGTGTGTGTGTGTGTGGTAATAAACGGCATACACTCATCGTGGGTATAATTTTCTATGTATATATATGTGGTAATAAACGGCATATACTCATTGTGGGTACAGCTTTGTACATGTATGTGTATAAATGGTAATTAACGGCATATACCCATTGTGGGTTTATTTTTGTATGTATATATGTGGTAATTAACGGCATTTACTCATTGTGGGTATAGCTTTGTATGTGTATATGTGATAAAGAACGTTATAAATGTTCATTTTGGGTATAGTTTGTATGTGTATATGAGATGATAAACAACACATACTCATTGTGGGTACAGTTTTGCATGTTTATATGTGATGATAAACAACATATATTGATAAACGGCCATCTGAGGCTTTAACTTGGAATAATAACAAAAGAAACATGTTCCGGAAGAAAGGTGAGCATTTATATTAAATACTGTTAACAATACAAAGAAATGTTAATGCCATTTTCAACACATTTCAGGTTATCTATAGTAATAATCAAGTTTTATTGGTGGAGGAAGACTTCAGAGCGAATCTGAGTATATCCACCGTCCTTCCTCAAGTAACTGGCAAAATTTCTCACATAAAGTTTTTGGACCGAGCGGGACTCGAACCTATCATACTCGTATGTTTTCTCTGTCTTTTTACTTACAAAATCAAAAAAACTAAACAAGCATTAAATTTGTTGTTTCATTCCAATATCATACTGAATGCATTCTATAAAAACACGAAGTTTCAAGATATCAAGATAAACTTTAAACTCTCGGTGATCATTTGCTTGGCAAAAATACAAGCGATAAAACAAATATGTAGGAGTGTTCGTGTATATTATATTACGTCAATCCGGGAAGTGGTTAAACATATATAAGGTGAGATATGTATGTGACTAGTAGTTGCTTATAAAATGTCGCCGGAAAAAAAAAAAAAATAATGATTATTTTTTATGACGACTTGGGTGTGACGCGAGCACATATGTACAGACGTGTTAAAGCGAAACACCACTTTATGGAAAAGAAAGTCGAGGAGGTTATGGTACTTACTTATCCACAGTTTCCTTCAAAGTGTATTCATTTTCGTCCGGCTCAGTTTTAAACTTTCCCTTTTCTGTAAACGGTACAGACACCACCAGAGGCGATCCCAAATGATCAAACTGTATCACCAATTTGTCCGGTCTGTTTAATCTTTTTTCACCAGGAATAGTCCTATCTAGCTGAATGACTGTACCGGCTTGAATTTCAATCTTTGAACCTTCTTTCGTTGTAACATTCAAATTTTCTTTCAGTTTAGCGTATTTTGGAAAGTCTTTAGACAATTCAAGTACACTTCCAAAATGCTTTATTTCAGTTTTAACTTTAAGTTTTCCTTTATAGTTAAGAGGTACTAAAATCTCCTTTGTATGGACAAGGTTGGCATAGTTCCCCCGGGAATAATCTTCAACACGTTCCTTAACTAACCCCTTTTTCACGTCACTTGCGAAATTTGCCGCCACTTTATGAAGTGTCAGTTCCTTGTCGATTTTTATAATGTCGCCTGAAGACATACTCTCTGCATCTGTCTCTGAATAAAACCCTTCGGTAACATATATAACACATGGCGGAGGGAAACGTTTCGTCACCTCGTCCAGTCGGTATGTTTCTGCCGTCCAGTTCATTGTCAGGGTTTGCTTTTTTTACAAATGAATATACACTCGATCTGATTGATTAATATATCCATCGAACAAAATTTATTAAACTATGTCCACTGATAGTTTAAACAAATGTTAACATTTTACTACCTATTACATTTACTTCCTTGATTTATCCAGTGCATTACGGGGTATGTGTGTTTGCGTGCGATATGCTGATATTTGTTGTCGTTAGATATAAGCATAATCATTCAAGGTCATTTGATCATTTTATTATTGCGTTACTTCTATATGTTGTATTTTTAGGTTTACCTAATGGTTTAATAATCATAAACGTTTCCGTCAGTCTGTAACGCGTGTGTATTATAATGTTGATCGAGCCTTGTAAACCATAAAACATACTCATATTGAGGCATAGACATGCTAAATGTTATCTTATTAGAGGCAAAGGGGCTATGTTCATACGAAAGTAGAAGTCACATAGCAAATTTCACTTCTAATGGGGTATATATGGTGATTTTCAAGGGGGTGGTGGTAAGCACATGGGGAATATATAAGGTGTGTTCAAGGGATGGGTGCTAAGCACAAAGTACATTTTACTTCTAATGGGATACATATGGGGTATATTCTAGACTATAGTGTTGGGGGGCAAGTACATAGTATACAACTATCTACTGTTTTAGTGGTCAATGGTTAAAATTATTTAACTAAGGAAAATGACTATTGATTGTTGATCCAAAAGCAGTGAACTAGTAACCTCGACTGCGTCTCGGTCAATAGTTTCCTGCTTTGGTACAATAGTCATTTTCCTTTGATATATAAGTTTAACCGTTGACCACTAAAAGGGTAGATAGTTGTTTTATTATATTGAAAAACAGTAAAAAGTAAAAATGTAAAGCAAGAAGTAGTATTACATACAAATGTATTAGAAGTTGTCACCCCCCCCCCCCCCCTCCCCCTTTCCCCTCCCCCGATAAGTGACGGATTGAACCATTTTCAGATTAAAAACAGCTCAATTAATTACTTCGGAAGCATTTCTAAGACTACTTTATGTGTTTTATATTTGTTTTATGTATCAATATACCAAATTATTTCAATAAAAGATACAGATTGATGTTATAAGACTGCTATACGACAAAATTTGCTTAGTACGTAGTAAAAGTAGGTGCCTCGTATATTGTACACTACATAAGTCGGTGTACATATTGTGTCATTTAGCGGTATTGTAATAACATGAATATATCCAACTACACGGTCAGGGAACTCTGTCACAACGTGGAATGATTCGTGTCGGCAGTTTGCTACAGATTCATGTCGATCTGATGCGGGGAAACACGTCATACTTTGATGTCTATAGTCAATTATTTACCGGACACAGCTATAAATTTAAAACTTTTTTACATGATTGATTTTCACCTAATATTAATTGGCATTTTCAAAGCTCCAATCGATTATGTGTGCATAAGTAGAGGTTTAAAACACACGAATTAACAAATCCTCGCTGAGTATGTATGTAAAACGAAAGTAGAAGTGAAATTGTCAATAAAAACATTAATCAGTTCAGAATACCATGTACAACTGTTGTATAAGTAATTTTGTTTTAAAAGGGTTATAATTAATTGACATTTTACTTACACTAAGTGAGAAATACCGTTTGAAAAATAAACGCCTTGTGTCACAGGTTTGTGTCGATGATGATTTAAATGTCACGGATTCTTCCCTACAGGGTCACAGCTTCTAGTCGACACTAATGGCAGGACTAGACATATCTTCTGTCGAAGATGTGATCTGGATGTACGCCTATCATTGATAACATGTCCTATCTTCTCAGTCAATAAAATCGATCAGATTTTTCAAAATAGATCATTCAATTTTACATAGAATGTCATAACCGTCAGTAGATGTTGACCTCTTTCCTTAGCCGGTGAAATCGTTCCAGATCAACAACTAAGCCGGGTAGGTGTACATGGAATTTTCTACTACACAAATAATTTCTAACTTATACATGTGCTTTTGGACAAAAAATGAAATGAGGCATGTTCCAAAACCGTAGCAAGAACAGTATATATATTCATGTAAACAGTGTAAGGTCACCACCACCAGTAGTGGGAGTTACAGTAGGCATGAGACGTGTGCACACAACGGCAGAACATATTCCGGTCACTCGTGCAACCGCATGTAAAGCGCACTGTTTGATTTAAAATAAATACAGTCGTTCACAACATCTACATATACTTTATCGTAACTTTGACCGACAACACCCACCCAACGCACAAAAATATAAACAGAAATCTTGTATTTGTGTGTTTGATGTTCATTTGAAATATTATATATATCCTTTGTATACCTTATACCGCGATATACATATTACCGCGAATACCCGTATAATAACAATATCTATGACATGCGCAAAGTTCCAACTTCCGTTAGCGGCGGTATTTGTTTACATTTCGTACCGGCAATTGTTTATTACTCAGTACGTTGAAATTACGCCATTCTATTTTTACATGGAACCTACCATATTACGGCTGTTTGTAGTATGATAGCGGATTTATCTGTTACGTAAACTATAAAGTAAACTAGGTATCAATATTATTTGGCAGAATTATTTCCCTTTTAGACTTAGAAATTTTGTTTTTAGCAGGTTAAAGTTTGTAGTACAAGGCCTTGATCTTAGATGTTTGACAAATAGGGTCAGTTTGTGGTCATCTCATAAATTTGTTCAAAACCATGACTCTTGGGGCAAGATTGGCACGCCCAAAGGGATTTATTTTCTTCATTTTCATGAAAGGGTATCCAGCTGTGATAAACTGTGCATGCTGGTACAAAATTATTTCAACTATAGATCCATTTAGATGAACTGATACCGATATATTGCCCTCTGAGGTGAAGTTAATTCATAGGCCTATATGTTATGCTGAATTAATTGATATTAAGGCAATATGAGGCAGTCATTCACTTTGTTGTTTTCAGAAAAACTTAACTGTTGATAATGAAAATAAATGTTGGTGGATTATTTTACTAATTTATTTTTAAAGCAACACATCCACGTTTGAACTTTTAAAAAAAAATTAATTGAGTTATGAGCACATTTCCCATACAAACGTATGATCAATTAGCTGTATATGAGCATATAAACACAGTCCCGAACAAAATGATGCCCAAATTATAATGCGTGACTAACACTTTATAAAACAAGCGTGTAACTCACCCGAGTCAAAAAAAAAATTGTCAAAATGACTTTCAAGGCAGGTAAAGTACACTACGCACTAAAACGTGAAGTTTTTTTAATACGACTCGCATAATTCAATTTGAAGCCAAGTTGGAATCCTCGGCAATTTAAAAATAATTTATAAAGCGTTTGTCACGCTTTATAATTTGGACATCTTTTTTTATAATTCTAAAGCGTTCTGGATAGTGTTTGTTAGCACTTATACAACTCACTGACCATATATTTATGTATGGGAAATGTGCTCACAACTCAATTGAAAACGTGGATGTGTTGCTTTAATAGATAAGCAATTATTATAGTTTAATTTTACCACCCCTGAGTTTTACTTGTCTTCCATTTGGTACTTATTTCCTGAAAAAGCTGTTGTTTTAGAACAGCATCGAAATAGTCCGACAGCTCTTGTTTTATTTATTTTTAAAAAAAATATATGATAAAAGTCCATGAACACGTCTGACTAATTTGGGTTCAAGCACCATCAGGAAAACAAATAGCAACAACCTCTTCAGAATGAAGAGGGAACAGCGATGAACAAAGGTGGAGCATACTTAAGACCCTTCGTTTAGATCTTACATGTTATATGCTATTTAAAGGCCCTTGGAATTCCAATTACTCATTTATAAAAATACAGAGATGCACTTATGACTATCATAAGATCAAGTTTCTGTGTCTGTACATATATATATATATATAAAGACAAATATAAAACATAATATAATATATATATAAACACATATATAAAACTATATATATATATATAATTCATAACTGCACTTATATAACACGCCTATAATACTTGTTGGTATATCACCAAAAGATACTGCATTTTTCCAACGATACAGTTCTTGTCGAAATTACTTGCAATAGACATTTCTTAAGGAAGAAATAAAATCCATTTTCTGGTGTTAGTTACTTATGTTATCCGGTAGTAACAAACACCCGTTCAGAACATCATGTATTTCGGAAAACCTTTGATTAAATTAAATGAGTTGTAAAATATGATCTAGAAACGGGTAAAATTAATTTATTTGGAAGTAGTCAGTAACAGCTTCAGAATTGCCAGCATGCGAACGATGTTATTGTCTTCCCGTAGGTCGTGGTTTATATGGGATATATCCAGTGAGGATGCAATACTGTCGGCACGTTGGTATAATAAACCCCACCTGCTTTCAGAACGAAGCTTTTCTAAAGTACTGACTAATTTCTTGCTTCAGTGTGGGCTTGTAGTCAATCACAGTCTTTTGATTGTAAGCTTACAGACAATGGTCTAGTGTAGTCTAGAATATGCTGGGTCAAAACAGCAGCAATAATAAAATCAAAGTTTTCCATCCCTAGCAAAATAAATTGAGGCATCGTGTGCTGCCTGACCAATACTTCATCTGAGTATCATAATTTATTTTGTTCTAAAATGTAACAAGGATATTAAGTATAGTGTCTCAATTTTGCTCATACCTAGCCCGAAAAACAGGGAGGCATTGGCCTCCCTGTGCCTCAGAGTAGCTACGGGCCTGTGTAGGGACACTTAATATATATAGTCAAATGAACACTCACAATGATTCTATATGTCATGGTAAACTACATTTCTAAGGTTTAAATTTGGATTTTCAAGCTCAAGCCTAAGAATATTCTTAAGAATGGTTGGTGAATACGACCCTTGAAGTGTAAATGGAAGTATTTGCATAGGGTTGCACTATTCTACACTGTTTAAACTGTCGACACTGAATCCGTGACATTGAAATAAGGATCGACACGCTTCCGTTACACGTGACATTATAAAAAATAGAAAATTATATAAACGGATAAATGCGTGTTCTGGCCTTACCAAAATTTATCAATAAAAGTGACTACATGTATTATTTATCATGCTGGTTGTGATTTGATGTGGTAGTTTGTCAGTTATTAACATATATTAAAAAAAGCTCCAATGACAGAGATATGCAATTAAATTGCTTTCAAACTTGAAGAAATAGTCATAATCATATGTTCAGTTTGATCGCATTTTACTAATAATACATAAAACTCACCCGAATGTAAAAATATACTTCATATGTTTAGATATATTTAACATATTCAAAACATCCGTGGTGATGTCCCCGCTATCGACTAGAAACTGTGTCAAAATTTACAAAAACAGTACTACTATCGACGTGAATCTGTGACAAACTGTCGACGCGAATCACTCTACGTTGTGACAGAGTTCCTTGACCGTGAACTATTTCAGGTTGATTTTATGTTGTATCGATATATACATTTCACAAATAAACTAAATAGTGTTTCCGTTTTAGAACATTATCGTCCATCTCACTATTTTGTATGACATATCGCAGCTGCTTCAGACCCTGTTCTCCGTGTAATACATGCACAGTATTTACGTTGTACTATTCGTCTATTAGCCCTCGATGGCATAAAATGACGCTAAATATTCAAACAAAACTTTGTTCTAATAATCTTTCTTTTAGCTGTTAAGAATTGAAGATTATAAGAATCTATCATCAGGGCCGTAGCCACACTGAGGCAAACAGAAGCTCTTGCCTCCTGTAGAATTTGCGGAGGTTCACGTGTTTATTGGTGGTTTTGTCAATATAATAAAGTTATCCCCAAAATATGAATTACTCTTGCAAACATATGACATATTCTTCACATATAATATATGCAGTGTGAAAGTATTATTATATCCAGCAAATACTTGTCTTACAGTGTATCACTAAGAGTTGGTATGTACTGTTATAATAGTGTAGAAATGGGCAGTTGTATAAAATGAAGTTTGTGTTATAGATTTGAACGGCTTGAAATGTCGGAAATATCAGAAAAATGCAGGAAATGCATGCCACGAGCTAATAATCTTTCATTACAGCATGCCCCCGGACACCACTGGCAAAGTTGGGATTGTGCCTCCTGTAAAATCAAACAGGACAATATGATTGAACAACTTCTTTAACATGTCCGATACCTCAGCATAATAATATCGCTTTTCATACAAACACATGACTGTATACTTCTACATTACTGGATTGCAAGATGGAGATTGTGCTTTTGTCGTCGCTTTTGTTGACATATTTTTCAAGTGTGTTAGTTGAATACCAGTAACAGTTTCAATAAAGAAAATAAAAAGGAATAAAATAAATGTATTATTATTTTTGTATTTTTTAGCATTGACTGCGGTTTGAACATACGATATCATGAGTGACTGTCAAAGATGTACACCACTAGACCACATTAGAGCATTTTTTCTGCAAATTGATAGGTTCCAAAACCATTGAATTAAAAAGAAACCAACATGGCAAAGGTAAGCTGTCTTTCCTTTATAACTACAGATCTTGAACCAGTGAATAATTTGAGCCCAGACACATGGTGAAAAATTATTATTGTTCACTGTGTTTCGGACATAAATGTTACAATTGGATCTTATGGGAAATTTAATAGTGGTGTGAGACGTTAATGTCGCAAAACCATCTGCCGCCAAATGTCATACGTTTAACATGTTATGGCACATCACTTGGGAACAGGTTCGCTTCCGTGGGGTAGACGCATAATGGCGTTAATAAGTAATCCTTGTTTCTCTTTAAGAATGCATTTTCCTTATTTTAATGCTCGTTTTTTATTTGAATGACATTGTTGGTGAGTTTGAACATTGCAAACACTGAATAGAAAAATCTCTTATATGACATATGACACCTACCTTTCTCATCATATTTTGATAGTGCAGAGGTTGACACACTTTCGCTTCTTTCATTTGAGCCTCTCTATGAATGACAAGCCTTCAAACTTTAATTTAAGTTAAGTCCCAGTCACACTGTCAGGTATTGAGGACTAGGTATTACTACGTTTTTTAAAACGGCAATATACGTATTAAAACGTAGTAAAATGTATTAGATACGGTTATATACGTAAATATAATTGCTCCCGCCACGTTTGTTTTGGACATGTGTATGACATGTGGTGATGCTTGATGATTAATATGTCCATATGGTCATGTGTACACAGGTGTAAATATGACATGTGGTGATGCTTGATGATTAATATCTCAATATGGTCATGTGTTCACAGGTGTAAATATGACATGTGGTGATGCTTGATGATTAATATCTCAATATGGTCATGTGTACACAGGTGTAAGTATGACATGTGGTGATGCTTGATGATTAATATCTCCATATGGTCATGTGTACGTAGGTGTAAATATGACAAGTGGTGATGCTTGATGATTAGTATCTCATTATGGTCATGTATACGTAGGTGTAATTATGACATGTGGTGATGCTTGATGATTAATATCTCAATATGGTAATGTGTACGTAGGTGTAAATATGACATGTGGTGATGCTTGATGATTAATATCTCCATATGGTCATGAGTACGTAGGTGTAAATATGACATGTGGTGATGCTTGATGATTAATATCTCCATATGGTCATGTGTACGTAGGTGTAAATATGACATGTGGTGATGCTTGATGATTAATATCTCAATATGGTCATGTGTACACAGGTGTAAATATGACATGTGGTGATGCTTGATGATTAATATCTCAATATGGTCATATGTACGTAACTGTAAATATGACATGTGGTGATGCTTGATGATTAATATCTCAATATGGTCATGTGTACACAGGTGTAAATATGACATGTGGTGATGCTTGATGATTAATATCTCCAGATGGTCATGTGTACGTAGGTGTAAATATGACATATGGTGATGCTTGATGATAAATATGTCCATATGGTCATGTATACGTAGATGTAAATATGACACGTGGTGATGGTTGATGATTAATATCTCAATATGATCATGTGTACACAGGTGTAAATATGACATGTGGTGATGCTTGATGATTAATATCTCCAGATGGTCATGTGTACGTAGGTGTAAATATGACACGTGGTGATGCTTGATGATTAATATGTCCATATGGTCATGTATACGTAGGTGTAAATATGACACGTGGTGATGCTTGATGATTAATATCTCAATATGGTCATGTGTACTTAGGTGTAAATATGCCATGTGGTGATGCTTGATGATTAATATGTCCATATGGTCATGTATACGAAGGTGTAAATATGACATGTGATTATGCTTGATGATTAATATCTCATTATGGTCATGTGTACGAAGGTGTAAATATGACATATGGTGATGATTGATGATTAATATGTCCATATAGTCATGTGTACGTGTGTGTAAATATGACATGTGGTGACTATTGATGATTAATATGTCCATATGGTCATGTGTACGTAGGTGTTAACATGACATGTGGTGATGCTTGATGATTAATATGTCCATATGGTCATGTGTACGTAAGTGTAAATATGACATGTGGTGATGTTTGATGATTAATATGTCCATATGGTCATGTATACATAGGTGTAAATATGACATGTGGTGATGCTTGATGATTAATATCTCAATATGGTCATGTGTACACAGGTGTAAATATGACATGTGGTGATGCTTGATGATTAATATCGCCAGATGGTCATGTATACGTAGGTGTAAATATGATATGTGGTGACGCTTGATGATTAATAACTCAATATGGTCATGTGTACACAGGTGTAAATATGACATGTGGTGATGCTTGATGATTAATATCTCCAGATGATCATGTGTACGTAGGTGTAAATATGACATATGGTGATGCTTGATGATAAATATGTCCATATGGTCATGTATACGTAGATGTAAATATGACACGTGGTGATGGTTGATGATTAATATCTCAATATGGTCATGTGTACACAGGTGTAAATATGACATGTGGTGATATTTGATGATTAATATCTCCAGGTGGTCATGTGTACGTAGGTGTAAATATGACACGTGGTGATGCTTGATGATTAATATGTCCATATGGTCATGTATACGTAGGTGTAAATATGACACGTGGTGATGCTTGATGATTAATATCTCAATATGGTCATGTGTACTTAGGTGTAAATATGCCACGTGGTGATGCTTGATGATTAATATGTCCATATGGTCATGTATACGAAGGTGTAAATATGACATGTGATGATGCTTGATGATTAATATCTCAATATGGTCATGTGTACGAAGGTGTAAATATGACATATGGTGATGATTGATGATTAATATGTCCATATAGTCATGTGTACGTGTGTGTAAATATGACATGTGGTGACTATTGATGATTAATATGTCCATATGGTCATGTGTACACAGGTGTTAACATGACATGTGGTGATGCTTAATGATTAATATGTCGATATGGTCATGTGTACGTAAGTGTAAATATGACATGTGGTGATGCTTGATGATTAATATGTCCATATGGTCATGTGTACGTAGGTGTAAATATGACATGTGGTGATGCTTGATGTTTAATATGTCCATATGGTCATGTGTACGTAGGTGTAAATATGACATGTGGTGATGCTTGATGATTAATATGTCCATATGGTCATGTGTACGTAGGTGTAAATATGACACGTGGTGATGCTTGATGATTAATATCTCAATATGGTCATGTGTACGTAGGTGTAAATATGACACGTGGTGATGCTTGATGATTAATATGTCCATATGGTCATGTGTACGTAGGTGTAAATATGACATGTGGTGATGTTTGATGATTAATATCTCAATATGGTCATGTGTACACAGGTGTAAATATGACATGTGTTGATGCTTGATGATTAATATCTCAATATGGTCATGTGTTCACAGGTGTAAATATGACATGTGGTGATGCTTGATGATTAATATCTCAATATGGTCATGTGTACACAGGTGAAAGTATGACATGTGGTGATGCTTGATGATTAAAATCTCCATATGGTCATGTGTACGTAGGTGTAAATATGACAGGTGGTGATGCTTGATGATTAGTATCTCATTATGGTCATGTATACGTAGGTGTAATTATGACATGTGGTGATGCTTGATGATTAATATCTCAATATGGTAATGTGTACGTAGGTGTAAATATGACATGTGGTGATGCTTGATGATTAATATCTCCATATGGTCATGTGTACGTAGGTGTAAATATGACATGTGGTGATGCTTGATGATTAATATCTCCATATGGTCATGTGTACGTAGGTGTAAATATGACATGTGGTGATGCTTAATGATTAATATGTCCATATGGTCATGTGTACGTAGGTGTAAATATGACATGTGGTGATGCTTGATAATTAATATCTCCAGATGGTCATGTGTACGTAGGTGTAAATATGACATGTGGTGATGCTTCATGATTAATATGTCCATATGGTCATGTGTACTTAGGTGTAAATATGACATGTGGTGATGCTTGATGATTATATCTCAATATGGTCATGTGTACGTAGGTGTAAATATGACATGTGGTGATGCTTGATGATAAATATCTCAATATGGTCATGTGTACGTAGGTGTAAATATGACATGTGGTGATGCTTGATGATAAATATGTCCATATGGTCATGTGTACGTAGGTGTAAATATGACACGTGGTGATGCTTGATGATTAATATCTCAATATGGTCATGTGTACACAGGTGTAAATATGACATGTGGTGATGCTTGATGATTAATATCTCCAGATGGTCATGTGTACGTAGGTGTAAATATGACACGTGGTGAAGCCTGATGATTAATATGTCCATATGGTCATGTATACGTAGGTGTAAATATGACACGTGGTGATACTTTATGATTAATATGTCAATATGGTCATGTGTACTTAGGTGTAAATATGACATGTGGTGATGCTTGATGATTAATATGTCCATATGGTCATGTATACGAAGGTGTAAATATGACATGTGCTGATGCTAGATGATTAATATCTCCATATGGTCATGTGTACGAAGGTGAAATTATGACATGTGGTGATGCTTGATGATTAATATATCCATATGGTCATGTGTACGTGTGTGTAAATATGACATGTGGTGACTTTTGATGATTAATATGTCCATATGGTCATGTGTACGTAAGTGTAAATATGACATGTGGTGATGCTTGATGATTAATATGTCCATATGGTCATGTGTACGTAGGTGTAAATATGACATGTGGTGATGCTTGATGATTAATATGTCCATATGGTCATGTGTACGAAGGTGTAAATATGACATGTGGTGATGCTTGATGATTAATATGTCCATATGGTCATGTGTACGTAGGTGTAAATATGACATGTGGTGATGCTTGATGATTAATATCTCAATATGGTCATGTGTACGTAGGTGTAAATATGACATGTGGTGATGTTTGATGATTAATATCTCCATATGGTCATGTGTACACAGGTGTAAATATGACATGTGGTAATGCTTGATGATTAATATCTCCATATGGTCATGTGTACGTAGGTGTAAATATGACATGTGGTGATGCTTGATGATTAATATGTCCATATGGTCATGTGTACGTAGGTGTAAATATGACATGTGGTGATGCTTGATGATTAATATCTCAATATGGTCATGTGTACGTAGATGTAAATATGACATGTGGTGATGTTTGATGATTAATATCTCAATATGGTCATGTGTACAAAGGGGAAAATATGACATGTGGTGATGCTTGATGATTAATATCTCCATATGGTCATGTGTACGTAGGTGTAAATATGACATGTGGTGATGCTTGATGATTAATATGTCCATATGATCATGTGTACACAGGTGTAAATATGACATGTGGTGATGTTTGATGATTAATATCTCCATATGGTCATGTTTACGTAGGTGTAAATATGACATGTGGTGATGCTTAATGATTAATATGTCCATATGGTCATGTGTACGTAGGTGTAAATATGACATGTGTTGATGCTTAATGATTAATATCTCCATATGGTCATGTGTACACAGGTGTAAATATGACATGTGGTGATGCTTGATGATTAATATCTCCAGATGGTCATGTGTACGTAGGTGTAAATATGACATGTGGTGATGCTTGATGATTAATATCTCATTATGGCCATGTGTAGGTAGGTGTAAATATAACATGTGGTGATGCTTGATGATTAATATCTCAATATGGTCATGTGTACGTAGGTGTAAATATGACATGTGGTGATGCTTGATGATTAATATGTCCATATGGCCATGTGTACACAGGTGTAAATATGACATGTGATGATGCTTGATGATTAATATCTCCATATGGTCATGTGTACGTAGGTGTAAATATGACATGTGTTGATGCTTAATGATTAATATCTCCATATGGTCATGTGTACACAGGTGTAAATATGACATGTGGTGATGCTTGATGATTAATATCTCCAGATGGTCATGTGTACGTAGGTGTAAATATGACATGTGGTGATGCTTGATGATTAATATCTCAATATGGCCATGTGTAGGTAGGTGTAAATATGACATGTGGTGATGCTTGATGATTAATATCTCAATATGGTCATGTGTACGTAGGTGTAAATATGACATGTGGTGATGCTTGATGATTAATATGTCCATATGGCCATGTGTACACAGGTGTAAATATGACATGTGATGATGCTTGATGATTAATATCTCCATATGGTCATGTGTACGTAGGTGTAAATATGACATGTGGTGATGCTTGATGATTAATATCTCAATATGGTCATTTGTACGTAGGTGTAAATATGACATGTGGTGATGCTTGATGATTAATATGTCCATATGGTCATGTGTACGTAGGTGTAAATATGACATGTGGTGATGCTTGATGATTAATATCTCAATATGGTCATGTGTATGTAGGTGTAAATATGACATGTGGTGATGCTTTATGATTAATATCTCCGTATTGTCATGTGTACGTAGGTGTAAATATGACATGTGGTGATGCTTGATGATTAATATCTCAATATGGTCATGTGTACACAGGTGTAAATATGACATTTGGTGACGCTTGATGATTAATATCTCCATATGGTCATGTGTACACAGGTGTAAATATGACATGTGGTGATGCTTGATGATTAATATCTCCAGATGGTCATGTGTACACAGGTGTAAATATGACACGTGGTGATGCTTGATGATTAATATCTCCAGATGGTCATGTGTACACAGGTGTTAATATGACACGTGGTGATGCTTTATGATTTTTATCTCCATATGGTCATGTGTACACAGGTGTAAATATGACACGTGGTGATGCTTGATGATAAATATCTCAATATGGTTATGCGTACATAGGTGTAAATATGCCATGTGGTGATGCTTGATGATTAATATGTCCATATGGTCATGTGTACACAGGTGTAAATATGACAATTGGTGATGCTTGATGATTAATATCTCAATATGGTCATGTGTACACAGGTGTAAGTATGACATGTGGTGATGCTTGATGATTAATATGTCCATATGGTCATGTATACACATGTGTAAATATGACATGTGATGATGCTTGATGATTAATATGTCCATATGGTCATGTGTACACAGGTGTAAATATGAATCGTGGTGATGCTTGATGATTAATATCTCCATATGGTCATGTGTACAGAGGTGTAAATATGACACGTGGTGATGCTTGATGATTAATATGTCCATATGGTCATGTGTACACAGGTGTAAATATGACAAGTGGTGATGCTTGATGATTAATATCTCAATATGGTCATGTGTACGTAAGTGTAAGTATGACATGTGGTGATGCTTGATGATTAATATGTCCATATGGTCATGTGTACGTAGGTGTAAATATGACATGTGGTGATGCTTGATGATTAGTATGTCATTATGGTCATGTATACGTAGGTGTAATTATGACATGTGGTGATGCTTGATGATTAATATCTCAATATGGTCATGTGTACGTAGGTGTAAATATGACATGTGGTGATGCTTGATGATTAATATCTCCATATGGTCATGTGTACGTAAGTGTAAATATGACATGTGGCGATGCTTGATGATTAATATCTCCATATGGTCATGTGTACGTAGGTGTAAATATGACATGTGGTGATGCTTAATGATTAATATGTCCATATGGTCATGTGTACGTAGGTGTAAATATGACATGTGGTGATGCTTGATGATTAATATCTCAATATGGTCATGTGTACACAGGTGTGAATATGACATGTGGTGATGCTTGATGATTAATATCTCCATATGGTCATGTGTACAGAGGTGTAAATATGACATATAGTGATGCTTGATGATTAATATGTCAATATGGTCATGTGTACGTAGGTGTAAATATGACATGTGGTGATGCTTGATGATTAATATCTCCAGATGGTCATGTGTACGTAGGTGTAAATATGACATGTGGTGATGCTTGATGATTAATATCTCTATATGGTCATGTGTACGTAGGTGTAAATATGACATGTGGTGATGCTTGATGATTAATATGTCCCTATGGTCATGTGTACGTAGGTGTAAATATGACATGTGGTGATGCTTGATGATTAATATCTCAATATGGTCATGTGTACGTAGGTGTAAATATGACATGTGGTGATGCTTTATGATTAATATCTCCATATGGTCATGTGTACGTAGGTGTAAATATGACACGTGGTGATGCTTTATGATTAATATCTCCATATGATCATGTGTACACAGGTGTAAATATGACATGTGGTGATGCTTGATGATTAATATCTCAATATGGTCATGTGTACACATGTGTAAATATGACACGTGGTGATGCTTTATGATTAATATCTCCATATGGTCATGTGTACACAGGTGTCAATATGACACGTGGTGATGCTTTATGATTAATATCCCAATATGGTCATGTGTACACAGGTGTAAATATGACACGTGGTGATGCTTTATGATTAATATCTCCATATGGTCATGTGTACACAGGTGTAAATATGACACGTGGTGATGTTTGATGATTAATATCTCCATATGGTCATGTGTTCACATGTGTAAAGATTGGTTCTATTCGTGAATATGAGTTGATTTCGAGTTCAACATTGCCGAAATGTTCCTTTTAAGGGAGAACATCAGGAAACAAAAAGCTTTAATGTCTTAAAAAGTAAAAATATTATCAAAATGAATAAAAAGCATTTCATTATCATATATAAATAAAATTCTAATGGCTTAGTATGTCAAATCCACTGAAACGTGACAAAACAATCCCCATTCTAAAATAGGCATTTGAACTCTTTCTAAGAGGAAACCACATTTTACAATGCATGTGTAAACTTGTGTGACGGATCAAATTGAAATTACGTGTATCTCATTTATATTTCACAAGATATGTTGTGATTTTAAGCAGGAAATCTATTTTAGTCTAACAAAGGCGAGTAGCGTAATTTAGAAAAAAAAACATTTCAATATAATACTACTCCATTTAGTTTAAAGCAAGACAGAGTTGTGTTCCTTCCTAAGTGCCTAGTGTTGTATTTTAATATTTTTTTTCATATTTACGTCGTATATAATTAATATTCGAAAATATTGTTAAGTTAAAATTTGAAATATGTCAGCATTGACGTGGGTCTCTTTTCAGCAACTTAAAATAGTAAAACAAAAAAAAAGAACTATACAGTATTCAAATATGAAACTGAAGTTGAAAAAAAAACACTAGCACAATACAAGGGAGTGGCGCACGCACTGAAGTATACAGGAAAGCGTACATATATTACCTGTAATCATCAATAAACCTGTATGGATCAGAAGTGGTCAGTTCAGCACCGTTAAACAGCAAACACGTTTAATACCTGGTTCCTTAAAATTAACACGTAAGTTGCGTGCTAATGTGAGGTTGTGCCAGTATCCAGGAAATATGTTAGCTAACGTTATCAAACGTTTGACCGAAATGAACGCAGCCCGGGGTTTCAAAGCTTCTGCTCTTACGAAAACCATATTGATAAACTGTAAGAATTTGTGTTCCTCTAAATGTCTCATAACATTAATGACTATAAAGTGCTCCACCAGCTTGCAACATAAGCAGGCCAATGTAGTTAGAGGCTTAATTACGCTGTCCTTTCTTGAAAATGGCTGAGGCACTTGCTTTTTTCCAGTCGTCTGATACGACTTCTGTTTGAATTGGTCTAGTTAAATATAGTAGTTAGGATAGGTGTTCCTTCTACGCAGCATTCTTTCAGAAAACTTGTTGGTATCATGTCAGGTTCCTGTGCTTTATGCGGACTACTTTTTTGTAGCAGTTTTTTAACACCTTCCTCTGTTACTATGGTGTCCTTCATGTCCGGAAATAGAGTGCTTTCTGTTTCCCATTTCCGTGTGTAAACCCAGACTGATATTGTATGTTTAATTATATGTTTGTTTTATCATTTGCAAGGTCAGACGGACGCCCAATGTCTTTAAGTGGGGCTATGCCTGTTGTATCTTTCCGTAAGGATTTGGTGTAACTCCAGAAACGCTTCGGTTTGCAGGACTGGTCTGTCTTTGGGTCATCTACATCATTTACGTTGTAAATATACGACCTGGGCTCGTATTCACTAACCATTCTTGATAATTTTCTTAGACTTTAGCTTGAACATCTAAATTTCAACCTTAGATATCTAGTTTACCATGACAATTAAAACAATTGTGATAATTTACATGACTCTATTTTAGGTGTCCCTACATGCTTGCAAAGTTTGGTCTTAATACATGGTCACTAAGTGTGATTCTCAAAATTCATTCTTAAGTTAAAGTCTAAGAATATTCTTAAGAATGGCTGGTGAATACCACCCTAGTATGATTGACGTTTTACATTTTGTACTCTTTTCTTGTCACAACTTTTATCACTTTTGCAGGACACAGACTGAATTTCAATACATACTGCTTCATGGTTAGATATTCCTGGTAAAACCCCTACTCGGTTCACCAATGAGTGGTTGTTGAAGAAGAACAGGTCAAGTATGTTTTTGTGTCCTCAGTAATTCTGGTTGGTGCTGTGATCACCTGTTGTAAGAAGTGGTCCATGGTAATTGTAAGCAACTGGTGATTTTGCCACTGGACTTCTTGAAGTATAGTTTGACACTATTATTTTTTAGTTTTATTTCGCAGTGCATGGGATAACGGGTTTGAAACTCGGTGTTTTTTTTAAATAATTAATATTGATTTTTTTTCTAAAATTTATTTAGTTATGTGTGTTTGTGTGTCCGCTAGTAATTTAATGGGGTTTATGCCATTTCCAACAGATAAAAAGTGGCAAACAAATGTTATTGATGGAGAAACACTCAAAATGCATTCTAGTATCTAAATAGAGTCAGATTCCTTCTGCAAGTAACTTAAACACTTCCTCATACGAACCCGACCTAAACGTATGAAAGATCTGGTTAGCTAGTTAAATTAAAAAATGCTATCCTAGACAATTTTACGGGGGTAGTGGGGCTGTCTTACCATTGATTTTTTAAAAATGGCAAATGGTGCATTCTCAGGTAGTTTGTGTGTATTTTTTTCTATGTAAAACATACCAATTACAGGAATTGCTATTAAATCAATTTCTGGGAAAAGTTCAGACCTAAGTAGCAGATCCAGAATTTTGACCTAGATAGGGCGGAGTAGTAGGGAGGTTCGGACTCATATTTCCCTGATAAAAACTGAAAATGAAGTGCGGGTCAAATGGTGCAATTTTACACATATTAAGGGCAATTTGTTACGATTTCGAGACATACTTTTAATTAGGGAATAATCAAAGTACCTTAAGTACTGGAAACTGAGCAGACATTATGGATAACTAGAAATGAAAAATAAAGTTCGTGACTGTGGAGCAAGTATAGGGGCCTATTGATGGAAAGTGATTTAGCAGAGGTAAGTATTTACAAACTGTTGTTTATTGTAAGGGTACAAACAAAATACATCAGACAGGAAGGATAACCCTTTAAGTTATTTGTTTAGAACGTTTAACTGTAAAATAATATTTCATAGTTCAGTCTCCAATATGATATATGTTGTGTATACTTCAAAGAAAGTTCAATCTCCATGTAATATGCTAGGCTATATTTCAAAGATAGTTAGACAATCTCCCAGGTGTTCTACACAGGTATACCAAGGACCTACAGTACTCTGCAGTTCCTTTGGTATATATATAAAAATCAATATTCAAGTTTACATAACTGTTTATGTTTTTACAAATATCCAACATGATTTTAAAAATAAATAGTTATGTCCTTAAATTGAATTATTTATTTTTTAAAAAGCCAGTCTTCAAGTTCAGTTATCTATATAAAAAGCCGATCTTCAAGTTATAGTATGCATTTCAAATAACGTTCAATCTCCAAGTTTTAACCAAGGACTTGTATAAAGAAGGAACATAAACTGACTCAGATGTTATGAACGCTCGCGAATTCATCTAAAATCTCGCGAAATATCGTTTTCAAATATTCTAACTTCCATTCATCGCAGAGATACAAAATAAACTTATTTCATTTCATGATGGAATGCTCTACAAAACGAGACCATTACAATCCGGCCATTTGTTTTTGAAATTGTCGAAGTACTTATGATTACAAAATGTGTATATTGCAAATAAAAAAATCAAGGAAAGTAGGCTACTTGAAATTTTACTTCAAACTGCAATATTAAAAAAAAAAATATTGCGTGTTTAAAACAGTGTTAAACGTCTGAGGTTACGTACACTTTTCATTTTCAATCTGTAAAAAGAAAACAGTTGCCTGAGAAATTTGAATGATTAATTTACTCAATTAGTTTTTTATCAATATTTAGTAGAGATATGCATGTTTCCCATCCTTCCATAAAAGTTCTTGTTTAAACATATTTTATTGCCATATAAACACATATTATTCCCTTGTATACCTAATAGGCCTACCGCGATATAGGTATTACCGCGAATGTCCGTACAATAACATTATCTCACACATGTGGACATAACATTCCTTAGGCCTACATGGAGAGAATGTGACAATTGAATTGGATTTGTGCGCCCTCTCTTTATCAAAACAAGAAACAGTGCAAGAATTCTTAAGTGTACAAACTGTTTATGATGATTTGAGTATTTAATTATATTGTTCAAAGTACCAGTATTTCTACTGATAACACCTTTTTTAGCCTTCTGACTGGACGATTCATTAATTCATCATTTGCATAGGCTTGCGGTAATAGGTATAACCAGCGACGTAAAATTGTAATTAAGTCATTGGTATAACCAGTATTAGGTCTACAATATAATATCAGGCATATATAAATCAAATACAATTTAGATTAAATCTTTCCCTTAATCTACAAGTTAAATTCAATGCCTACAGGTTTAATTACAAATCTTTATTCTCCAACTCTTAAGATATATCGCAAACTTTGTATCTTTAGACCCCTACAGTAGGCCTACCGCTGTTGTTTTAATTATCATGTGAAATTTACTTGTTTCTTAATTGTTACTATGTTACTTTTTTGTGACTATTCCGGTACTCTTCGTTATCGTGATGGATTACCCGCGGGTATTCGACGATGGGTGCCAGCTAAAAACAAGTAAATTCATGTAGAAACTATTCACTACTGTGTGGTCTGATCCAAGATGGCGTCTTTTCGTGTGCTCTCCAAAGATGTATTAGCCGGTTTTGATAAATACAAGGTATATAGTAATTATTTGAATGGATATGTAGTCATTTAACTTGTGAAATATTCAAATGAAGTTTCAGCGATTACGTAGAATAATTTTCAGTAAAGAATAGGGCAAGATCGTATAAAAAACGTCAGCTGCTGAACGATTGGAAAGTGGGTGGGGAACGGCCTCTGTACCACAATAATCTGTATCGTTAGTCGTAAATTTACATTGTACTTATGTGACGTCTCTTATTTTTTCCTGAGTAAATCGCCGCAATTAAAGTCTCTGAAGATAAATAGATTTTCTGGGGAGTTAAATTGTTACCATTTAGTGATGACACTGCTGTATACACTGCCTGGTATCTCTTGTATATCTAATATCGCGATATACTTATTACCGCAAATACCCCTATAATACCAATATCCCAGACATGGGCAAAGCTCCAACTTCCGTTAGCTTGGGCATTTGTTTACATCTTGTACCGGCAACTGTTTCAGGGCTTGAAATTTCTGATAAAAGCTACTCCTCCTCCCTTTTCAACACTTTTTTGTGGAATGCATATTATCAAAGATATATTAAAGTCAGTTTCTTAAATCTTACTCGTTGAATTTTCCAGCCTTTACTCAGCACACTTAAGTAACTTTATTACTATTTATTATTGATGCCATTATTTACATGTTTGACAAAATTTTAGACTTGCGGTAATAGGTATGACCAGTACCGGTATATACAGTATACATAATACCGCGATATAACTATTACCGCGAATGTCTGAATAAAAACAATCTAGGAAGACATGCGCAAAACTCCAACTTCCGTTAGCGTCGGCATTTGTTTGCATTTCGTATCGGCAACTGTTTATTAATCAGCATGCTTGAGTAACCTTATAACTGTTTATTATTGACCCCATTCTTAACATGGTTGAAAAAAAATTAGACTCACAGTATTAGGTATGACCAGTATATATATTTTGTGAAGAGAAAATCTGGGGATGGAGCCCTTTTCATGGAAATTGGAAAGTGCCTAAATCTTCAAGATGGAAAAAAAACAGCATGATAATGGGGAAGTTGAGTTTTTTTTTTTAGAAGATACCAAACTGGAAAGTGAACTGTAACTTTGACATGACATTACATTGTTCAAACCTTAAATTATCAGATATTACAATTGAATACTAGTATACTCCCCCGTCGCATCCCCCACTCCTTACATTCCCTGGTCAAATTGAATTTTTTTCCCCTTGTAAAAGAAAAATTGGTTTCAAAATTAAAAACTAATAAATTCACTTTTGGGATATTTTTTGGCTTCATTTAGTTTATACTTATTTAGTTAGCTCGATTGTGATGAAAGCTCATAGCTTATATGAACCGCTCTCGTGTCCATTTCCTGGGAAGAACCAGTACTGAGTGTTGTTTTATGAGAGGCATGGGGTTGACCGGGGAATCGAACCCATAACCTCTAGCGTGAACGGCCAACACTTTATCCATTAGACTCTGTCCTGCTTAAAGGCTTCATTTGAGAAATAAACATGAATATTTAATCTGGAAGTAGCCAAATTTCGTCCTATGTTCAATATGGTAAATAAGACCTGGGGGACATTTTAAACAAATATAAAGACAGCATCACACATTAATGCATATGTATATATTTTATCCAAATAATTGTGCAAAATAAAAAAATTGTTTGTGACTGTGTCTCTACTTATTCCCAAAGTAATTTTTAGCACAATACCTGGTACTTATCATTCAGATTCTTTACACACATCTTAGAACATTAGAGTAAATTGTTGGCACAACATTTATTCCTGGGAAATCACTTCCGATTTACTACAATTTCCGGTATGTGGTGATTCTTAAAGAACATTTCAAATTTAATTAAAAGAATAGGATGAAGTGAGTAAAAAAAAAATGGAATGAATGTTATTGTGAAAAAAGGAAATAGTCCTTTCTTGTTTAATGGCAAAAAAGCTGAGAGTGGCATGGATTTTGTGAAGGATAGATGTTTTGTAGCCTCTTTATATAGTGTTCTCAGCCGACCCAAAGTTAACATTTGTGGATATGCAGTTACTTTTAAACTGGACTCATTATTACCCCATTAGAAAAATTAATAGCTGCATTAAAAATCAGAGTCACTTTTTAAAAGTTTTAATTAATTTCAATTGGGGCTAGTAAAGATTGAGCTGGGTTAGTAGGGTTCAAGGTCTACCTCTTCTGGGGTCTGTTAGATAAAACCTGTTCACTTCTTGCCTAGTCATTTTATCAGCAACACTCAGAATACAGCAACAAGCAATTTAAATTGTGTAGAGCTTGTCCAATGTACCACACTATTGCATAGGCCTTTTCGACTACTGGACTTTTAGGGAAACAGACACTTCTGGGTGTTGCTATTACGATAATTATCCCCTTTTCTGTTTGCACTCTGTTGGTATCTGATGCCAAATGTGCCCCTAAAAAATAGACAAGAAGTTCTGTACCTGCAATTACTAATCTCTGTTTCCATGTCTCTTTGTGCTTTCTGATCATCAAGAAAGTAACTTCAACAAAAAAGTTCTTAATTAACTGTTCTTAGTATTGACATAGGAGCATTTTCTAAATTGTTAGTTGGTTGTCATCTCTATCAATTCTGCCAACAACAAAGATCTTGAAATCCAAGGTTTTGTAGAAAAAAATTGAATTTTGGTCAAGTACCCGGTAGTCCATCAACCAACTTCAAAGATTAATTACCGGTACTGAAACACCAAATATGTTAAATAATCAACAAGTGGAAACTAAACGGTGTCATGTATGCAAATAGCTGCCTAAATACAGGTTATCAATGTAGTAGTAAAAACTAGCCATTTTTTTTATCTTGCTAGTCTTGGAATTATGAAAGTGACGTTTTTATTTATATTTTCAGTACAATGCCATTGATACAAGCCCGTTGTCCAATTATGTTATGCATCCATTCTGGAACATGGTCGTCAAGGTGAGTGAGTTATTGTAGATTAGAATTCTGTGGATTACATGTTTACCTTTTCAAAGGCCCAGATAAGGGGATTTTGGGTGTATTTTACCCTCATTCTAAATACCTTTAATTTTTAAAAAAGAATGAGGGTAAATTTACCTCTAACCTTTAACATTGCATGGTATGGAATTAGGGGAGGAGTAATGTGTCTCCTTTCAAATTAGATTTTAACAAAGTTTCTGTACATTTTTGTTTTAAAAAATTGAAGTATATTCAAGATTCATTGTGCATGCATATTCATTTGTTGATGTTTTTGAAAATTCACAAAATGAGGGGTTGTTAGTTTGATTTCCAGCCCAGCAAAAGTCTAAATGATAATAATAATAATAAATTCTTTATAACTATGGTAACACAATCGATTACAATAACTGTTCTCCCATGAGGCAATCAACAAAGAAAATCACGGTTATAACAAATACATTCAAATACTAAATAAACATACAATCATATAATAAAATAAAATCATTGCACTTCTAAGATATTCATGAATATACGATGTTATGACAATAACATAGCATATATAGATACTGTATGTCTTACAGAAATATTGAGAATTTTAATCTACCACTGTATCAGTTAGAATTATTTTAGAAAGTTGCATAATATTTCATTTTGAATTCTTTAATAGTCTTTGCTTGTTGCACATTTGGAGATGTAGAATTCCATATGAGAGCCCAAGAATAATGAAGACTTTGTATTAGTTTAATCTATATTTAGGAATCACTATATCCCCATTTGTACAAGCTCTTAATTTATAAGATGATTTAGCCTCCTGAGTAAATGTAAGATAATGAGGAGTAAACTTGGTGACACATTTATAAACTTGTATCACTTTATGAAAATATTAAATATTTAACCATTATAAGCTCCCGAAACAAAGGCGATGATTGATATACAACATTGCATCTTATTGTCATTCATCTCACACTGCTGACTGAAGTGAGAAAGTTATCAGTTTTCTGTGGAAATGGGTGTGCTTGAGTACTGGTTAACCATCCAGGATTCTAGGAAAACGTGTTAGGTCAACTGACGATGTGTTCACTCTTAATGGCATAAAATTGATGCTTTTAAAATATTCAAAGCGAAACAAACATATTTTCCCCATTTTCATAGACTCCTATCCATTCTATTAAATGAAAGCTGTCAAGCTTATGTGATCATAATATAAATCTGAGTGGATTAATAGAACAGAACTAATTAAAATTGTTCCATAATTTGATAATATACTAAATATTTTATTAAGAAAAATCACCCCATTTATTTTATATAGCCTTGAAGTCTTGTACAAGTACATAGTACACTACTACTTGACTCACTTAATGATGTAATCATGATTTACTGGTATATCAGCGTACTGTAAAACTGACATGTGGGTTAATGTGTTATTGCTATATTGGTTATCTGGTGTTGTAGTTCATTGTCTAATGAGTGTCATTGTGACATCACCTGATACTAGGGTTTGAAATGATTTATTAATCTGCCAATCAAAATTTAATCATTAGTTGTAATTTATACTAGATAAAAATTATATTTGACACTTTCTATCATGTATACATTTTGTAAACAATTGGCCCAGATCAGACACACGAGAACCCCATCATAATGAGTGATAAAGTATAGGACTGGTCCAGATAAGACAATTTGATAGAATACATCTTTATTTGATCACTGAGAATCTTTGCAAACGAAAAAAATAAATAGAAAGATCATAATTTGTACATAATTAAGAACGGGTTTTGTTTACAAATTAATGTTTGTCTCTTTCCGATAAACGTCTTCGGCAGAAAACGGGAAGTTAAAAGGCTTCGGAAATTTGTAGGTCATAATATACAATTAATTCACTTCAGAAAAAAACAACTGTAGGGGATGTGGTTAAAAATTAAATAACAGCTTGCCTTTATATAGTTTTTGAGAAAATCCCTTTTATTCCCCTGAGTGTATTAATGAACTGGAACACACAGGCTAATTAATTGCATGTTTATAAGCCACAAATCATTCACATAAAATTAAAAACAAAATTACTTTTTTAATAACTGTACTAAACAAACCACCCTTGGTAGCCTCTCAATATTGACTATGATAAAGTGATTTGTGACATAATGGCGTATGCAATAGTATCACACGTATATGCAAGGGAGGATCCTGAGCAAGAGTTACTGAGACCAAACTAGTATTCAGTACTCATTGTTTTTCAGTGCGTATAAGCAATATCATACTATGTTCAATAAAATTTTATTGCAGACATCAAAACATAAAAAAAGAAAGAAAACCCAATAACGATACATAATATTAGTGAAAGCATAACTTTTCTATTCTGGTTAATGAACCACTAATCCACACACTACCACTGCAGTATTCATTTGTGTACTTCCAGACACTGGCTGAGGTACAGTCGGAAAGCAACCAAGTCATTAAAAAAATGTAAACAAAAGTTAAAAGCTTGGTCCGCTCGACTAAGAAATACATATTTCGACCGAAATTATTTATTTTCTCGCTTTTTCAAAAACAGTCACTAATGGGTCTACAGGAATGGTTTAAGCAATACTATAAACACATTTAATTACAATCATTTTTGTTATTATCAAAAAGTGGGCATTTCGGAAGTTTAATAAGGCTTTAAGATCTTTTTGTGCGATCGAAACATGTTTAAACTTTTAAGATTACATGCAACTCACAGTTCATGTACAAGAAATTAGTTGCCATTGAATTATGAATGGTTAATTGCCAAATAATTCATTATTTGTGTGCTATTTTATCAACATTTATTCAGGAGGTGCAAGTTTCCTATCCTTCTATAAACAAGTCCTTGGACTGGCCAAAAAAAAAAAAAAATAAACATCTGAGATTTTTACTTTGAGATTTCTATGAAAATATATGATGATGGGGAATACGAAGCATAGACTTTTAAATACTTTTTTGTCACCCTTATACTAAGTTAATACAATCTGAATATCACAGAAATAGGGCACAGTTAGTTGTAAAAGAATATAAAAAATCAATTTGAATAGAGATTTACATGCTATTAAAATTACATATTAATAGATTTGAATTGTTCATTTCCAATTTTCTCATTTAATGATTTTATGTCGTTTTTATCACATTCTTAAGAAATGAAGTTATAAAACTGTGCATTACAGTTGTACGAGTAATTAACGCTATGAAAACATTCTGAAATAAATTTTCTTTTTGTAACATATTCTGATCAAACTCACATTCAAACTCAAAATCTGAAATTTTGTAATTTCCATTTAAACAATTTTACAAGATACTAACAAAATTTACATACAAAATGTCAATTTTAGTGATACATTATAAGAAAATAGAAGAAAATAACTAAATATTTTGCCATTAAAAAGTATTTAAAAATCGGCAATTCTGAGTTAAAGTCTCGTGTGCTTCAGATTCAACTGTTTGATGAATTAAACCCAGTAATTACAGTATCCTTATTTGATTTTATTTTGGCTAGAGTTCAAAGTAGTGACAAGGCACTTAAGAGAGATTTCACTTCACTTCTTAACAATGTGTTGCATTGTCCCATGAAACTAAAACATATGATGAGGGCAATCCATTACATAATTTATTATACAAAGGTTACAATCCAGAAAGGGACAGAGTGGAAAACAGTGCAGGAAGTGTTCAGATTGCTCGTTATTAGCAATCTGAACTCTTCCTGCACTGTTTTCAAAGGCCTTCAGCGATTGATGCGGGAAAACGCGTATCTATGGGGTAAAGGGTTAATTGGGTTTTAAAGTTATGTTACCAAGTTTTGGTTGTGTTGACGTTACGCCTCAAAATCTGGAGCACACGATCTAATGGTTGAGTGTAGAACTCAAGGTCTGTTGGTCATGGGTTTAAGTCTTGCCAGTAATATTTGTTGTGATTTGTACCCTTAATCAGATCACTTTTATTATTTATCCTCAATTGTTTTTGTCGTGGATTTTTACCAAATTTCTGCTTGTATTACACAGGTTGTTCCACTATGGGTTGCACCAAACCTCCTCACCCTGTCTGGCATCATACTGCTGTTTGTTAACTTTGTTGTCATGATCTACTATGACCTTGACTTCTATGCCTCCAGCAGAGACCATCCAGAGTTCCCGCCAATACCAAATTGGGTGTGGCTCATGTGTGCTATAAATAACTTTTTGGCACATACATTAGGTAGGTGTTATTGTTTCTATAAATAACTTTATGGCACATACATTAGATAGGTTTTATTGTTTCTATAAATAACTTTATGGCACATACATAAGGTAGGTTTTATTAATTCTATAAATAACTTTATGGCACATACATAAGTTAGGTTTTATTGTTTCTATAAATTACTCAATGGCATCTATATTAGGTAGGTGTATTTTTTTATAAATAACTTTATGGCACATACATTAGGTAGGTGTATTTGTTTCTATAAATAACTTTATGGCACATACATAAGGTGGGTTTTGTTGTTTCTATAAATAACTTTATGGCACATACATTAGGTAGGTTTTATTGTTTCTATAAATTACTTGATGGCATGTATATTAGGTAGGTGTATTTTTTTTATAAATAACTTTATGGCACATACATTAGGTAGGTGTATTTGTTTCTATAAATAACTTTATGGCACATACATAAGGTAGGTTTTGTTGTTTCTATAAATAACTTTATGGCACATACATTAGGTAGGTGTATATATGTTTCTATAAATAACTTTATGGCATGTACAATAGGTAGGTGTTATTTTTTCCATAAATAACTTTAAAAATGGTAAGTGTGTTGGCATAACTGAAATAAAATTAGATTGATTATGCTGAATGGAAACATAACAGAGTAGAGGTTGAGGTCAGATAATGAACATTAATTTTAGTATGTTTCTTTTTTAAATAATTTTTTTTTCATGTGCATAATTGTATCAACGTCTTAAAATGTGTATACATCATATCAAGTTATGTTTCTACAAGTTTATCAAATTCTTGTCTAACACATGTACACCATAGTTCTAAAGATTGAATACATTTACACATCATGGGTGTTAATTCCGATACTCTCTGCCAGTTGAATGGAGAGTGTAAGAATGGATCGCCCGTGTGTATTCTGCAAGGGCATTTACATTACACTTAATTGAATACTTGACCAGCACATGTTATCTTATGTTATACAAGGTATACTGATATTAGGAAAACATATTTAGGGCATATATCATGGCTTTCACATCACAAATGCAATACTTTTATATTAACTAAAACTGTTTAAACTTTCAAAATTCATCAAAGAAGCATTAATCATTAGAAAAACTACTCTTGAAACTTTTGACTGTTTCTATATTCTACTTTCATCATTTATTTATCACGTATATTATTGTTTTTGCAATATTTCTGTAATCATTGTAAATGGCCAAAGTCAAATGTCTTGCCGAATTGTTAATAAACTTTGAAACTTTATGCATCTATGAACAATTCTTGTCCTGGACATGTAGTGTACTTATTCATAGCAAACAATCATTTACCAGTACAGTCAAACCTGTCTTAAGCAGCTTGTCAAGGGAAGGAGCAAATATGACCTTTTAAGGCTGGTTGTTGCTTAATACAGGTTTATTTGCTACGTAAGGATAGAAATGTGAAATAGCAAACGTGGCTGCATGAGGCAGGTGCCTGTTCAATAGAGGTGACCACATACACAGGTTTGACTGTACTATTTGTTTGAGAACATGCTTATGACTTTTAATTTGTTTCAGATGGCATTGATGGCAAACAAGCCAGAAGGACAGGTACCAGCTCTCCTTTGGGCGAGTTGTTTGATCACGGGCTGGATAGTTGGGCATCCTTCTTTCTTCCCGTTGCCCTGTACTCTGTGTTTGGTCGAGGAGAACATGGAGTAGAAGTGTTCCGGGTGTACATGATTCTGATAGGTGTCAATTTGTGTTTTATAGCATCACACTGGGAAAAATATAACACAGGAATACTGTTCCTGCCATGGGGTTACGATCTAAGTCAAGTGGTAAGTTTGTCTTTAATAAATTGGTGATTAAATGCACCACAGAAAAGGTAATTTGAAACACCCTGAAGTAATGACTGACAACACTTTAAATTATGATTAAGGACAACCGAAAGTGTACTAGGAACACAACAGAAGGGTGAATAAGATAACAACAAGTGTCATTTGAAACATCATTGTAGACGTTGTTGTTAGGTGATGAAAGATTCACCTTGCATGCAAAAACTTGTGAGTAAGATCCCTGGTCAACTTGTACCAAAGTCCTTAAAATCGTATTACAAGTATTGGTGCTGGGTGCTTAGCATTCATATAAGAACTAATCATCCTGGTGTTCTTATAGTGGGATTGGGCATGGTAACATGTAATGTGCCTGTGGCATTTTACTCCAGAATGGACAGTGTTTAAACTAATGTCTCTGGCTGAAACTGGGGTGAATAATATGACTGAAAGATACTGAAATTGTTGCCTAGTAGTATACAACACAAGACCATCTCTACAAGTCTCGCTCCATTTAGATGTGGGCTGATTTTTCATCTTCAGTTTACTGTATACACAAGTCAAGCTTGGTTGTATGTGTTTCAGTGTTGACTGGCTTGCTATTGCGTAAAAACTTTCATATTTGAGTCAGTTTTGTATGGTTTAGTTATAACTTCTGCTAAGATTGTAACATCTTCTTGTATGTATATATATTCATGTTTCTGTTGCAGGGTATGAATGGGGTCTACCTTTTAACATATTTTTATGGCTATGAGTTCTGGAACTTCACAATTTTTGGATTTTGTGGTGCAGAAATTTTTGAAATAGTGATGTACAGTAAGTGTGAACATTTTATTTATTTACATGACTTAACAAGACACATGTCATTGTGGAAGTTTAATTTTTTATATGGCTTAACGAGACACACACCATTGTTGAAGTTTTATTAATTTATATGACTTGATGAGAGACGCACGCATGGTTTCATTATCTTTTAGAATAGAAGGGTGATGAAAGAAAGTAGAAGGGGGGGGGGGGGGGGGGGGGGGGGGGTCCTGGAGGTCCTCCCCCATCATGGGTCAAGGGGGCAGCACCTCTTTTCAAGGGGTCCAGGTGGTCAAAGTCCCCCTGGCCGAAATTGATTTTCAGCATTTTGAAATCAGTGAAATCCTGAGAGCAAAATTCATTTTTTTTACCCCACAGCATTTTATTGTTATATTTGTGCAAAAATACTAGTAGAAGTTGTTTAAACTTTATTCAATAGTCTACTACCATGTTTACTGTTTTAACCATATGTAAAATTCTTGGACTATGTATGACTGACTTATAATGTTGTATTTATTCTTTGTTCTTTATTGACTATCATTTCTGTTCTGTCAACTCTGTTGCAGTGTGGGAGCAGGTGTTAATTTAAAACATTATTTTAAATATCTTTCTCTTCTTTTCTAATGATTGCTAAATGTCATAACATACAGCAATGGCAATGTCAAGCCTACAAATCTATTCAGTTCATCCAGTAGAACATGGCAATATGATAAATAAAAGTGATAGATTTCAAATATCTAAAAAAAAAAAAGAGTGACTAATCAACTATATTTCAAATATTAAAAAGACAATTTGTCATAATTGTTGTTTCCAATACTATATTTAAATCATGATATGACTGCCAAAGAAAATTATACCCTGAAACTACACAACCAAAAAGCAATAAGTTTATTACTATAATATCCCACCCCGATTTTTCTTTACCGTATACTCGATTTAAATATCAACGTTCACGTTTTCACAGAAGAAAATTTACATGTAGTTCCAATTATTGTAAATATACGAAATATTTATAAAGATACCAAAACTTAATGCTGACATTATACATTACACGATCAATTGCGAAATATCTGCAAAAACATAATCAGATTTTAGAAATTGCAACCATTTTGGCAATGGGAGATAATATTTTTATGCCCTTCTTATTGGAGTATTTGAGGGACATCCGCAAACTACGTCATCATCTATTTTTAATTCCCTTTTCAGGTGCGCTGAAATATGTGTGTACCCTGGTGGTAGATATCCAACCAATCATAGCGG
The DNA here is from genome assembly GCA_029582155.1 of Panopea generosa. Classification (NCBI taxonomy): domain Eukaryota; kingdom Metazoa; phylum Mollusca; class Bivalvia; order Adapedonta; family Hiatellidae; genus Panopea; species Panopea generosa. The sequence goes on from CM055901.1 coordinate 59,888,159, forward strand.
TTATTAAAAATAGATTAATTTATATTCAAATCTACCCACCAATCACATTAGAGGAATAAAAATAGAAAATTGAATATGCATGAGAGCTTTTCCGAAGTCACAATATTGGGCATGCGGTAAACATTACGGTGTATAAGCAACAGTTTAGATAAAAAAAATCAAAACCGGTGTGATTCATAATAGGACTGCCTACTGCATTTTAATATCATTTTATACGGTCTTCTTTAAGAATATTAATATGGCTACACTTAAATTATTTAGATATACTATATATTCTGCCCTAATAGTCCTACTTGCACATAGTTTTTTTGACACTGCTTGCCCCATTGTGAAACTTTTATTTATTTATATGACTTGACAAGACAAGCGTCATTGTGGAAGTTTTATATATTTGTATGACTAATCAAAGCTTGCTGCAATGTGGAAGTTTTATTTAAGTATATATCTTGATGAGACATGCAGCATTTGTTGGAAGTTTTTATTTATTTATATGACTTAACAAGACACATGTCATTGTGGAAGTTGATTTTATTTACACTCACACTTGAAATTAATCTTGAGGGTCCACCGTTGCCAAGTGGTCTAAGGTGCTGTCTCAAGATCACTTACCTCTCACAACTAAGGTCATAGGTTCGAGTCGCGCTTGCTCCAAATATTTTAGGTGAGAAAGTTTGCCAGCTACTTGTGGAAGTAAGGTGGTTCTTCTCAGACTCCTTCTGAGGTCTCATTCCATCAATACAACTGGATATGCTGTATATAATGTTGAAAAAGACGTTGAGTCCAATTCTGAAAACAGAAAATTAAAAAAAAATTCTTTACACATTGAATGTACAACCATGATATAGATGTATTATTGTCAAGTCTTTCTAAGAATAAATCAAATGAATAAACAAGATCTAAATCAAATGATTGAACACTACAGGTTCAACAAATCATTTAGACAAACGTATCGTAGAAAAATTGACTGAAAATTGTGCCAATTGATATTAATAGTTTTTTTTTAAAAACTATTTAGAGCATCTTTAAAAAAAACTTGTTGCCGTGCTCCTACCTGCTGACTGAAAATTGCAGCTACCCAAACTTTTTTATTGCCTTTCAAAGTGTTTATTATTTTTTTTCATGATTTCTGTGCATTTGTCTTTTAAATGACTATGCCAAATCAAAATCTGCTAAAAAATATTCGCTACATACCTACCCACATGAAAAATACTGGGTCAGAGCAGAGCAAACAAACAAATTTATTAGGATGGCCTTATCTTACACTGAAAAGAAAACAATTTTTGATGTCCTGTGTCTTCCTTGCATATTGCTGAATAAGACACATTTTTAATAAAATGTTTGAAAAGTCTTTTTGACAGACAAACAATTTTTTGTTGCATGTGTGTCAAACTGTATTTATTGATTCTAACTGTTTAAATTTTACATTTCAGTTGCATTTGTTGTGTTCTCATTTCCGATAACGTTCTGGAATATTTATGTGTAAGTATTGTTTTGTACCTCTTATAAATGCTGGAGATGCTTAGAATAGGGCATTAATAAAAATTATGTTCACTTGGGTCATGTTTTAACGCGGTCCGATATAACGCAAAACTATATATTGCTCGTTTTTTCTATGACACCCAAATTTGAAATTAACATTTTCAACCAGATTTACTAAAACTTGCAGTATAATAATTGATGCATTAATTGAAACTGTAACTGATTAGCTATAAAGTGTTTGTGAGCTTGTTAAGTGTTTCCATTGTGTGACTATGTATTTGTGCATCAATTACACAGTGATCATTGAGACTGATATGATAACAATTTCTTATTGTAATAAACAGTATCGATTTTAATTAATTGACATCAACAAAGAATGGTCTGTCATATTTATCACACATTGTCATTTGTTTGTTTACTGTAGTTTGATTGGATAAAGTGTTGCCAAATAGTGACATGCAAGTGCATCATGGGATATTTGAATTGTGGTTCCACAAATATTGCTGTTTAAAACGCTTTGTAATAGAACCCGAGTGTATAAAGGATTTATATACAGTAATAAATGGCACTTTTGATATAGTTCTGCTTTGTACACCAGCAGGCATATGTCTTTTGACTAAATTTACTTTCCAACTTATACCCTTTTCTCAATTGACATGTATTGGTATATACTTATTTATTATCCCCTGCTTTTCGAAGGAAATTGGGGGATATTAAAATGGCTGTTATGCTTTGAACAAACTTGCAGATGCAGCTCCTCCCGGAGTTTTAAATGAAACTGTTATGAAACTTGCTGTACAGCAGGCATGAGCCTGTACTCTTGGTGTTCCAATTCAATATTTTTTTAGTTATGGCCCTTTGTTATTTTAACTTAAATACAGGCAATGTTTAATTTTCTCAGTCCATGGCTCTTTTAAGCTGGGGATATAAATTCATTGAATTTCTTGTTCTAGATTAGCTTTTATTTCTTTACTACTGCACTGTTTTACCAAGCTATTTTCATTACAGAGGATACCGAGACAAGACAGGAAAGATGCTAAATTTATCTGAAGCAGTCCGTCCACTGGTGTCCACAATTATTTTGTTTGTCCTCCTGATACTTTGGGCCAAATATTCATCCAACGATATATTACAAAACCATCCAAGAATATATTACTGGACAACGGGCACAGCTTTCTCAAATATAGCTGTAAGTATATGTTTATCTCATTTGAAGGCATTTAACTGCATATTCCATGTTATGAATGGCACTCAGTTTCATTGGGTAAGGAAGACCTCAATGAATCTGAATAGCACCTTTTGCAAGTAACTTGCAAATAATATTTTGAAACTTAACTGGTCGAGAACCAATGACATGGAGGACCTCTGTAAATGGTGTTGGATCACTCGGACATGGAGGACCTCTGTAAATGGTGTTGGATCACTCGGACATGGAGGACCTCTGTAAATGGTGTTGGATCACTCAGACATGGAGGACCTCTGTAAATGGTGTTGGATCACTCGGACATGGAGGACCTCTGTAAATGGTGTTGGATAAATCGGACATGGAGGACCTCTGTAAATGGTGTTGGATCACTCAGACATGGAGGATCTCTGTAAATGGTGTTGGATCACTCAGACTTGGAGGACCTCTGGTGTTGGATCACTCGGACATGGAAGACCTCTGTAAATGGTGTTGGATCACTCGGACATGGAGGACCTCTGTAAATGGTGTTGGATCACTCAGACATGGAGGACCTCTATAAATCGTGTTGGATCACTCGGACATGGAGGACCTCTATAAATGGTGTTGGATCACTCGGACATGGAGGACCTCTATAAATGGTGTTGGATCACTCGGACATGGATGACCTCTGTAAATGGTGTTGGATCACTCGGACATGGAGGACCTCTGTAAATGGTGTTGGATCACTCAGACATGGAGGACCTCTGGTGTTGGATCACTCGGACATGGAAGACCTCTGTAAATGGTGTTGGATCACTCGGACATGGAGGACCTCTGTAAATGGTGTTGGATCACTCAGACATGGAGGACCTCTGGTGTTGGATCACTCGGACATGGAAGACCTCTGTAAATGGTGTTGGATCACTCGGACATGGAGGACCTCTATAAATGGTGTTGGATCACTCGGACATGGAGGACCTCTATAAATGGTGTTGGATCACTCGGACATGGATGACCTCTGTAAATGGTGTTGGATCACTCGGACATGGAGGACCTCTGTAAATGGTGTTGGATCACTCAGACTTGGAGGACCTCTGGTGTTGGATCACTCGGACATGGAAGACCTCTGTAAATGGTGTTGGATCACTCGGACATGGAGGACCTCTGTCAATGGTGTTGGATCACTCAGACATGGAGGACCTCTATAAATGGTGTTGGATCACTCGGACATGGAGGACCTCTATAAATGGTGTTGGATCACTCGGACATGGAGGACCTCTATAAATGGTGTTGGATCACTCGGACATGGATGACCTCTGTAAATGGTGTTGGATCACTCGGACATGGAGGACTTCTGTAAATGGTGTTGGATCACTCAAACATGGAGGACCTCTGTAAATGGTGTTGGATCACTCGGACATGGAGGACCTCTGTAAATGGTGTTGGATAAATCGGACATGGAGGACCTCTGTAAATGGTGTTGGATCACTCGGACATGGAGGACCTCTGTAAATGGTGTTGGATCACTCGGACATGGAGGACCTCTGTAAATGGTGTTGGATCACTCGGACATGGAGGACCTCTGTAAATGGTGTTGGATCACTCGGACATGGAGGACCTCTGTAAATGGTGTTGGATCACTCAAACATGGAGGACCTCTGTAAATGGTGTTGGATCACTCGGACATGGAGGACCTCTGTAAATGGTGTTGGATAAATCGGACATGGAGGACCTCTGTAAATGGTGTTGGATCACTCGGACATGGAGGACCTCTGTAAATGGTGTTGGATCACTCGGACATGGAGGATCTCTGTAAATGGTGTTGGATAAATTGGACATGGAGGACCTCTGTAAATGGTGTTGGATCACTCGGACATGGAGGACCTCTGTAAATGGTGTTGGATCACTCGGACATGGAGGACCTCTGTAAATGGTGTTGGATCACTCGGACATGGAGGACCTCTGTAAATGGTGTTGGATCACTCGGACATGGAGGACCTCTGTAAATGGTGTTGGATCACTCGGACATGGAGGACCTCTGTAAATGGTGTTGGATCACTCGGACATGGAGGACCTCTGTAAATGGTGTTGGATCACTCGGACATGGAGGACCTCTGTAAATGGTGTTGGATCACTCGGACATGGAGGACCTCTGTAAATGGTGTTGGATAAATCGGACATGGAGGACCTCTGTAAATGGTGTTGGATCACTCAAACATGGAGGACCTCTGTAAATGGTGTTGGATCACTCGGACATGGAGGATCTCTGTAAATGGTGTTGGATAACTCGGACATGGAGGACCTCTGTAAATGGTGTTAGATCACTCAGACATGGAGGATCTCTGTAAATGGTGTTAGATCACTCAGACATGGAGGATCTCTGTAAATGGTGTTAGATCACTCAGACATGGAGGACCTCTGTAAATGGTGTTAGATCACTCAGACATGGAGGACCTCTGTAAATGGTGTTAGATCACTCAGACATGGAGGACCTCTGTAAATGGTGTTAGATCACTCAGACATGGAGGACCTCTGTAAATGGTGTTAGATCACTCAGACATGGAGGATCTCTGTAAATGGTGTTAGATCACTCAGACATGGAGGATCTCTGTAAATGGTGTTAGATCACTCAGACATGGAGGACCTCTGTAAATGGTGTTAGATCACTCAGACATGGAGGACCTCTGTAAATGGTGTTGGATCACTCAGACATGGAGGATCTCTGTAAATGGTGTTGGATCACTCAGACATGGAGGACCTCTGTAAATGGTGTTGGATCACTCAGACATGGAGGACCTCTGTAAATGGTGTTAGATCACTCAGACATGGAGGACCTCTGTAAATGGTGTTAGATCACTCAGACATGGAGGATCTCTGTAAATGGTGTTAGATCACTCAGACATGGAGGACCTCTGTAAATGGTGTTAGATCACTCAGACATGGAGGATCTCTGTAAATGGTGTTAGATCACTCAGACATGGAGGACCTCTGTAAATGGTGTTAGATCACTCGGACATGGAGGACCTCTGTAAATGGTGTTGGATCACTCGGACATGGAGGACCTCTGTAAATGGTGTTGGATCACTCGGACATGGAGGACCTCTGTAAATGGTGTTGGATAAATCGGACATGGAGGACCTCTGTAAATGGTGTTGGATCACTCAAACATGGAGGACCTCTGTAAATGGTGTTGGATCACTCGGACATGGAGGACCTCTGTAAATGGTGTTGGATCACTCGGACATGGAGGATCTCTGTAAATGGTGTTGGATAACTCGGACATGGAGGACCTCTGTAAATGGTGTTGGATCACTCGGACATGGAGGACCTCTGTAATTGGTGTTGGATCACTCGGACATGGAGGACCTCTGTAAATGGTGTTGGATCACTCGGACATGGAGGACCTCTGTAAATGGTGTTGGATCACTCGGACATGGAGGATCTCTGTAAATGGTGTTGGATCACTCGGACATGGAGGACCTCTGTAAATGGTGTTGGATCACTCGGACATGGATGACCTCTGTAAATGGTGTTGGATCACTCGGACATGGAGGATCTTTGTAAATGGTGTTGGATCACTCAGACATGGAGGATCTCTGTAAATGGTGTTGGATCACTCGGACATTGGTGACCTTTGTAAATGGTGTTGGATCACTCGGACATTGGTGACCTTTGTAAATGGTGTTGGATCACTTGGACATGAAGGACCTCTGTAAATGGTGTTGGATCACTTTGACATGGGTGACCTCTGTAAATGGTGTTGGATCACTCGGACATGAAGGACCTTTGTAAATGGTGTTGGATCACTTGGACATGAAGGACCTCTGTAAATGGTGTTGGATCACTTTGACATGGGTGACCTCTGTAAATGGTGTTGGATCACTCGGACATGGAGGACCTCTGTAAATGGTGTTGGATCACTTTGACATGGGTGACCTCTGTAAATGGTGTTGGATCACTCGGACATGAAGGACCTCTGTAAATGGTATTGGATTACTTGGACATGGAGGACCTCTGTAAATGGTGTTGGATCACTTTGACATGGGTGACCTCTGTTAATGGTGTTGGATCACTTGGACATGGGTGATCTCTGTAAATGGTGTTGGATCACTTGGACATGGGTGACCTCTGTAAATGGTGTTAGATATTATATGTTCAAATGTTGTATATTTACATGTTGTATATCTACATAATGTTTATTTACATATATGTATGTAAGATATTTCTTTCATTACAGTGTCGCCTCATTATAGCCCAGATGAGTAACACACAGTGTGAGCTGATTAATTGGTTGTTGGTTCCCTTGTTCACCATAGTGATAACAGTCTGCTTCCTGAACCTGGGGGCCCTAGAATTCTACATACTCTGTGGATACTCATTCTTTGTAACAGTATCTCATGTTTACTTTGGATTTAGTGTTGTAAGTATGGTTTTGGTGTTTAGCATCATTTTCAACAATTTTTCAATTACATAGCAATGGTGTCAACTTGAGATAGTATTCTAAGTGCTGCAACACTGGACATTCATGCCGCCGACACATGATATGATACCCCACCCAGTCATATTATAGTGACATGCGGGCTAACCAGACCTGGAGCTATCCTCTAAATGCTGAGTGCCAAGCAAGGAAACTTTTTGTACCATTTTTCAAGCCTCTGGTATGACTGCCGGGGATGGAACTACAATCATCTGCATGTGAAAGTATGGTTTTATATCATACGAGTGTCGCGAGTAACACCCACACCCATACCTCAAGGTCAAGGTCACTATATGAGTTTGTTTGACAACACTTTGAGTTTATGTGAGATTTCGTTTCTGGCCTGTAACTTTGTCATGCATAGATGAATTTTAATGATACTTGCTACAAATGATCAACATAGCATCATGACATGTTGGGGGGCATGTGACACTTAACAGTGACATTTCTTGTTGTTACTTAAAATAGTTTGATATTTAGATGGGATTTTCTGTTAATTATTCAATATCTTCTTGCATAGTTGTGTTTTATTAAAAGGAATGGAGCTCCTTAGTTAATGTTGTTGTATTTTAGAGGGTAGAGGAATAGGGGGGAGGGGATCAATCTGCTATTTTATTAAAGCCTGTATGTAAATAGAAAAATCATATTTGTTGAATACAGTCACACCTTGCAAGCAGTCACCTCTATTAAGCAGTCACTTGTCTTAAGCAGCCACATTTGCTATTTCCTATTGCTGTGCTTTCACAGCAAATTCACCAGTATTAAGCAATAAATTGTCTTAAATGGCCACTTTTGCTCATTTCCTTGACTGGCTGCTTCAGACGGGATTGACTGTAAATATTATTTGTTGACATCAATAAACAATGAAAAACACAGTGTACCATAGAGTTTAAACAGGTTCAATTTATGATGTCAGACATTATACGAAATATTTCAGTGTTTTTTTTCGGCCAGTTTTATAGCCGTTATTGGGTCATATTCCCAATGGCAAAAAGTATCTTTTTTTCCCAATTGAGTGGTAAAAATTCCCAATTGAAAGTTTCAAAAGTTGTAAATTGAAACTTGCCATAATTCTTTGATAAAATAAACAAAGTTTTCCCCATTCTGAATTGAGTATGACATTAAATGGCCAGAGAAGCAAGTGTAACCATTTTTATGAAGTTGAACAAATATAGTTAATGCAAAAGTTTTCCCAATGTTAATGAAAACGCCGCAAAAAATTCCCAATTCCAAGGGTCATCTTCCCAAACTGGTGAAAAAAAACACTGTACAGTGGGACCTCGCTAATCCGTACTCCTCTAATTCGGAAATCTCTCTAAACCGAACATTTTTGTCGGTCCCGAAATTTCTTATTCTATCTTTATTGTAAAAATACCTCGGCAATCCGAAACCTTTCTATTCCGAAAACCGTACTCGTTCGGAAGATTTCTTTCACTAAATTACTATATATTTTACCTTTCGGATCCGAACCTTTGTCTCAGCGGATCTTAGTCTCTCCTGATTATTGATATTGACAATACACGATTGCTAATCAGTTTAATCCCTGACACTTAAAAAGGTGTTGACAAACAAGAAGATGTTCGCCACTTGTTTACCCGGTGCGTGCGTTTGATCAGCACAGGTGTGAAAATTGCAAAGAGTGTTTGAATAACTAATTTGGCATCAATTACCGGCTACGGTAAAACAGTAGAAAATGAAAAAAATAGTGAATCATAAATGTGTGCAAAAGCAAACATAGATTGATGCTTTTTTTCAAAAGCAGTAATAAAGCTAAAACATGAATGTAAAAAATATATACTTTACATGATAATGTATTAATGTTCAATATGCTTGTTGTGTTATTTTCTTATACATAATTATATATTCATTATCATTCCAATAATATTCCAATATGAACATTTCAAAACATTATAAACTGGTTGTATCAAAGTTATGAAAACATTTAGCATGAAAATAAAGCATACACATGTATGTGTTTAACAATGTTTTGCCTACTTCATTTTCAGTTATCCACTTTAAATACTGATAAAAACATGTACAATACATGCAAAACATATCTGTAAGTTTTGAGACATATTGATAAGCATCTATAAATAGAAACCTTTCTAATCCGAAAACCTTTCTAATCTGAACTTTTCTTCTGGAACGAGCAATTGCAGATTAGAGAGGTTCCACTGTATTAATATGACTGTAACATTTACATGTTATTAATAAACCATGTTATCCATGTATATATTTAATTTCATTGAGCGTATGAATAATGATGCTTTGTTGATTAAAAATATAAAGATAATCACCTCTTTTTTTTAATATATTTGAAAGGTGAGAGAGTTTTGTACCTATTTTAATATTTATGCTTTTTCTGTTACTAACTTGCATAATGGCAGTGTAACTCCACCTTTAGATATCTGAAACACTGGGACGGTGGAACACTTACATCTGCTCTCTACTGCAGCTGCTGTTTCCATGTTCTTGGTGGGGGATCGTACTCCACCTTCTTGTCCTGGGTCAGATGTTCAACCACAAAACCATCTGCTGGTTTAAACTTATTAATTTTACTTTGATTATGAAACAAGTTTTCACAACTTAACCAAATCATGCTCGAAATCTTCCTTGGCAGAACCAGTACTTTAGCATATGTGGATCGAACCTATGACCTTACAGTCCTGGGTGAGATGCTCTACCACTAGACCAAGTGCTTCACATCTACTCCACATTATGTACTCTTTAAAAAGCTTTTTTTTTTTATAATAGTGTATTTAATATGAAATTTGTATTTGTTGAACCAATTTTATTAAAAAAAAAAAAATTGATCTACTTTGTAGCAAGAACACATCTATACAGTAGAACTTGTATGTGCAAAAACTAGTGTGGCCTGTCTTAAAGATACATTCATATTCACATAAATATACTAGCATACATTTTGTTATTACATAAAAAAATATTTAAAAGTAAATATGAGAATATTATTATTATAAGTGCTATTTGTATGTTTTAGTCTTTAGTAACTGTTCCATGCAATTTATTTTTTTCATAATTTCTATGTTGAAGGATGCAAATAGTAATTTTCTTTTCTTATTTGACTATTCCAAAAAAATGTTGCAAATAATAAATGATAACACAACATGCCAGTAATGTATGGTGGGATTGTCATTATCACAGTGAAAGGACAGTCATGAACTATGAGCTATTTTAATTACTTTTCGTCCATGGTCTGACCGTTGGCCAATCCATCAAGAATTTCTTTAAACTTAGTCTATTCAGAATTTAAAAAGAGGTGATAGATGAAATCATAGGGAGTGACTAAGGCATAATTGGACCTCTTGTTTTATGTACCAGCCATTTGAAGAAAGATGAAGCCTGGGCATTCAGTGTTGAACTTGTCCGTCTGGTCATGCATATGCATGCATCCGTCAAATTGGTTTCTGATAAATAACTTCTGAAAGGGTCTGAGTACATATATTTATTAATATTTGGTGTGTTGTTTTTATGATTATAAATTACAAGTAAACTTTTGATATTTGTCAGCACTGGTCAGACTTTACAGTAGTTATGGACTCTTTTTAAATTAATTTTTGGTATAAGTTAATAACATATAGTGATGACATCTGTATCATAATACATATGGACATATTTCTAGTTTCATTTTCAATTATTGCAATAAGTTAGTACATGTAAACGTTTCTTACCTGAATTTAGAGGAAGGTAGTGTGGCAATAAAATGTATTTAAAGTCATGTGACATCAAGTTGGTTCCCTGCTGTGTACATGTTTTTAAAACCAACAGAAATATGTTTTGAACAACGTAATTCAGTTGTTAGAAGGGAGTGTGCATTGTGCAGTTGAGAAGAGCACATGCACAGCATGGGAGTGACTCCATAATTTATATGTACAGTTCGTATAAACCTATTGAATGTACAATATTCAGTTAAATATTTAAATTACATGCTGCTTTGATTTTAAATTTCAAACTTGTTTCAAATTTATACTTTCAGGTGAATGAGATGTGTATCCATTTTAAAATCAACGCTTTAACCATCGGTAAACGCTCAAATGACTGAGATCAATGGCAAGCTTTTAGGTCATCTAATCAATCTTCAGTGTTTTAAGATAAAGATGTCTTGATGGAATATTTAAACTTCCAAGTCATCCCATCTGTATGAGTGTTACAAGGATAGTGTTACATGTATTTATTTATCCATTTGTGTCTGTGAGTAAGGTACACAAATTTGAATGATTGCACAGAATCTTGTTACGAATGTTTAATTTTTATATGTGTGCAAGACAATTGGCTGTCTCTGGCTGTTGTTCATCTGTCTGCAGCTAAATGTTTTATTTGTTATTTGTCATATTTCTACATGGATTTTTGTGATGTGATGTATAAAAATATATGATGTTTATTATACAATTTGGAATTTTAAAAGCAATTGTGGTAAAGTATATATTTAGGTTTAAATTTAAATAATTATTCAATGTGTATGCAAGAAAAACTTTTCAGTTCAGATCAGGGCTTCTAAAATTCTAAAATGCAAATCAGTCCAGGGCTTTTATTGCTGAAAGAATCGCTACTGTAAGAATCACACTTTTTCCTTTTAAAACCACTCTACATTATGCCTATGCATGTATATATATCCTAATACCCCACCCACCGCCCAATTTTATCTGTTATTTTTTTTTGATGCTATGTGTGTTTCATTTGACTAAACTTTTCTAAACATGTACATTATTATTTCTAAAATCATGTATTTTCATTTGAATGAACCAGTTTCAATATATTTCACACAAAAAATAGATTCAGGATGTAAACCGGAAGTATCGTGTATATCGGATATAGCCTCTGTTTGAGTTGATGCCGCATTCAATGCATTGAGCATTGTCAGAAGCACTTTTGATTGAATGTGACATTTAAACAGTATTATTCTCACAAAACTGAATATGAATACAATTGTATAATATGTAAATTTGCGTACAACCATTTTCAACTCTGTCTCCTATTATATCATTATCAATTCATTAAAAAAACGTTCGCACCTAATGGAAGATATTTAAAATAGAATATAATACTTATTGGCGAAATTCTATTTTAAGTGAACACAAACAAACTGCACAGTTTCATAGCATGTATTGAATGAAACAAGTTTGCTGTCGTCTCTTTGATGATTGTGACGTCACTGTGCATCGGCTAACATGAGAGGGATATTATAAGGGTGAATCGTACATGATTTCAAGTCCTTGAAAGTGACATGTTTATGTCGTTTCTTTTTGGAAATTGAAGCATGTTTTTGGATTATGAAGTTAGTAATCAAATTAACGGATAAGATATATAAACGGTATGGAAATTTTATATTAATTATTTAGTTCCAGTAACATTGATGATGCACAGATCTGTACTCTGTGGACAATTATTTTTCCAAACGTTATGGCTAACGCAAACAATTTCTGTCTGACATCAAAATAAAATTGGTCCAGGTTTTATCACTTTCCTAAATTAATGTCAATAATATTATAATTAAAGTCATTGATAAAAAACTCAAACAAACAAGTAATACTGCGCATTTTTATTAAAAAATTTAATGACACAAGCCATTTTCGGTTTGAAAGTCCCAGCTTTAACCACTTGGAAAAAGAAACGGCAGAGCAAACACATTGCGGCAAACGGTATATCAATGGAATTACCGAAGCAAAACCGGTTTGATGAACCCATCACATGTTGTAGGCATGTTACGTAGTGACAGACTCTTCTGAAAAAATCCACTACTATCAGTAATGGCCTCGTCAAAATTTACCTCCTTTCACACAGCGGGTGCCAAAACAATCGAGTGTTATTGCCGCAAGGCGTATTTCACAGCCTATAAGGCATGATATGGGTAATTTATAATGTCCGATAGAAAATATCTGGACTTATTTTTTTATTAAATTTTGAAATGAACACCGGTTTTGAACTGTAGAAATTGGTCCAAAAGCCAAAAAACTGGTGGTTCAGATAGAAAATACTGTTCCTTGGGATATCTGTTTAGCAGTTACACAACAGAGCCTTGGTCTGGGTAAAATTGTTATCCCACAGTACAGAATTCTCTGAACCTTCAATCCATGTAAGATTCTGATAATATAGCCTGCCATATGTTAAAAATGGCATTAAATGCAATTAAAAATTATACAAAAACAATGTAGACCCATATCAACCAATGAGTAACTGGCAGTCCGGGTCTACATTGTTTGGCCTTCAGTAAAAAAAATTTCTAATTAACACCATCTTTGTAATAATGAAGTGGATCAAAACTATTCTGAAGAAGTCTATGATTGATAGTAAAACATTCATGATCCCCAACACTTCAGTTAGAATTGACTGTCATTAAATCAATTTAGTTGTGAATTATTCATTTTACAGAAGGAAAGAAGTACAATTGGCACCAAAATTGATCGTAATGTTTCATGTATGAATTTAATATGTACTATTTGGGAATCATGGCCTATTATTTCTTGACCTTGGTCACAATTGCAGCTTTAATGTATTATTTATTTGTAGTCAACGTATTTTGTGTATTCATGTATAAATTGTTTAACTTACCCTGAGCAAAGCTCAAGGTGAGTCATTCTAATCACCTGGTGTCCATTGCCCATTTGTAAATTTATTCTGTGAAACAGCTTTGACAGATCTTCACCAAATTTGGTGTGAAGCATTCTTTAATACTTGACACTCACAATTCCTGACATTTAGTTTAAACTTCACTCTACCACAGAGGCTTATCATGGTCAAAATAGGCCCCAACTAGGGGCTTATCATGGTCAAAATAGGTCCTGCCTAGGGGCTTAACATGGTCAAAATGGGTCCTGCCTAGGGGCTTAACATGGTCAAAATAGGCTCCGCCTAGGGGCTTGTCATTATCAAAATAGGCTCTGCCTAGGGGCTTATCATTGACAAAATAGGCCCCATCTAGGGGTTTATCATTGTCAAAATAGACTCCGCCTAGGGGCTTATCATGGTCAAAATACACCCAATCTAGGGGCTTACCATTGGCAAAATAGGCCTCGCCTAGGGGCTTATCATGGTCAGAAAAAACCTCTTCTAGTGGCTTATCAGTTTAACATAAGCAATTTATAATAAAAAAAATTTGGTACCTTTACTTTAAGTAAATAAATGGGTATGGTCCATCTGGGCCCAGTAAGAGGAGTTTGATTTTTATGTAGGAATACTATAGGAAAATAGTAGGGAAAGCTTTAAAAAGTCTTGTTTAAGTTTGTTCCATGGTTTCAAATAAGGATAATAATATTTTCCATGTAGGCTGCTGGTCACTACTCAGTTGGTTCAAAAAGAGACCCTGGGATCAAATTTGGGGCTGCAAAAGGTGCCACTTTTATATAGAGTTATATAGGGAACACATTGCCCATCTTTATCATGTCTTTTTCTCTAGTGATGGTCTCAGGCCTACTTGGGCCTCTTGTTTAATCATATTGAAGTAATGTATTTTGTGATATTGCATTTGTTCCTGAATTTCAGAAGGCATAATTTGTTGTGATATTTATTTAATTATTGTTTTGGATCATTGAAAAATATTGTATTGTATGTACGGGATGTAAAGAACGTGTTATTAAGGAAATGATCGGGTTAATCCAAAGTCTCAGGGCATGATTGATAAATTTTTTAGTTGACAGCTAAAAGAAGCAGACATGCATATACACATATACAGTAAAACCACTTTGGCTTGAGCATAACTTTGTAAACGGGGTAGCCGGAGGAAGTTGTTGGGTCTAAACATTTTCATGTCAACATCGCATGCAGTCTCTTATTATAGACCTAGTCATATTTTATTTTTAATTATTATGCTATACAAGACTTTAATACACCAGTTTTGGAAAAAATGTACACACTTTTTACAGATTACGTAAGACTTTATGTTAACCTTCGTTATTCACACCTGTATTGTAATTGTGACATTCTTCCTAATTTGACTTTTTGACATTTAAATTGCATCATCAGATTGACATGTCACCTATCATGCATTAATAAGTCAGTGTTATAATCAAGGTAATTTTCCTAAAATTGTTTACTTTTCATTATCATTTGCAATCAGTTGAAAAATATAAACTTGTAACATCAAGCTCACGTTGTGAAAGTTTTACTGTATTCAAATATGAGCTAAACTAAAAAGAAATTAGATGTACGTCTCATACAATATATCTTTGTTTTAAATGTAATTTATTGAGAGAAAAACAATTTGATTATTTTACATACTGAGATATATTGTTTCAATTAACCTGTTTTCTACAGTTTCTATACACCCTGATTTTTTTTTAGATATTCAGAGCCCCTTATTTAAAATATCTTTAAAGGGACATTGTTTTCACCCGCATTGGTTGGTTATATTAATGTAACTGTTGATTCCTTTAAAACAATTGTTTGATGTAAACTCGAATATGCACTAGATTGTAAACTTCCAGGTAAACTATGTGTTAGTGAGTAAAACAACTTCACTGTTATGTAAACTAGACTATGAACTTCCAGGTAGACCTTGTGTTAGAGAGTAAAATAACTTCACTGGTATATAAACTAGACTATGAAATTTTAGGTAGACCATGTGTTAGTGAGTAAAATGACTTCACTGTGATGTAATCTAGACAATGAACCTGAGGTAGACCATGTGTTAGTGAGTAAAACAACTTCACTGTGATGTACACTAGACTATGAACTTCCAGGTAGACTATGTACATGTATTAGTGAGTAAAAAAATCCACTGTGATGTAATCTAAACTATGAACTTCCAGTTAGACCATGTGTTAGAGAAAAAACAACTTCACTGTGGTGTAATCTAAACTATGGACTTCCAGATAGACTTTGTACATGTATTAATTAGTAAAACAACTCCACTGTGATGTAATCTAGACTATGAACTTCCAGATAGACTATGTACATGTATTAATTAGTAGAACAACTCCACTGTGATGTAATCTAGACTATGAAATTCTAAGTAGACCATGTTTTAGAGAGTAAAACATCTTCACTGTGATGTAATCTAGACTATGGACTTCTAAATAGAACATGTTTTAGAGAGTAAAACATTTTCACTGTGATGTAATCTAGACTATGAACTTCTAAGTAGACCATGTTGTTGAGAGTAAAACATCTTCACTGTGATGTAATCTAGACTATGAACTTCCAGATAAACTATGTACATGTATTAATTAGTAAAACTACTCCACTGTGATGTAATCTAGACTATGAACTTCCAAGTACACCATGTGTTGGAGAGTAAAACAACTTCACTGTGATGTAATCTAGACTATGAATTTCCAGGTAGACTATGTGTTAGCGAGTAAAACAACTTCACTGTGATGTAATCTAGACTATGGACACCAGGTAGACCATGATTGTGTTAAAGAGTAAATAACTTCACTGTGATGTACGCTAGACTATGAACTTCCAGGTAGATTATGTGTTAGTAAAACAACTTCATATTTATTTTAGCACTTGGATTTCTGTTCATGTCAAAGTTACCAATGATATTGACACGCACATCGGCTTGCAACTACCTAATTAATACATGTCTATGTATTAAAATATTATAATAAGAAATCTATATATATATATATATATATATTTAATATTTTTATGTTATTGATCCATTGTTACTTGGATTATTACATTTTTATTTATTAATTTATCAATATTAATTTACATGTACATTGCTATAACATATATATAAATAGTTGATGACAGGTTATTTAAATACAAAATGGCATTATTTCTGTTTATAAATATGATTACAGCACAAACTACACCTTTACCACCATCACGACATCAACCCATCCCCAGCTCCCCACTCCAACAACACATGAACATAATAAAAAAATTGTCACCAGCATCAACCCCACATTAACCCACCCACCAACAAACACATAAAAAAATAAATATGATAATAAAAACCAACAGAAAAGCAACATCGATACACACACACAAACATGTGTATAAGAAACTATGTTTATTTACATGCATATAACATGGCCAAAGATGCCATCTCACGATCACTTGCCTCTTATGTCTGAGGGCATGTGTTTGAGCCCAAAACTTTATGTGAGAAACTTTGACAGTTGCTTACATTAGACTGGTGATTCTACTCAGATTTATTCCGAGGTCTTACTCCACCAAAACAACAATTGGATATGTTATAAGTAACCTGAGATGTGTTGATACATTAAACCCTATTTATTCAACATGTAGCAGAAACAGAATACACTGCTGTTTGTACATAAACTAGACTTGACTTTCAGCCTTTTTCTGTATAAGTTCCATTTTAAATGATTGTTTCCACTAGAAGATATTGAAAATCCATGATGTGAATTAAAAAGTGTGATAATTTGAAGTGTTGAGATTGATACTGTTGTAAGTTTTGCTCAATGTTGTTTTCTGTATATGTACTTGTCTGGAGTAGTTATTAAAGTAAAAACTGTCTCTTAGTATTATTGTTTAATGTCTCGCTACAATTGTACTTTATACATAGCCTGTGTGGTTCCGGCTAAGAATAGAATGTATGCCAATCTCTGCAGATGGGTAGGAATCCTCCGAATTGGTGTCATGTTCATTTTATCATTTTTTGTCATCTTCACTATTGTTATTAGATTATCAACCCCTGTGTGGTTCCAGGGAACCATATGAGTAATGGCAAGAATAGGACCACTGTGGCTCATACATGTAAGAAGCGACAATTTGAGTAATAATATAGAATTTGCTGAAAGTCTTCAGTTCTGCAGGTATCAAGGTTCTAGGTTCATTCTGCATATTCATTTGTAGGTGTATTTTTTTTTTAAATCTGTATGTTAATTTGTTGTTTTTGTACCTGTAGAGTGAACCTGGAATCTTCCTTCCTGTTGGCTTCAAATAACCTATAATGTGTTGGTACGCTGCAAAACCTTATTTATTCATTCATTCATTACTTTATACATGTATGGAAATGTCATACGTCACAAAGAAAAGAAAAAAAAAAGTTTTGTTAATATTTTGACAGTACATCATGCTGTAGCAGTCCAATGAAATGTCTACATAGTAGGAACAGTTGTAACCTGTAACCAACAGATTTAAGTGAAAGTGGTATTATATTTAGTATAGTGCATGCACATAATTTATTTTATTTATTTATTTTTTTTTTGGTTGCAAACAAAAAAATAATGCTGCCTTTAAAGACGATAGCTGTTGTTGTTTTTTTTAAAAATGTTCTTATTGATAAATATAAATGAATCCTCCAAATAAATTTTAAAGTTAACTGTGTTCAGGCAATGTCAAAAATAAATCTATGAATTTTGTCTAAAATTGCAAATATTGACAGTTAAACTATTACTTACCCAAACTTATATAAACAGTCAAACCTGTCTTAAGCAGCCAGTCAAAGGAAGGAGTAAAAGTGGCCTTTTAACCCTTTACTCCATAGATATGCTTTTTCCCACACCAATCACAGAAGGCCTTTGAAAACAGTGTAGGAAGAGTTCAGATTGCTCGTAACGAGCAATCTGAACACTTCCTGCACTGTTTTCCACTCTGTCAGTAAATATAAACATAATTCAACCATTGCTGATACCTGGTGAATTAATGCTTTCAGTATTAGAGGTTTCCAAAGGCGTCTTTATGAAGTAAAGGGTTAAGACAGGTTGTTGCTTAATTCAGGTTGATTTGCTCTGAAAACATAGAAATGGGAAATAACAAATGTGGCTGCTTTAGACAAGTGGCTGCTTAATAGAGGTGACCACTTACACAGGTAGGACTGTAGCATTCATTTGATTTAACCAATGCATGATATTGTGCATTTATTAAAATAAAGTTCTCAGAAAATGAAGTTGAAGTTTGAATTTTACCTTTTACTTTTTAAAGCTTCTCATTTCAGCAAAGCGACTGACTTGGAGGTGTTTTTTTTTTATAAAAAAAATTCAAATAAATTGTACAATATGGATGTTAGTTGCTGACACTTCCTCTGCCTTAGAATGAAAAATGGATTAAAAACCCCACTTCTTTTACTGTTGTTTAGTTTCTGATTAACAAGTTGTCAAAATTCAACATTATCTAAAGAATTGCTCCTCTTGTTTGCACATAATGGTGCACACAAACTAACCCAATAACTGTCTTTAACACTAAGCACACAGGTATAAACGCTGTTCAGCAATGCACCATTTAATCAAGTCTAAATATGCTTTTTTGTACAAATATTGTTTGTCATTGATAAATATCAAAGTTAATATGGAGACATTCAAGTTGTCATAAAAATTATTAGTTTAAACACTAATTTATTCACAATAATACATATTTATACAAACATTTTGATATAAACATTTCAAATATAAGATATGTGATAAGAATCTAGACGGAAGCTTAATGCTTATATAACCTGTATCCTAGTAAGTTTAGTGCCAATCAAAAATGGCAAAAATTTAATAAAAATTATTGTAAGAAGTATAAACAATATTTCTATGGCAACTGTCTATGTGTTTTAGTCCCATGTTTTAAATGTTAGACTTAATTGAATATAATTAGGCTCATGTAGCTCTTTAAATAAAAATAACTGTACATTCATTAGATGTTTTATAAATTTTTGTATAAAAAAAACAACATAAAAAATCTCACACACCTGCTGTAACTGTCAGATGGTGATATAGCAAAGGGTGCCTAAAATAAATATTGTTTGTTTGATAATAAAACATTGTTTCTCTGGTCTAAGTTTGTATGCACCAAAGATTTTTTTCTGTAAGGGACCATTAGTTGTATGTGTAGCAGTATTTGTATAGTTTTATGATATATCTACATGTATTTTAATTATTGTTACAGTGTTTTTCTTCTCCATTAACCGTTTTCTCCATAGAAACGCGTTTTCCCGCATTAATCATAGAAGGCCTTTGAAAACAGTGCAGGAAGAGTTCAGATTGCTCGTAACGAGCAGTCTGAACACTTCCTGCACTGTTTTCTACTCTGTCAGTTAATATAAACATAATTCACCCAATAATTCAAAAGCCTTCTATATTAGAATTGTCCAAAGGTGTCTATATAAGGTGTCCAAAGGTGTCTATATTAGAGTTGTCCAAAGGCATCTATATGAAGTAAATGTTTAAATGTCTTTCTGTCCAAGAATTTTCGGATGACGTGAAGTTGTAAGGCATGTGAATTGATTGTTTCATATATGAATAAACACAAGGAAATCAGTATTGTCATTTATTCTATAATCACACACTATTTTAACATAATCTTGTATCATATAGCTTTTATTGGTGAATATTCTCCAAAACAAGACTCAGTACGGGTACATAAGACAGTGCTCAAACATTCAATATTTTCTGGATAAATTTTTAATTTGAACTGTTTACAGAGCATGTAACCTGTATTTGATTGTATATGTTATTATCATTTACCCGTATAAATAGATGGTGCAATTATTTCATCTTTGTACATTAATTAACAGGGTGTACTTTGGTTCGGTAAACAATATGAAAAATGCAAAGAAATGTCAAACCTATATTTTAATCACTTGTCACACTTCACAGATTGACCAAGTAACAATGGAAAACAAATGAATTTTATTTCCACAAATACGACTCATTGTTGGCAAATGCTTTGTGATCACAGTAAAATAATTTTGAATTGCTTCCCTTTAATTGCCAACAAAAGCATAATTTGGTGTTGTCAAAACTTTATATTTCCTCTGACCTTGTCATTTGTGTACTAATTAAATTAAGTCTATGATTCAGTCAATATTTTCTCTTAAGGAAGCTTGAACACCATTCGTTTGTTAGTGAAACATTGTTTAAAAATGTTGAAAAATATAAATAGATTTTGTCTTTAGCTTTGACTAATTATGTGAAATAAATATGGCTACATGGTGGGAGCTAATTAAAACCATCATTGACAACCTGTTGATAATCTTGTATTCGTAGATGAAACAATGTAGCTAAATATAATCAAATTAAGATCTGTCATGAAGGCAATTTTTGTAATGAAATGGCAATGACTTGGATTTTTTTTTATATATTCATAAATGGTTAAAAATAAAATAATCCAAGTTTAAACATTAAAAAATCCACATCCATGTATAAAATAATCCATATTTATGCATAAAATAATGCTCCTTTAAGCATAAAATTAGTCATTTTGGACAAAACCCAGTCTGATGCTCAGCGAGATGATTGCAAATAAAGTAGACCTAGACCAGTCTGCTAAATAAACTCCCAGTCTCGTCTGGATCTACGTTGTTTGGTTCTGTCAGTATACCTCATTAGCATTCATTTTTAATGATAATTTAATTTTCCATAAACCAGAATGAAAGATTTAGTATGAGGATTGAGCTATTTTTTTTCTGGAGAACATTTTGCAATACTGTGGTCCATGTATTACCTAATTTCAACTGTAATAAGAACATGAGAACAGTTGAGTTGGCTATCTGTGTTATATGATCTAGCTTTAAGTATGAATAAAATTAACTATTTAAATTAGTAAATGTTTGTTTTGTTTTCTTCTAACCCTAATTTTTAGCTCACCTTAAGCTATTCTGATTGCCCTGTCTTCGCCATTTGTCTATGAACTTTTTGTGTGGACTCTGGTGCCTCCATTTTTCATTGGCTCTTCACCAAACTTTCATCCTAAGTATGTAACCATAATAACTCAGACAAGTTCCTCTGGCCAAAATCGGATACTAAATTCCAGAGTTATGACCCTTGAAACAAAATATTGCACTATTTGACCTTGTGTGCACTCTAGCACCTGCAGTTTTAATTTAATCCTCACAAAACTTAGACAGTAGTTCTACAACTATAATATCTCGACCAAGTTCATGAACTGCTCAAATCAGACAGCCAATGCCAGAGTTGTGACCCTTGATTCATCAAAAATTTCACTATTTGCCCTTGTGTCCACTCTAGCAGCTGTATTTATAATCTGATTCTTGCTGGAGTTGGACAGTAATTATATAACCATAATATTTTGGACAAGATCAAGTCTTAAAATGGCTAAATTGAATAATTAATGTTGGAGTTATGGTCCTTAAATTGTCAAATATTGCATTATTTGACATTGTGTACACTCTAGCACCGGCAGTTTTCATTTGATCTTGAAATTTACACAGAAGTTATATAACCTTAATATCTTGGACAAGTTTGTGAACTGGCAAAATCGTATAATAATTGTTGGAGTAATGGCCTTTGAATCTTCCAAAATAGTATACTGTTATTTTTATTTTGTGTGCGCTATAGCACTCTCAGTTTTCATTTGATCTTAATCAAACTTACACAGTAGTTACCTAATCAAAATATCTCAGATAAGTTTTTGAACTGACTTAATTGAATAATTTTTTGTCAGGTAATGACCCTTGAAACATAAAAAATATGCTATTTGATCTTGTGTGCACTCCAGCACTCGCTGTTATCATTTGATCTTGCACAGTAGTTTAGAGCTGGCCAAATCGGATAAATATTGTTGGAGTTATGGCACTTGAATTGTCAAAAATTTAGTTATTTGAAGCTATGTGCACTCTGCCACCTGCAGTTTTCATTTGATATTCACCAAACTTACACAGTAGTTATACATATTTATATCTTGACTGTTTATTATTACCCTAATTTCTGAATTCCAGCATATGTACATAAATTTATTACATTCCTTATGGTGAATTACAGTCCATATTGTTCCGGCTTAGAATAGAGTCGTTGTCTGTCTCTGCAGAGGTGTAGGAATCTTCCAAATGGGTATCATGTACATTTCATCATTTTTTGTCCCGTTCATTATTGTGGTTATCAACCCCTGTGTGGTTCCAGGAAGACATATGGGTGATGGCAAGAATAGGATCACTGACAATTTGAGTAATACGATAGCATTTGCTGAAACTGCAGTTTTGCAGGTAATAAGGTTCTCGGTTCATTCTGCATAATCATGCGTTGATGTTTTTAATCTGTTTGTTAATTTTTTTATTTTTTTACATGTAGAGTGGTTCAGATTATAGTGAGTTTTATTTCAATTTACCAAGTATTTGGTTTAGAAAAATTTTAACGGTAAATGATTGCACAGTCTTTCAGGTTTCAATAATAATAATAATAATAATTTAAAATAATAATACTATTAATAATATTTGATAATAATAATATTAAATCGTAATATTAATAAAAACTTTATTTCAAGAGGGTATAACAATTAGTATAATACAGCAGTCACTAATCTCCCTTGCAGACCTCACGGCAGTAGTGTAAGCTGCTGTCTAAAGTACTTATCTTTAGTAATTCAGTACTTTATTTTACTTGAATACTCATTATTTATACTTCATAGGTTGAAAAAATAAGCTAAAAATTATATAAAAGTGAATCTTAAAGTGACATGTAATGCTTGGAAAGCCCAGTAAAGTCAGTGGACTTATTTCCACTCGGTGTCTGGCGTCCATATAATGCGATTAAAAAAAATACCATTATACACTAGCAATAAAAAGATGATGTTTGTTTTGGTGCAAGACTGAATTATATTTCATCAAGTGATCACCAAAATTCATTTGCCATGAGTAAGAATATTACTTTTGGTGATCACGAGATGAAATATCATTTTTGATCTTGCACCAAAACAATTTTTTTTATGCTTTTACATAATCTTAAGAACATATTTCACAAATATTCAAATTCAAATTTGTTTATTAATAATAGAGGTCACCCGCCCCAAAACATGTTACAGTTACAATATACTGTATATAAATACAGGTAATTTAGTAAGCATTTTCTAGAACAATATGAAATGTATTAAAATTTGATAATTGATAAAATTTCTTAGACAGATAAAGTGATCTCAGATCATCATATAAAGGACATGTTATTATAAAGTGATATTCTGTTTCTCTATACCTATCACTTTTTTTTTGTTTTTAATTTGTAAGTGACGACAGGTTAAGTTAAGCTATATGTAGCTTTTTATAGTCTATCATTAGGGATTACCTTTCAAGGGCATTCCTAGATGGTTTTTTTGGTAACACCTAGAGGAGGGTGTAGGAGTGGGTTGTCTCCCTTCTACTTGTGGGGGGGGGGGGGGGGGGGGTTTGGGGTCTTCCACATGAGATTTGTTTTAATAGAACTGCAAATGAGTAGTTTTAGCAACTCAGACACAGACTCTAGAGTCATTCAAATTGCCCAAAATTATACGAGTTTTCTACTTCCTAAAGCACAAATCCATTATTCCATCCCTTCAGTTTCATTTTTCACACACTTATGCAAATAACTTTAACGCCATGTGTATAATAAAGTTGTGTTTGCTAAATTTATTTTGAATACAAGGTAATGAAATGTTCAAATGTTCAGATAATTGTGATTTTTTTATTAAAAGTGGGATCCAGCTAAATAACACTCCATGGGGGTGGAGAATGTTTGAGTGTTTAAAAGTTGTTGATCCACTTGCGGGTATAATTTCCGATAATATATAATAGGTATTATTTGTACAGAAAAGAAAAACATTTATCTCACATACACGTTTACTGACCTGTGGCAATACGCCAGTATAAATAGAACATTGACAATAATACTGTTGTACACATACAACAATGCATATAGATAGACAAGATAATGGACTGTTCAGTGTATATCAATGCAAAAATAAAAGTACCCTTTTGAACCCCAATGGATTCTAGCCCCTCAATTCAAACAAGCTTAAAGTTCCAGCTCACTCCTGAAATGTGTTCTGTGTCAAAGATGAACAGATGTGGCTGGTCGGCTGTTGATAAAACTTTAGAAGATTTACCATTTGAAATCACATGGGACCCCTTCTGGTAATCTCAGCTCTGGATTAAGTATAAATATTTCTGACTACACTTTACTTAATTACTTCAGATCTCTTATAGAATAAAATCAGTGAAGAAATAGATGAGAAAATGTAGATGTGTTTGTGTTAATTGGAACAAATTTTGTTAAACAGTTTATGTTTTAAGTAATAGTTTCTAACCTTTCTGACCCCTTATGAACCCCAATGCCATGTAAGCAAATCTGAATCTCCTTTACAAAATAATGCTTGCGATATGTTAGCAACTCATTGACAGATTTAAGATCCTTATCTAAGTTAAATTATATATACACCCGGATCAAATCATGGATTATTTAGGTTATTTATATGTTCTGGGTCGGGCCCGATTAGCTCAGTCTATTACGTGTCTGACTTACAATTCAGTCGTTGGTTCAATACCCGGCCGGGTCATACCAAAGACTTTAAAAATGGTACTAAAAGCTTCCTCGCTTGACGCTCAGCATTTAGAGGAGAGTTTTAGGTCTGGTTGGACCGGTGTCAGTATAATGTGACTGGGTGGGGTATCATACCATGTGTCTACAGCATGATACTCCAGTGTGACAGCGCTTAGAATACTGTCCCAAGTAGACACCTTCGCGATATGACTGAAAAATTGTTGAAAGTGACGCTAAACACAATACAACAACAAAATCAATTCAGGGGTTGAGTTTGAATCCCCGCCTGGCAACAGTCTCCATGATGATTGATATATGACATTGTGTCTCATTATCATTCATCTCTCACCACTGATTCAAGTGGGAAAGTTACCAGTTACTTGCAGTGATGGGGTGTGCTCGAGTATTAGTTAACCTCTCAGGATCCCAGGAAACAGTGGTTAGGTTAACTGATTGTGTGTTAGAACTCGATGACATTAAAAAATGACACTAAATATTCAATCAATCAATCAATTATATATTCTGGACTAATAGTCTTCCAATTAAGGCAAAACATGCCAAATTCAGTGAACAATATAAAAACTTTGTACTTGGGATGGGTAAAAGCATAAGCTCTAGAGAACAGGATCATAACAATTAGTTCATAACTTACTTTGAATAATTTCATATACCGTTATGCTTTTCATGTGTAATTCAACCCATTGGTGTAGAGAATGTAAATTTGTTCGAGGGACTGCTGGAAGATTGATTTGTTCAAATGAGTTCTCTTGTTAAACAAATACTAAATTATTATCATTATTGTTAATGAAAAGCAGGGTTTATCTTTGGTACACAGATGTCTTCTCCATCATCTCTTTAGTCATTTAACCACATATGGTCCATGACCTTGATGCACTCCTGACAGATTGATTATTTAGTGTCATTTTTATGCCATTGAGGGCTAACAGATGATCAAATAACTTAACCACTGTTTCCTGAAAGGTTAACCAGTACTGAAGCACACCCCATCTCCGCAAGTAATTGATAATTTTCCCACTTGAATCAGTGATGAGAGACAAATGATAATGAAACACAATGTCATATATTGATTATCACAGACTGTTGCCGGGTGGGGATTCAAACTCACAACCCCTGGATTGAGTCAGACGTGTAATCGACTGAGCTAATCGGGTCCGGCACACTCCTTACAGGTTTTCAGTTGACAGACAAATAAACTTTAAATTTTGTATTGTCAAAAGTTATTTGCCTAAATGGGGATAAAACATTTGAAAGTGCTGGTCATTTCGTCTTTAATAACTGATATGCAATACGAGTATGATTTGTTGGTAATACTTACTATCAGTTGATTATTACATATAATAGCAAATGGCAAGTTATTATATAAATATTAAGAATAATCATTATGATAAGATAAATAATAAAGATAAAAATTCAGATCAAGATAAAAAATGTTTTCAAGATGATATGTGTATAGTTATCAAATAACAATCTTTCTCATTATAAAGCTTATCTCTTTCTCTGGGTCATTCTCAAGGTTTAAAGGGAGTACCGGTAGTTGTTTTTTTATTACAATTTTCCAAGTATTATAGCGTATAAAATTAAATTTGTATGTTCTAAAACTGGGAGAGAAAGGAATGTTATACTTCCAGAGCTCCTTAAAATGAGTTTGTTTATTAAATATAATGAAAAACAATCTTAAGTTTTGAACTGAAGTTATTTCCCTTTGACCATAGCAGGTTATTATTCACAATTTTCAGCTTTTTTCAAAACTTGGCTGAACATTCCTGCCTAGTCTGATCAATTAATTAAAAATTTCAGACATTTATCCATGTTAATTTTATAACAGACTAAGGAGCATGTCCAACAAATCTGGGTTAATTTTGTGAAGTGATTTAGATAAAGACTTCAAATTTCAGCCAATGACAAATCATAATTTACCCAGGTGACTATGTTGAATACATGAATTAAACAAATAAAAGCTAAAAAAACATTCATGCCAGTATGGTCCAGTGGTAAGTCATTGTTCCCAATATTGGAGGGTTGTGGGCTTTATCTTCCGTCACGGCTATATTTGGTGTCATTGAGCAAGATACTTTTTCTGCATAAGCTTAGTACTTACTGATTCTAACCAGGAAAACATAAATTTGGATCTTAATAGTGAAATTCTCAGCATGATATCTAAAGATAAAAGTATTTGGCCTATTTATTGATAACAACCCAACTTTGAAAAATCATGTAGTACATATATGTAAAAAGAATTCATCAAACATTTGGCTTGTCAAGAATTAAACAGTATCTTTAATAGCCTTGACCACAGAGTTCAGTTTTATAAAGCTTATATTCAACCTCATGTAGATTACTGTAATGTCATATGGGGTGGCACCTGTCAAATGGACCTAAATAGAATATATTTAGGCTCCAAAAATGTGCTTGCACAATCATCTTGGATTACAATGTTGAAAACATATTAGAAAGTTTGCACGCGTCAAAAATACTAACAGTTTTTTTTACAAGATATATCTTCGGAGCAAAATTTATGTACAAAATAGCAAAGTCAATAACCCCAACATACATCAATGAAATGTTTTACTTCAGACAAACAAATGAAAATGCACCTTAACATGGTCAAATTCTTCATACAACTTCATACCACTTTTACCGAACAAAGAAATATTTAAACAAAGTTCAATACTCTGGTCCAATAATATGGAATAATTGATCAGAAAATATCAAAGAAAAAACTTCTGTAATAGCATACCAAAGCAATCAAAAATGCATGATTCAATTTGTTTTTTGTACAAGTGTGTACATAATCATGTAAACATTAACATACTGCAACTGTCTTATATAAATTTAATAAACCATTTTGATTGCTATCTTGAAGTGCGTGTGTGCGTGAATATCATGTGGGAAGAGAATGTTTTAGCATTGTTTTGACTGAATATTTCATGTATATGTGTATTTCATTTTTTTATATTTTGTAAATAGTAGAGGGCCAAATGGAAGATTAGTTTAAACTTAATGTGTCACCCTCTATAAATAAAGTCACTTATCTTTTTAAATCAACTTTCATGTTGTCTATGGTGTCTAATGCTTTAATATTATAAATGTTTTTATCTGATACATAATTGTTCGCCAAAACACTGTAGGTCATTTTACATGTTTTTTTGTTTTTTTATAACTTAAAAAATATATTTATGAAAATCGGAAATGTCCTTTTTCGTTCAGCATATGAGAGGTCACTGGTAGGAAATAAAAACTGACATCCAGAAGTTATAAATTTTAATCGAAGATGAATGGTTACCTTGTCTTGCATATAAGGCATCAAAAACACAAGTCATAGAATTTATGTCTACCATAGTTGTATAATAGGACATAATTATTATCAAACATACTTGGTAACACTGCACATTGACCGATGCACCTTGAGGTAATTTTGTTTTACCGTCAATACATGGCAGGTATATATAAATATACTGTGATAATCATATTTAAATGTTTTGCCACAAATCCTTTATAATAAAGGAAAGGATAAAACAAAGAAACTAAATCTGAATAATTGTCTAAAGGTTTTAAATCCCATTGTATTTTTTGTAAATTACAGGCATTCCTGTAAACTGCAACACTTCAGTATAAACAGTTTTCATGACTGTGGACTATAAAACTATGAGATTTGGCATTTTTCTATAAAATAAATAAATCATACATTAGATAATATTTTAGATACGGGTATTTAATTTCAAGCATGTATCCGAGATGTATAGAAAGTCAAAGCTCTTTTTCTCATATTTCTTAGTATTCAAATTGGAGCTCCAGAATTGATGTGCAGAATTTGCCTTCAGCAAATGCATACATTTTGGTCATTACAAACTATTTATGAAGAAATATCACATATATACAATTTAATGGTACATAACACAATATCTCATTTACAAACATAAACTCTCAAGCATTCAAATATATATATATAATAAATAATATTTCTGAAGGCAGCAAATATTTGATCACCACATGTCTTTTTTATATAAATGGACTAAACGGTGAAAATAGCTTATGCAATTTATAATTTGAATCATATAAACATATAGTTATAAACCGGCTTGTGGAAGGGTAAAGTTCAAATTTCAGTACATTATGAAAAAAGGTCTGTTGTACTTACAGCATTTTGAATACTGTAACCGCCGACATGTTTGAACACACATACATTTAATTCTGATTTTTTACAGCACAAAATAGAAGCAGAATGGCAAATCAACGATATCAAAGTCAACAATATGATTTGGAACCTCAATAAATCATTTTTTCTATACAATAGCCAGCTAACAGCTATAGCACTTTTGAAGATCAACATACACAACATGGAACAAAAAAAAATTTCTCTTCAATATATCCATCTTTTACAAAACCTCAAAATGTATTTGAATTTGACCCATTAAATCATTTTCCATCAGACTTTGATAAAAAAAGATTGCTATTTTTTTCAGATTGAATTATCTCCCTTTAGTTACAAAATCCTTGATGGCACATCTATCACAGATCATTCAATATCAAATACATGCAAACAGCACAAATATTTTTCCATCAGTTACAGTAGCGTTGTTGAATCAATGTGTTCCTCAATGAAATCTTCATCACAGACAATTTGTTCCATTAAATATTGCCAAATATCAATGTAGTTAGAGAGTTTGTTCTATCCGTATCTTTCTACAATACAACCATGGCCCTGAAACAGAAACAGGCAATGTATATGTTATGCTTAATATTACATGGAAAAGAAAAAGAAATATCAAAGATGAGAAAGATTAATGGTAAAACAACCATAATTTGTAATAAATATCTTTTAGAAGTAAAAAATACTGGAAATTATTTTGGTGTTAAAAATATGGAAAAGTGTTGGCAAACGTTTTGTTTTCTTTCATTGAATAAGATAATTATTTTCTCCCCGGGTCCGTTGCTCTAACGTTCATAAGTTTACAAACTTCTTGGTGTAAAATTTGAAGTAACGAAAAAAAAATCTGGAAATTCATTAAGTGTTTCACTTAAGGTATACATCAGTTTTCACTTTTGCAAGACTTGTTAATAATGTTCTTTTTAAAATTTGCAAAAATACTGCACACTGGGTGTCACAATTTGGTTTGTATGAAAATTTTAAGACTTACAAAGGTTAATGAAACAGGTCCCAGATGAATAAAGATGTAAATAAAAGCTTTATTCTACTGACTTGACTTTCAATAAGAGTAACAAAGTTTTATCAATCAATAGGTTTGTGATAATTGAAAAGTAATTTACTGGTATATAGCTTTTATGTATGAATCCACCTTTTTTCTGACACACAAAATGTAATACATCATAGTCATTGAGTGATTGATACATCCAAATGTTGTTTTTCAAGTGAATGAAGACTACTCTCTGCATCTGACTGAGAGATTTCTTAATGAAAGAAAAGAAATGCGTACAACTAATCAAGTGGATGATCTTGTTAATACATTCATAAGTACAAGTACAGTAGATCTTCGATAGCTCAAACTCGGTTGGCTGGAATACCACTGATCACTCGGACAACTAACCCGGTCCCTGCCAAATCCATATTTAATTTCTATTGTTTTACTACTGATGGCTGGAATACTGATACATGTAGGTGGAATAGTCTAACTAGAAATTAGGTCCCGCCAACACACTAACCTGTGTTTTTCGCACCTTTCGGTCAAACAGCTGATCAAAGATAAAGAAAATTGGAAAAGTTCGCCATGTTTGTTCACGCATTCAAAGGTGTGAAGTAATTTCTAAACATGATAATATTCCCACTGTCTTAAAGTGCGAGAAGTTTGTTATGATAATTTGGCGAGTGTGTTTACAATTGGTTACACGTTTGCTTTAATTGTATAATGCATGTTGCATTAATTAAGTTAGTTTGATTCTTAATTTGATGTTTATTTGTAATTTAAGATGAAATCAAAATAAAACCATTTATATTGCAAACATCGAATTTCAGTCTCATTGCACAATGTCGATGGAACTTAGTGATGGACCTGGTAACTGGGGGATAATTAAGTCAGCCTCTCTGATGATTGTCAAGCAACTTGGTGAAGGACACGGTAAAACAGGAGTGTGATTATCATGTGATTCACATTCTCACACACACCGGAAGCTAGATATAGCTATTTATACACGAGTTTATAAAATTATGATGATAAAAGGTAAATTAAGTAATTATAGTGTAATACAATTAATTATATTTGTAAATTATCTTTTCTGGTATATTGGATTTTCTCATACAAGAAATACTCATCATTTACATGATCTATTGCACCAATTCAAAGCGTACACATGGGATTCAATAATACGCTCACAACATACTTGTACACCATGTACATGTACGATGATTGTTGTACCAGGCTTGACTCACACTATCGCTGACTCAAACTATTTTGTCCAGACCCATCAGGTTTGAGCGATTGAAGTTCTACTATATACTAATCAAAATTTTAATGTATGTTTGTTTTGAAAATAAATGTTATGTTTGCAATTAAATTTAATTTCTTCAAAATAAAAAGCCTTGTTTTCAATATATTGTGGTCTTTCTGGTATATGAATAAGTCATGTTTGAGACAAAATTTGGGCCCTTTTCTGAATCAATCAAAATATCAAAAGTCCAAATGTGAGCTTTCTCCTAAATGAAATGTTATGTTTGCAATAAAATGTGGTTTCTTTATAAATGGAGTCATGTTGGTAACCAAACATGTATTTTCCTTATGAATGAAATGTTATGTTTGCAATAAAATTCGGTTTCTTTATAAATGGAGTCATGTTGGTAACCAAACATGTACTTTCCTCCTGAATGAAATGTTATGTTTGCAATAAAATTCGGTTTCTTTATAAAAGGAGTCATGTTGGTAACTAAACATGTACTTTCCTCCTGAATGAAATGTTATGTCTGCAATAAAATTCGGTTTCTTTATAAATGGAGTCATGTTGGTAACCAAACATGTATTTTACTTATGAATGATAAGTCATGTTTGCAATCAAATATAGATTTCTTGGTGAATGGAAAGCAATTAATGCAACTTTAGGGTTTCTGTATGAATATAACGTAAGCAACCAAATCTTCGGTTTCCTAATAAATAGAGAATCGTGTTTGTAATCATATATTTGTTCCTGAAGAGACCAAATTCCCTTCTGAATGAGTGGTTATGTTTGCAATCATCCGTGGATAAAATGGATGGATAGTAATGTGTGCAATCAACCTTGACATTCCTGCTAAATTGGAATAATGGCTGGAACCAAATGTGACAGTGTTTCCTAATGAATAAGGTTGCAACTACGTATATACTTTATAATTCTATACAAGCTTTATGTATTCTTTGGTTTGGGGAACAAATGGGTTATCTTTTGTACCAAACTGGTAAAGCTTGCAAAGATCTGATGATACATGCAGATGACATATATATATATATTGGACTTTGATTTTTCAGATTTTGTTGTATCTTAGCCAATTTCCATAAAAGTCTTGAAGCATCAATTAAAACAGCATCATTTGGACAAAATTTGTAGAATTATTTCTAAACAAGTCTTAACAATTTGTTCAGCTGCTCTTGAGATGGCACTTACTTTATTTTTATATGTTGTTTTGTTTATAACTTAACATGTATTCAGCTTATACCAATTTTCTTAGCTTAATTTGGAAAAAAGTTCAGAGCTTCTATGATTTGCTTAAGTCTGTTACCAATGTAGAACCATTACTGGGTTCTTTTAAAGAAATCTTTGGGTTGAGATTGGGATCGTCCTGCAACCTCCTTTTGATTTTTTCTGTAATGACATTGTAAATTAAGCTTAATCAAGGACAACAAAGTTACATTGATTATTGATGCAATATCTCTAAATCTGTATCAAACTTGCTACATACTATTCCTCCTGCAGCGCAAGCTGCCACAAGGGCAAACTGTCCGTCTTCCTTGGCCAGCCTGTTGGCAGCTGTCGTCACCAATCTTACACCTGTAGCTCCAAATGGATGTCCCAATGATAGCGATCCACCCCACAGATTGAACTTGTCCATGGGTGGGGCTCCAACCTGTAAATAATCAAAATATCCACAAACTTGACAGGTGTGATGCTTAATACTTCCAAAAAAATACTGTTCTTGATAAACTGAAATTAAATATATTCTACATTTCAATAAAGTAATATAACATTGAGTACATCTACAGTACTGTAGTAAGTTTTTTCAAACTAGCCACTAATTTTTGTATTTCCATGCTAAATTATAAATTAACATTTTCACTAACAATAATGTTTAAAATTTGATCAAGGTATTGAATCCATCCCGCATATCAAACATGTCCATTGTGAAGCTCCATAACCTTGACAGAAACAAAAATTTCATAAACTTGGATGTGAAGGTATGATATTTATTTACCAAATAATAAAGTTTTTGAAAAATATATGTTTTACATTTCAATAAAGTATTTTTTTCTTTACTGTAATAAGTTGTTTTCAGATTAGTCTCCAATTTTCGGATTTCTGTGATAAATTATTTTTTTCATTTATGCAATACAGTTTATTAACTTGACTGTACAAAAATTCCAGGTGGATTCCAGGTATAATAAGGGCGTAATCCAGGCAAAATCTATTTTTTCCACCCGTAACACAGACAGACATGGACATTTCTTTGATTTTCTGGGTGAACATATATTTGTTTGCCTAGACATATACAGTAATCACCAGGACATTTTGTTTTGTCTGCTTGGACCAAAAAAAAATTCCGCCCAGACAATAATATTTTCACAGAATGTTCATACTTAGAAGTTAGTATAGACGAAAAAAATGTACTTCTAAAATAATTAGTATATCTGAATTCCATCCAGATTACATACTTGATTCCACCCAGATTACATACTTGTAGAATTTGACTGCTCTCTGACCAGTACCTTATCATTAGGCCATAATAAATTAATTGCTGGATTATCATCCCCGCCCGCCCCCTAGTTTTCATGCCGTCTCAACCCTTTTTATTTTCATAAAAAAAAAAAAAATAAATAAATAAAAATAAAATTAAATAAAAATTTGGATGATAATCTAGCAATTAATTTATAATGGCTAAGTAATCTTTTGACCTATATTGAGCAAATGTAGAAACATCCCACCATATTCAAAGAAAGATTGCTGGAAATCTATGAGGTTGGTGGTACTAACACGTATAAAGAAAATGAAGTTTATTCATTTGTGAATCCATATCAGTTGACCTAATTTTGCTGTGATGTTTTGGAGTGTATAAGTATATATATTTCGCATGTACATTCACCGAATGTGTAACATAAACATAGCCTGATATAATTATGTCGGATCCATAAGTGGGACGTTTCTACTTTTACTCAGTATATATTTTTTTCTGAGAATTTAAACCTTCTATTGAACAGTTCTGTATACTACAGAGAAGACATGTTTTCTGTAATATAAACCGAATCAGCTATTTTGAAACTACGTAATTCTCTTTTTGGAACCTCCCGTATTAAGGGTGTTTGTAGTATGATAGCATATTTATAAGTTACACAAACTATAAAAATAAACCAGATATCAATATTAAGTGTGCTGTACTACTGTCTACTTTGATAGCGTAGTTGTAATGGTTTGGACTGTCAACTCAAATGTCAGGAGTTTGAGCCGTATCTATGTTGAATTTTTTTTTTAATTGCCAAAATAGTTTCAGAGTGTACTGATTTTAATCTGTTTTTTATCTGTTTCAATTTTTTTTTTAATTTGGTTTAAATATATTTATTTCGAATATCTTACAATATTACATAATATATACAAAAATTTTGTCAAAAGGATTGGAATGAAAGACAAGCTTATAGAATTCCATGCTAAATACAATACAATTAGGTACACAACTATGATGACAAAAGTGGATTTCTAGTTAAGTAAACAAGATAACAACATTAATTTTATAATAATTATCAAATGTAAAGATGTATTAGCGGAATAGAAATGGATTAGCTGCAGAAAACTTCGATATTATATTTTTTAATTTTGTAAGCGTTGGTAGAAACCTCTTCTCTATATACATTGCCTGTATACAGTGTCTCGCCACACCCAAGTCAAAATCATCTAAAACAATTCTGTCTACACTATCAGAACAGACAATAGTACAACACAATAAATATTGATATCTAGTTTATTTTATAGTACATGTAACAGATAAATCTGCTATCATACTGTAAACACCCCTAATACGGACGGTTCCATCTAAAAATGGAATGACGTAGTTTCAAAATAGCGGATTTGGTTTATAGTATTTTGTTTTGGAGATATTTGTAAACTTACGGTACTTGTATTATTAGTTTATATGGGAAAATTTACAAAAACTTGATAATCATAATGACATAAGTAAGCGTTAAGGAATATGGACAGACATATTTTGGAAAAGGATACAAGAAAATCCTAAATGTTTTGTGAAAGTTTATGGTAAATTTTCTTTTCATGTACATCTATTTTAAATATCTGATAAATTATGACCATTATAAAAAACATATTATATTGTTCAAAAAAGATTACCATCAGGGTAGTTATAATATTATTAGACAATGCAACCATTAGCAAAAAGTTAAAACACGATCTTAATCTATGTTGCAAATTCAAGTGTCGGACCTTAACACATTGACTCAAAAATCGATTATGTCAACCTATTTTTAAAGAAATGAAATAAAACGAATAACAGTTGCAGAACAAAAAATGAATAATATTGCTTACTAAGACATAATAAAAGTTTCTTAGATAGTTCTTCATAGTTGTAGCTCCTCTGGTCATAGGCAGACCATCAAAGCCTAAAATTGTAACAGATACTAGAAAATAATGGTATGAATTGGTTACACATATTATTCAAATTATCTGGTTTATCATCAGATTTGGTAAATAAAAGGTAAGTAACCACAGTGCATCTAACAATGTATTCAGGCCTACAGCAGGGGTATTCTTTTCCTCAGACACATTTGTTTACGTAATTCATGTCCGCCCAGACATTTTGGATGGCTACCAGGACATTTTGGATGTCTACTTGGCCCAGATATTTGGGATGTCTGCCCAGATACTTTGGACATCCATCCGGATATTTGCGATGTCTGCATGGATATATTATAGAATTTCTCTTCTCAAATTTTTGCCACCCACACAATGTCACATGACCTTGCCTAATTTAAATATTTCATCCCAAAAATGTGGCTAAAAAATAGTAGTCCATCATTGTTACTGCATTTAAACGCCTGGACATTCAGTCACCTACCACATGAACTTTTTCACAAATCAGTCAGTTATGAACTGTAATCCTAGGAAAAAAATTTCATTACAAAAGTTGGCTACCATACTTTAATGTTTAAACATTACCAGGTACAGCAAAAGAGGTATAGCTGATAAAATTTATTGTGTCTTTGTGAATAATGAAAATTGGTTTAAACAAGGGGTCCAAGAGAGCCTGATCGCTCTAATGGCAACAAATGGACAGATGAACATTTGAGAAGAAATGTTTTTTGTAAGTTCCTTTTAAGCAAACCTTTTAGGAGATTACCATGCAATGCTACACATACAATGTCTAAGGTCTAGGCCTTTTACTTTCAGAGAATTTTTTTTTTCTCTTACAATGTACTTAAAAGCCCTGTGTATTTGTGGTTGAATCAGGCTGGTTCAAGAACCTGTCCATGATCTTGTGGTTACATAACTGCTGTGCTAGTTTGGTTAAAATTAAATGGTGGTGTTATTGTGTCTACAACATTTCCTCTATACAACTTTGTAAAACAGTGGCCCTATGGATGTGGAGGCCCCAAATTTGACCCTCGTGACCTGACCTCAACAAATCTTTTATGAGACCTTCCTGCAGTGCTATATATCTAAACTATCTAAGGTCTAGGCTTTCAGAGAAAATATTTTTTAAAGTTTCACTGAAAATGTGCTTATAAACCCTGTGGCAGGAACATTTGTGGTCGAATCATGCTGGTTCAAGAATCCGTCAAAGATATTGTGGTTATATAACTGCTACATGCAAGTTTAGTTAAGATTTAATGATAAATGAAGGTGCTATTCAATCTACAAGAAAAGGGTTAATGGATGGACAACAGATGACGAAAGACAATTTACCATGACATTAGCCATGCTTGACTTTTGCCAGTAGAGCTAAAAAGGAGTATCATTTCCCTACATTTTCATTGCAACACTTTCAAAATGTTCTGCTTTCACCAACACAGAAACCATCAAGATGAAGACCAGAGACCAGAGACTCATGATTGGCAGGGCAAAGAAAAAAAGATCACATAAAATTTCTAAACATTTAAGCACATGTTCAAGGTCATCTGTGGCTTAACCCTTTACTTCATATGGATACCTTTGGACACCTCTAATATAGACGCCTTTTGACATCTAATTTAGACGTTTTTTTAATTATTGGTTGAATTATGTTTATGTTAACTGACAGAGTGGAAAACAGTGCAGGAAGTGTTCAGATTGCTCGTGACGAGCAATCTGAACTCTTCCTGCACTGTTTTCAAAGGCCTTCTGTGATTGGTGTGTGAAAACGCGTATCTATGGAGTAAAGGGTTAAACAAACTATATGGAAATCTGACGGACAATAAAAATCCATACCCCTTCATCAACTCGTTTAATTATAGGTGTGAACAATTTTCTTTTCACTATTGTGGATCAATATATTAAATCATGAATGACAAAAATAACTAATATCCACACTATGTACAATCTCAACTTTAGATTGCTGAAATTCTCGACTGCCTTGTTATTTGGACTATTCTAATATCATACAGAGGGTAATCAGTGTGTCATAAATGTATAAATTACATCACCCCCCACCCCCCTTCCACCCCCACATTCCACTTTGTCATTGCCAACTCAGCGGGATGTATGTCTGTCAAGTATTGATTGAAAAGAACTGATAAAGTACATCTCAAAGAGTACATTTTAAACTTGTCAACTTAGTCAATAGTGTGTGCAAACATCAGCATAATGGCCAAACACAGATACAGTACAGGTACAGTCTATTGATTTTTAGCTCACCGGGAAGAAGTCCAAGGAGAGCTATTGCCATGACCCCAGCTAAGGTGTCGTCATCTGTAGACACCCAGGTTAAACTTTTGCGATTAAGTTTAAGATATCTATGCAACCACTCACTGAATGTGAATGAAACTTCGCATGTGTGTTCACCATCATCAATGGAACACACAGAGACAAGAACCAAGAACTCTGGATTGCATTTTGGCACAATTATGGCCCTTTTTTGGACTTAGATAACCAAGAGGCGAGCTTTGTAGTCTTCTGACAACTCTTGTTTTTAATGGGGTTTAACAGTATTTTCACCACATTTTAGGCCATATATGGAATATCCAGTTTATTGGTAGAGTGAATCTGAGAAGAACCACCATCCCTCCGCAAGTAACTGACAAAATGTTTGGAGTGAGCTGGACTTGAAACCTACAACCTTAGCGGTGAGAGGCAAGTGATTTTGAGGTGCCCTTAGACCACTAGACCTCAGAGAATTAACCCATAGCGAATTTTTGAGAACAACACAAATAATCTCTGTCCAGCATGCAATTTCTTCGAATATTTAACTAACAGATGACCACTCTTGGCTCGGGATACTGGAGGGATAACCAGTATTCAAGCACATCCATCTCCCCAATTAACTGATAACTTTTCCACTTGAATCAATGGTGAGACACGAATGACAATGACACGAAATTTTGTATATTAATCATCACAGAGACTGTGAATGGATTTTCCAATTTGTCATGCCAATATTTTTTCACTTTCAGAGCCCTTATTGCCAGAATAATATATTGAAAAGGGATTTCCTAAACAGATATTGATCCCGCTTAAAATTGCAATTCTGATTGGGATTTGGTCTGTCATATTGGTTTTGTATTGTTGAATTTCACTCATCTTAGAAATGACTTGGTGAAGGTTGTCAAGCAGTTTGTATGTTAAATTTATTTTTAGAATATCGATTCCATTTCAATTATCCCTTTGATTCAATTTTCATTTGAAATTCCTTATCATTTGTATCTTACTCGTAAATATTAAGGACCGTACTACCTTTACTTTTTATTACGTTTTATATAAAGTTTTATACCATATTAAACAAAAGCTGCACTAGGTAATATTATAATCTAGTCATTCTATTTTTTTTTTATTGAATGGGGTTTAACACACTTTTCAACACATTTCAGGTTATATAATTATGGCATACCAAGTTTAATCGGTGGAGGGAGACCTCAATCTCAGTAGAACCACTGTCTTTCTGAAAGTTACTGGCAAACTTTCTCACATAAAATTTTTCTGAGCAAGAAAGAATTGGACAAAAGACCTTAGAAGTGAGAGGTAAGTGATCTTGAGATAGCTCGGTCACTTGTCATTCAATAACACTGTCTTTATAAACATATCTGCAGCTCTCTATTGAATCCACTCTGTCCCCCTGACATGAAATTCTGAATTCGCTTATACTTTTATATAACAGTACACAAACAGTACAAAAGATTCCTTAAAGTATGTTTTAGATTCTTAAAGTACACCAGAAGTGCAGGAAATGAGATTTCAATACTCTCCAAGAATAACCCACAAAGAACCAAAGTACTTTATCTGGTTAAAAGTCCTTGAAATCCAACTACATTGGTAAAGTACAGTTGCTCAGACTATTCTATTTAAGCCCATGACTTGGACTAGTCTATTAATAATACACAGCGTCTTCAAATATAGGTCTTAATTATGTGAATATTGAAAACCAATT
The DNA here is from genome assembly GCA_029582155.1 of Panopea generosa. Classification (NCBI taxonomy): domain Eukaryota; kingdom Metazoa; phylum Mollusca; class Bivalvia; order Adapedonta; family Hiatellidae; genus Panopea; species Panopea generosa. The sequence goes on from CM055901.1 coordinate 59,928,214, forward strand.
CTGCATGACTGGAAGACAGCCCTGAACTTACAAATATTTGCAGAAAGAATGCACTATAAACCAAATACCTCATTGTGAAACTATGTAATTCTATTTATAGTTAGACTCATCCAATACAGGTAACACATTAATATTGAATCTATTGTAAATGTAGAATTTATATAACAGTTAATAGTGCTGTCATCCCTAATACGGTAGGTTCCATCTAAAAATAGAATGGCGTAGTTTCAAAATAGCGTATTGTGTTTATTATGATACTTTTGATATAGACTAACATAAGAGAGCAACAAAAGTCCTGCTTGATCATCTTTGGCACAAGAGACTGCATGTAATGTAATGAATAGGGTTTTACGGCATACCAACACATTATAGGTTATTTGACGTCAACAGGGAGGAAGATTCCATGTTCATTCTACATGTACAAAAACAACAAATTAACATACAGATTAAAAAAAAAATCAACAAATGAATATGCAGAATGAATCTAGAACCTTAATACCTGCAGAACTGCAGAGTTTCAGCATATTCTATCGTAGTACTCAAATTGTTGCTTCCTATGACATGCATGAGCCACAGTGATCCTATTCTTGCCATCACTCATATGGCTCAATGGAACCACACTGGGGTTGATAATTTAACCACAATAGTGAACATAACAAAAAATGATAAAATGAACACGAGACCCATTCGGAGGACTCCTACACCTCTGCAGAGATTGGCAGTGATTCTATTCTTAGCCTGAACCACACGGGCTGCATGTAATGTAATAAAATAACAGAAATGTAACTTTATTATGCATTTCATTGCGATATACAAAACCGCTTTATAACGGAATTCGTGTTATATCGGACCACGTTATAACAGGACCGCAGTGTATAAGCCTTCTTGAATTCAAAATTATCAACCCGAGTGTGGTTGGATGGTGCTAAATGAGTGATGGCAAGAATTATACTAAGGACAACAGTTTCTATAGCTCATGCAATGTTGTAAGAGCCAATAAATTGAGTATTAATTAGAATAAATTTGCTGAAACTGCAATCTGCTGGTATCAAGGTTTAAAGTTCATTCTGCATATTCATTTGATGGTATTTTACTTTTTGGAATTTGTATTTTGATCTGTTTTTGTTCATGGAGTTAGCTTGTAATCGTCCTTTCTGTTGGAGTCATACACTATATTCCTTTATTCATTCAGTCATTTACCCAACCAGATACACAAGCTATTAATAAGAATATTTCAGGATTTTTCCAAATTTTTTCCACCATATCATCTCTATATATACTCAATGACCCTGTACCTAATCAAACATGCCTAAAATGGCAACACATTTTGTCATGTAGTAAATGAGTCACATGATTTCAGTTTTATTTCAATTTGATCTGTTATACAGGTTCACAACATAGTAAATATTGTCTCATCTTAGAAAAAGTTCTAATGACGATGTGAATTTTTAGAATGGGGATTTTGTTTCAAGTTTAAAAATCATAATATTGATTTTGTCACTTATTGGTTGATTCAAATACCAAACCATTCAGATATTATTTATTAATGATAATGAGATGTTGTTATTGTTTTTTTCCTGACATGCTCCCTTTAAAAGGGCCAGCCAAGTTTTTAGAAGAAATACACTAACACTTTAATAATAATGTCAATAACCTGCGATGTAAAAACATCCAATATATAAGACAGTTGCAGCAATCCAAGGTCTGCAGTAGCTATGCAGTACACCACTTCATTCAACTATAAATGAATACTCAGTGAATGTCATTAACTGTACTACTAACAACTGCTTCAGACATACATTACATTACAAATTATATAGATCAGACAGATAGTGCAACTGTTAAACCAACATATGGGAGAGTTCAATATAAAAACAAGCTGGCTGCTTTTAAAAAGCATTCAATGGTTAGGTCTTATAAAATGATGTGGCAATTAAAGGGAATGAATGTGTAAGTTTGGTTCCTTGTACAGGGTACTATATAAATACACGGGTGACACCAAATCCCGACAAGGTTCCGGCTGACACAGTGAATTCCAAGCTGCAGGTGTGCCTGATAGTAATTTTGCTGTTTAAATGTACTGATCTCAATCAATATGTATTGCCATTAACACATTTAAAAAGGAACTTACCTTTTAATATTGTCTAACATACTTACTGCTATGTTCTATTGAATTTACTACTGTGATCATAATATATCTTAAAATAATTTGTATCCATATTTCAAATTAATTTATAGATATATTATTTTTAAAAACAACAGTTAAAAATGACTGTTTTTCCAAAACTTGTACATTCAGGAAGATATCTGATTCTGACGACGTGCTGCAAATATGTCACACCGGTTAACTATCTTTATAGTTCTGTTGTATCGAGTAAAATAAACAACTGAAGCTGTTTAATTTTGTTATTATTTCCATTGTTATGGGTTCAGCATATCATAAAAATTTAGTAAATACATCGTTATTTGAAAAGTGTTTACATTAACTCAGTAGGAATCTGTCAGAAACGGCAATAAATTGTCAAAAAAGATAATTTTCCAGACCTCATTTAAGCAAAGAGTTTTTGAAAATTAATTGATTGAAGGCATTTTCATATTTTCTCCTGATTAAATATGCAAAGAACAATTCATAGTGATCTCAATTAGTGCATTAGAACGTCACAATCTGCCTCTGAATTTTCCTTTTAGCCGGAAAGTGCTCGAACATGACTAGGTTTTAATATCAAATGTTTTTATTATTAAAGCGGTTTGTATATTCCCATGATGCACTGTTTAGAAAAACAGTGATGACCTCCATGTGGCAAATGCTGTGTTTTTAACATGTGATCATGACGTTTCAGTATGGCAGCGCCCAGAGTCAATTTCTTAACTGGCCCTTATTATAGGGTTCAGTCGCTCATGCAACCTAACCAAAAACTGTCAAAAAGTAGTACAACTCTACTATTCTTCATTTTGTCTAAGAAATATTTAAAACTCAGAAGACTATCATATATTTTCCCAGTAATAGGTTCATCATTTCATATGGGTGCTGCAGACAGTTTACATGTAAACTGCTTGAAGAGAAAAATATACACCAGTCTAAGACTCAAACTTCAGACCTTTTTCTTACTGGATCAATGCTCTACATATGCTGAGTTAGTTTGATTCCTAATATATATGCACCATTATTCCCCTCAGAATATATGAACAACAAGAACTGTCAGAGGGACGGCGCGCTCGACTATTTTGATGCAGTTCAATGTTCTAAAACAGCTGTTTCGGGAAATAAGTAGCAAATGGAAGACAATTAACATAAAAACTCAGGGGTGGTAAAATTAAGATATACTTATTGCTTGTCTATTAAAAATCAATTCTAAAAGGGCAATAAATCTGTTAAAGGGCAATGAAGAGTTATGATTCTTGTCCATATTATGAGTTTTCTAAAAGATTTTGAACACACATGCGAAGTTTCATTCATATCCAATGATAGAATGATCAAATATGTACCTGCTGAAAAACTTTAACCTACTCAAAAACTTTTAACCAAATTTTGTAAGTGCAAAAGTGTCATAATTCTGTCAAAATACAATCCAGATTTATGGTTCTTGTCTCTGTGTGTTCCACTGATGATATTGAATACACATGTGAAGTTTCATTCATATGCAATGAGTGGTTGCATAGATATTTTACCTGATAAAGAATTTTAACCTGAAAAAATAAGTCCAAAAGGGCCATAACTTTGCCAAAATGCAACCCAAGTTATGGTTCTTGTCTCTGTGTGTTCCATAGATGATGGTGAACACACATGTGAAGTTTCATTCATGTCCAATGAGTGGTTACATAAACATCAAACCTGATAAAAATCTTTAACCTGAAAAATGAAGCCTAGAAAGGGCCATAACTCTGCCAAAATCCAATCTAGAGTAAGTCAGCCATATTGCGACAGTGTCTACTTGAGACAGTATTCTGAGCGCTGTCACACTGGAATATCATGGTATGATACCCGACCCAGTCACATTATACTGGTACCGGGCCGACTAGACCTAGAACTTTCTTCTAAATGCTGAAGCGAGTAAGCTTCTGGTAACATTTTAAAAGTCTTTGGTATGACCCGGTCGAGGATTGAACCCATGACCTTCCGCATGCGAGGCAGATGCTCTACCACTAGACCACCCTGCGGTTACATGCAAATAGAATATAGCTTTATTTCAAGTGTTCACAGTGCAGTATTAAAGCTGTGTATTGCTGCATGGTATAATTGTATCAACTGTTATAGTTTAGGTTCTAGACTCCACATACCACTTTCTGTCAACTTAATTTAAGTCATAGTTGGAAAACAAAAACCAATATTAAAACAGTGCAAACATGATTTTAAAAGTAATATGGAATTGACAACTTTTCTTAAACTGCCAGCATTCATCAGAGACAGAACTCTGTTCAAGTGAGACTTACGACAGCTAGTTCATATTTATGTAGGTCATACAAAGCCCCTTAAAATGGGGGAAACAAATACATATAAATGTATATTACATATATATAGTTATATATAATGCATAATATAAACTAGACTAGTTTTGTGTTAAGTACTCAATATTAACAGCTACACTCCATATTGATACTCCATAGCAAGTTTGGTCAACATTGGGTGAAACTAGTAAGTTGGGAATAAGAGGAAAATACTTGACAAGCTTTACCATCAAAAATAGTCAAAGGGCAGTATAACTGCGCAATAAATCAATGGATATGAATAATGGAATGTGTAGCTAGACTACATACTGCTACTCCAATATCAGTTGAAAAGGACAGGAAAGTGTGACATATATATATATATATATACTGATGTCCTGAATGGTGAGAGTGTTAAAAGATTAATACCGAAAGGGTAGCATTTTAGTGGATTTAAATTGAGACACTAAAATAAAACAAGAGGCCCAAATGGGCCCGATTTGTTCATTTGTTTAACCTGTCATTCCTTTTGCTGGCCCCTTAAAAATAGGATATACCCTTCAGAGAACGCAGTTCTCAACAGTTATGACTAAACAATACTTCATGTCTTACGTATATTTAAGTAATTTCTAAAACAGATGATAAACAGTGTTTCAACACTACACAAATCGCAGGACTTTCTACATATATTTATTCTACATTATAACATATTTTATTATACTTTACTGAATTCTATTAACCCTTTACTTCATATAAACGTCTTTGGACACTTCTAATATTGAAAGCATTATAATTCACCACATATCAGCAATGGGTGAATTATGTTTATATTAACTGACAGAGTGGAAATCAAAGGCCTTCTGTGATTAGTATGGGAAAACGTGTATCTATGGAGTAAAGGGTTAACACATATGCACGCTTCTAAACATAGTTCAAACATGCCGCCCATTTAAGTATCACTGTTCCTTCTTAAAACCCAACCATCCTCTCAATAAAACTCATCTTAACATTCTTGCGTCCCCAAGTATACTGAGCTTGAAACTCACAACTTGCACTATTACCTGACATAAAAATGTTGGCTAATTTATCTCCCCTCTCCCCCTCCACCCCCATATTGTTGTGCACATAGATGTACATATGCTGACCAGATGTCCAATAACTCCTCATAAAACATGTTCACATCTCTATTTTTGGACCTATTTACTCTACTGTTGACAGGATGTCATTTATCAGAAGTTCAAGACCGCAGCGTGGTCTAGTGGTAGAGTGTCCGCCTCGCATGCGGAAGGTTGTGGGTTCAATCCCCGGCCGGGTCATACCAAAGACTTTAAAAATGGTACTAGAAGCTTCCTCGCTTGACGCTCAGCATTTAGAGGAGAGTTCTAGGTCAGCTCGGCCTGGTGTCAGTATAATGTGACTGGTAGGTGTATCATACCACGAGTCTGTGACATGATACTCCAGTGTGACAGCACTTAGAATACTGTCTAAAGTAGACACCGTCGCGATATGACTGAAAAATTGTTGAAAGTGACGCTAAACACCATACAACAAACAACAACAGAAGTTCAAGCTTATTTCGGACCTCCCATTCTAATGACTACATGCATTTGCCTTACCTATGGAATATCCCACACAAGTATTATATTGGTTTTAAATTTTACAATATCAAACTGATAAAATTTCTGAGTGGCTGACTATAATACAACAGAGAATTAACTGTTTTCCAAAAGTATGCATAAAGGTTAAAATCAAATGCCCCTAACTGGGCCCCAATGGACCCTAGCAGTTGAAATTAGCGCCTTCCTTGGAGCAAATTTGTAAACCCTACCAATAGGGATAATTTATACCAAATATCAACCACTTTTCCTATGACTAAACAATTTTACAGTTTTCAAGACGATTAAAAAAAAAACCTTTAATAGAATAGAAAAAGAAAATTTACTGTTTTCCTATTTAAAAATCAAAGTCCCTTCCCTCAAAAGATCCTCGCATCTTTATTTAAACAAACTTCAAACCTTTATACACCTATGCTCAATTTTCTCCTCAATAATAATCAACATTGGCCAAACTGCATATATGGGTGATAGCCATACATGTGAGCTAAAAACACTAACAAATACACACATGCACCAATGTACTTGTATACAAGCAGGGCTGAATATTAAGCTGTTTTAAATGATTTATTCAAGTTTTTTAGTCTGTAATTCATATCTGCCATATTTAGTTGATGATTGTTAGTTACAAAAAACAACACATTAAACAAAAGACCCAAGTGAAAAAATGAAAATATCCAATTTTTCCTAGAATTTCTAAGTAAAACTCAAAGTTCCCTGACAGGGACTCTATAAAAAATGATATCCTAGCCCCATGACTTTAAAAATTTCAAATCCCTTTTTAAAGAAATAACACATTTATCAACCTTATTCAACAAAATCTGATTTGTTATTAAAGCCATAATAAATTAACTGATAGATTATCGTCCCTGCCTGCCCCCTAATTTTCATGCCGCCATGACCCTTTTATTTTCATAAAAAAAAAAAAAGAAAAAAAAAAGAAAAAACATCGAAAATTTTGAAAATAAAAATAAAAAATAAAATTCCACTGCCCGCCCCGTTTTTAAGAAAAATTTGGATTATAATCTAGTAATTAATTTATAATGGCCTAATAAGTCAAGGCTTTAACACTATTTTTGCACTAAATTTACGGTATTCCATAGTCCTTTGTAAAACAGGGCTTCTATAGAACTCAGCCGCATGATTTGTACACTTTAATTCTTCTTAATGAGTCATATCTTATTTGCTATGACAAATGATGAATCAGATACTGAAACAAGAGGCCCAAGAGGGCCTGAGGACGCTCTACTGACTCAGAGTGGCCATAGCACTTTTTGAAATTCTACTATAAAATAGAAACATCGGGTGGGGGTCATTTTTAACTCTAGGGACATCATTTGAACAAATCTAACAAAACTATAGTTGGTCATCATTACTACATAATCATTTTGAAAATCTGTTGGACCGTTCATGAGAAGAAGATTTTTTAAGTTTTGGACTATTTTTAGTAATGGTGGCCATCTTGAATTTTAGATCGAAAAAAAAAATCTTCTGCATAGTCTCCTATGCAACAGAAACACCCATGTGAAGTTTCAGTTTAATTGGCCTAGTGGTATTAAAAGAAGTGCTGCTAACAGATGACAGACAACAGACGACGGTTGACAGACAACGCGTCATCGCATAAGCACATCTGGCCTTTGGCCAGTAGAGCTAAAAAACTAGGAAAAAATTTCTGTATTCCCATTTGCGTATTTCACTCAAATAAATTTATGGAAAACACAATTTTGTTTTAAGCGTACCCATTATGCAAATCATTTTCCTTTTACTCAAAATGTTGTTAATACATGCATATGCAAACAGCTGTTTCACATTTCCCAGCCAGTGCTGGGTATTTCTGTAAACAGGAAAACCAAGATAAACAGATTCCTAGTAATAACAGTTTGTACATCACAAGCTAGAGATGATTAACAGTATATTCAGCTTTCTCATACAGGGCTCCGTTCAGCACAGGTAAACATGTTTACTATGTTTATAGATGCAAATGGTGACCAAACGAACAGAAATTGGACTATATCGACGCTGTCCCTCTATTATTAAGTCATGCAGTTAAACACAAGCTTACGGCTCTCAGTGATGTTTACCTTGTTAGCAAATGTTTAAAGCATCATGTTTTCAGTTGATCACACACTTTGATAAAATGTCAAAGAGAGAAAGAAAATCTCAGCTTGCAAGGGAAAAACATCTATAATAATCCCTCTGTAGTAATTATTAAACAAATATTATTTGGCACTGTCAATGACGAATTAGACCAGAAATGCTAAGTTGCGGCAGCTGCATTTGTGCAAGAAGCAACTAGAAGAGTTGCAGGCAGCAACATATGATACAATACTGATAGTGCAAATCAAGAGTTGCAAGAAGGAACAGTTTTACAATTATGTGCATCTTATATTGACTTTTTCATCAAAGTAAGGAATTTGAATTACTTTCATTCTGACACTATTCAGTCTATTCTTATCTGAGTCACTGTATCTACATTAGCATAAGGGCTTTATGTTATTCAATATGTTTTTATCTACAGATCTGCAACAGCTTCTGAGACCAAGTGGTTTAAGGCGATGTCTCATCTCATAGTTTCACATCAATTTTTGTTGTTCGTGTTCAGCTCTGTCCATCGGCTTTATATATGTATTGTCTATACAGGTGGTTTAACAATTAGAACTGGTAATAACTGTTCTTACCTTTGATGACCTTCCCATGAAGTTCTTTGCAAAAATATCTGAGTCCAGGGCAGTTAAATTGGCCAATATCTGTCCCTAAAATAGAATATAATGAAAAATTGAATCATCAAACATGTATTTACTGTTTTTAACTATTAAATTCAAGATTATAATATTAAACAGGAACTTAAGTGCTCACCTGTGTGCCATGTGTTAGTTTATACTATTTTTTTTTATTTTAGCTTGATTGCGATGAAAGCTAAACGTTTATATGAACCACTCTTGAGTCCGCTTCCTGGGTAGAACCAGCACTGAGTGTTGTTTTACGAGAAGCATCAGGTCGAGTGAGGGATCAAACCTACAACCTCTGGCATGAGCAGCCAACACTCTATCCATTACAGTACTGCCCTGTTTAATGTCATCTGTTGAAAAGAGTGATCATTGAACCAAACCTAAACTATAATGAGAAGTAAATGCTTCAGATCTCAAGTGAAATGATATCTATGCAGAAATTAATAATTTTTAGTTTTCCTATAATTATTTATGAGCAATCTTTCGAAAATTAGCAATCTAACTCTTATGGGGATCCCTGCTCAGTTATTATGGAAAGTAAAGTTCCGTTAAGGGACCAAATAACAAATACTTTCAGTAAGATGCAACCTGAGATCTCCAAATGAATAAAATCTTTGCAGAAAAGAGTTCCTGTGTACAAACCAAAGTAACATCATGAAGCTCAAATGAACCCTAGGTCCTTGATTTGAATAAACATATATCCTCTACTCATTGAGATAATTTGTGCCAAATATAAAAAAATTTGACAGATTAATTCTTGCAATAAACAATTTTGAAACCTCTCAATTTGATTTTTTTTATAGGAATCAAAACCCCTTTACAAGACAAAAGTTCATGGTCAACAACTAGGCATGACAAATTGAATCAAATCCTTTTATGAAATAATCGAAAAAGTCAGATTTGTCTATTTTACCACACAGTACAGCTATATAAAAATTAGAAATGTGCCTGTTGACATAAATGTCTCCACAGGCGACGCTGTGCCTGTAGCCTTATTGTAGCAATGTCATTCAACTTCAACTAGTGACAGTGATTCTACTTCAGAAACAACAAGATGCACAACTGAACTTCAACTGATATTTGCTAACAAGTTTTACCATAATCAGTTGAGAAGGTTAGTAGTAGTGCTGAATTACGATTAAAAATAAATAAAGGGCTGTAATTACATTATAAATTGATGGAGAAGAATGTGTTGATAGTGAGAGCAGCTGAAATTCATACCTATACCCAAACAAGTTTGGTCAAAACCAGTCAAGAAGTTTAGGAGTAGTGTCAAAATAATCAAAGGGCCATAAATTTGCCAAAAATCAACGGGCACAATGCAACCATTATGGCAATATGGACTTTAGACTGAAACTCTTTAGTATATTTGACCAAAATTGGTTACATTATTTAGGAGTAGTGTTGACAAGATATATCATTGAAAATTACTAAAAGGACAACAAAAGTCAACTACAATATACGCAAATAACAAGAAATGTTACTGGTAAGTGTCATATGCCCCCAAAACAGACCAGAACTGAAATATCAAACAAACTGAAATTGTGACCATGACTTTTGAATTTTTTAAATCCATCCATGTATAACAAATTTAAAGACCGGACTTGAAATCTTAAACAGACTGAAAGTGTTGTCAAACAAACTCAAAGAGTGACTTTGACTTTAAAGGTACGGGTCTGGGTCTTACGTGCTACACGTCATCATGTCATTGTGATCAATTGAGCCAAGTTCCTTCATATAAGACAAATTGCAGACCAGACACAAAATATCAAACAAATTGAAATTGTGACCTTAACCATTTTGGAAAAGTTCTGGGTCTTACACGCTTCACTTCTTCATGACATGTTGATCAGTTGAGCCAAGTTGTTTTGAAATTCATCCATGTATGACAAAGTTAAAGACTGGATATGTTATCTCACAGTGTGACCTTGACCTTGAGAAACATGTGTGGGTCTTATGCATGACATGTTGACATGGGATGATGCCCTCGACATCATTTTTCGGGAGTCCATACTAATATGTTGTGGGATTCCAGCACATTATTTGCGGGATCAGTTTCTGTATAAATAGCCAGTGCAAATTGAATTCAGGGCTCCGCACATTTTCTTTATAAATACACCTGAAGTTTCATGTCTCTTTCTTTGTAAGTCTTAGTTAGTATTAAATACTTTTAATTTCTTAAGCTTATAATTTAACTCATTTTATAAATTAGATCTACGCATAGTGTAATAAATATAGAGTAATTAAGCAGACGTATAGGCATTTTTGGGAAACTGATTTATTTAGGTCTATTTTAAGTGAATTAAGTTGACATTTTGTAGTATTATTATTCATGTATCGCACACTATTATCAACTATCAATGATTACATAATTAAAGTATAGAAAATTGAGCATAATCTTGTTTTATTGTTAATTTATTTTCAACCACCTGAGAAGACGCCGGCTCGCAACAATACTTCCTGGTAAGTTTGATGAAAATCAGCTGAGAATTTTGGGAGGAATAGAGTCGACAGGAAAGATTGACACATGCAGACATAGAAGGGCAATTTTTATGCACCCCCCCCCCCCCCCCCCCCCACCGACCACTCCTTGACACACCAAATTAGGGCACCAGACAATTAGACAATTAATTTGTAAAAAAAACTTGTAGACTACACCAGTTCAACCAATGGCATTTCAAATATTAACCTTTTTTGGCATAGCTGAGCCTACAAAATAAATTAATATTTATGCTTCATGGTAATATTTATAAAATTAACTGCAGGAGTAATGAGAAAAAGCATAGCTTTTAAAAACTTAAAACACATGATGGAGGGGGAAATCCAGTCTGACTTGACTTCTCCCGTGTTATTTATCAACAAAAAAAAGAAATAAAATGGGAAGTAAAAATGCTCAACAGAAAAAAGAAACATGAAATAAGAATGGAAGAGTTACTTCCCATGGCTACTGTTGACAACACTCACAGTAATAATGCTATTACTATCCTCAGTACAATCACATTTATTCTATGTACTTTACATTGATTGTAACAAAAGTTTCTTTAAAAAACTTATAAAAAAGAAAGAGTATATAGTCAAATCCAAACTCATACTTACAGCAAAAGCTTCGTGGTATTCAAACACACTTATATCAGACATGCTTAATCCTGCTCTCGCCAACACCTTGGGGGTGGCATATGCGGGTCTGAAAAATTGTTTGTATATGTTTAACGTGCATGGTTACCAAGCATAACAAATTTGTCTTTCAGCTAGCAACTGTATGTAGACATATTTTACACACATTATCTCTCCCAACTTTCATTTTTAAGTTCAATTTTTTAAATAAGAAAGTGTGTTTGTATTATTATTCATGTGAAAGCTATCTCTTTTATCTTCAATTGATTGACACAAAATAAAAGACTTCTCAACCAGATTCTCTCAAACCTATGACGGCAGTCATTAAAAACATCACCATTATTTGATGATTAAAATTAACAGACAAAAATGTAGTATGAATGCACACAATAAATTTTTGTTTTTCCCGTGTAAAGGTTTAAACACAAAAACAAGATCATTTATTCTTCTCTTGCACACGAATGAATTTCTCAGTTGAAAAAAAAAAGATATTCCAAAAATAAGTAAATATAACTAAATAAACTTCAATTTGTATTATCAACCCTTATAATTCCAATTCTGACAATAATTCTTTTTTTAGTCTGAGATGCCACTCAAGTAAAGTACATGTATAATTAGGAATGACAATTTACACTATCCCCTGCATAGTAAACTCATAGGAATACATAAAAGATAGGAATGTAAAAAAGTATTCTGACTCAATCGGTTTATCGCAATCTAAGTCTTAAAAAATTGGTGTTATCCAATTAATGTCATTTTCAACACATTTTATGTTATATATGGCATATCCAGTTTTACTGGTGGAGGAAGACCCAGACTGAGTAGAACCGCCATCCTTAAAAAATTGGTGTTATCCAATTAATGTCATTTTCAACACATTTTATGTTATATATGGCATATCCAGTTTTACTGGTGGAGGAAGACCCAGACTGAGTAGAACCGCCATCCTTAAAAAATTGGTGTTATCCAATTAACACCATTTTCAACACATTTTAGGTTATATATGGCATATCAAGTTTTACTGGTGGAAGATAACCATCGTCCTTCTGCAAGTAACTGGAAACTTTCTCACATAAAGTTTTTTGATTGAGCAGGACTGGAACCTATGACCTTAGCAGTGAGAGGTAAGTGATCTTGAGACAGCGCCTTAGACCACTCGGCCTCGGAGGACTAAATACATATGAAAGTGAGATTGGAATTATAAAGAAGTATTAATTTTAATGTAGCATTTAGGAACAAGAATATTATCCAATATTGCTATATATACATTGTAATAATTATAGACTTACCCCAATAACAACTGATCTTTAGGGTCCTGTGACACATACACAAAATCTCTCAGGTAGGCTTTTGGCTTCAGACCCAATTCCAGGGCTTTTTCTTCAGACATGATAAGACAGGCAGAGGCACCATCTGTCTATATAAACAGAGAAAATTATTTTTTAAATATCATTTGAACAAATATCATTGAACATTGTTTTACTATCATCAGCATCAGGCACCAACTCTGAAGCTGTTTTAAATCTTGAATATACAGTGCCTTTATTAAATATAACATTTTTCTCTATATAAATGCATTTATTTACATTTATGTTGATACTTATTAAATATACTTTATCAATTTCTCATTGTTATTTTTTTATTAAATATTAAATGTCATTTTAAAGTTCTGCAAACTTAAATGGATTAAATAAAATTCCCAAATAAAGTAAACGTGAAAAATGAACTTTAATATAAATGGATTTAAACTCTTACCAAAAATGATGAGTTTGCTGCTGTAACTGTTCCAAATGGTTTAATAAAGGCGGGTTTCAGTTTGGCCATCTGTTCTGGGGATGATGGTCGGATACCATTATCTTTAGTAACTGTTTCAGCAACATCTAAAATAATTTTCAAAAATCTATGTACTGTCAATAGCCTATATGTAATAATTTATTATAAACCCATCTAAAAGGTAATAATTTATAAAAAAAACCTCATCTAAAATGTAAAAGTTTATAATAAACCTCATCTAAAATGTAACAATTTATTATAAACCTCATCTCAAATGTAATAATTTATCATAAACCTCATCTAAAATGTAATAATTAATTATAAACATCATCTAAAATGTACAATTTATTATAAACCTCACCTAAAATGTAACAATTTATTATAAACCTCATCTAAAATGTAATAATTTATAATAAACCTCACCTAAAATGTAACAATTTATTACGAACCTAATCTAAAATGTAATTATTTATTATAAACCTCATCTAAAAAAACCATTATACAAGCAGTAAATAAACTTAATTGTTCTGTACTCAAAAAGATAACCAGTGCACAAGAACCAGCTTTATCAGTAAATAGAAGTGATACTTTGACAATGAAAATAAATAACAAACTACAATGTACATGTAGATGATTTCAAAGAATATTTCACCGTCCAAATTAAATGCATAAAGGTATTAAATTATCTTAAAGGTAGTACATCAGGAACAATCGCTATGAGTCTAAAAAAATAAAATTATTTTTAAAATGGATAAAAAGCAACTCATTAACACTATTAAAAAATTAATAACAAAATATGATAACATTTTTAATCAGAATTGTGTAATTGAACAAATCTTCTCTCTAAACATAGAAAGCAGGCAAATACTGCTTGACAACAGTTGTTTCCTAGCTATTTGGACTCTTTTCTAAGATGGAACAAATTCTATAGCATGTAACCAAAATGAAACCACGGGATTTGTTCGATACGTCACAAAATACCTTGGCGTGTTTGTCAAGACGGGAAATCCCATTTCAATATATAATTTATGGCATCATTAAATACATATCCTTAAGGCAATACAAGATCATTTTAGTATATACGGTATCCTATATTATGAAAAAGGTTTTTTATTTACATTTTTTTTTAAAAATCCCAATATACTTTTTATAAAAGATATACAAATCTGACAGTACAACAAAGACATTTTGTTGTCTTTAGTAAAATCTTCACTAAAGAAATCATATATTTACATCTGAATATTATGTTGGAAATCTTAATACGAAGATAACAAGGGAAAAGTGTTTAATCTTACTTGGAACTTTGTATGCTAATACATCTGTTAAAAGTCCATTATCTTGAGCTGCTTTTGCAAGAGTGTGGGATCTCAATGCAAATTCATCCTGTTTGTTAAAGAAATAGCTATCATTACTTTGTTTTCCCTTCTTCTCCTAACAATCTTCTTAATATGAATAATATGAAAAAGGTAAAACCTATAAAGTGAGCACAGATGCAGAACTAATAATTAGTTCATACGATCATAATCATACAATCTCAATCAATTCAGTCATAAGGTACCTTCTGAACAGATAGGTTTATGGTATGCTGCAAAATGAGATATTAATGACGATGTCAACGATGTCAATTTTTGTAAAACATTTAATTGGCCAAATCACATCTTGTCAAAGTACCCACCAGACTCTTGAATGCACGTCATTCATATATTTTCACCGATATACAATGTACACACCTCTATATCAGGGCTTTTCCAGAATTAAATGTATGGGGGGGTCGGACGGCACTTATTTTTTTTACCCACAGAGCATAAAATTTAATTGTGATATATACCACCATGCATAAAATTTTAATTAGATAAAATACCACCATGCACAAAATAAAAATAAAAAAGAGGCTAAAATCCCCTTTCTAATGTTTTCTTATTGTAACGCTTCCAAAATTACTAGTCTGGACGGTTGCCTACTTTTTCTGAAGTACGCCGACGTTACACGTTTGATCTAATGCCGATATGCAAGTGATTACGTCACAAATTACCTCAGGTCGAGAATTAAGTAAAGGGGCACTACAGATAACAAACGAGAGAAAAAACACAACATATTAATAATTAAGGGTTAGTGTTTGTTTGTAACTAGTTGTCTTCTAAAATGTTTATTTTCAGTATACTTATTTCTTAAAAAAGAATTACTATTAAATTGATACGATCCGTAAAGAGAGTTATGCTACACATGCCTAAATTTATGCACAGAATGAACACGCTGTCCCTTTCATTAACGCCTTGTGCCAATGTCCGATGATGTCACTCTGACAGTGAAACAAACATTATTATGACACATGTTATTTACTCCCTACTATCGATAAAGGTTTAATCTAATTTGACCTCATTTCGCACACCCGATGGCAAACAATCCGCTTATGGATGCTCAAAGACAATTTCACAGTCCAATTGATGCTCAAAGACAATTTCACAGTCCAATTTATGTTTTTGTACGACCGTTAAGAAATATCTGCTTTTCGCCATGATTTTTTCAGACATTTGGGTAAGAATGAGGCGTATAGGTGATGGGGTGACATATCTGAGAATGTGGATTTTATTTTCACTGCTAACGCAATGTCCTATTTTTTGTCACAATAGACTGCATTTCTTGGTGTTTCTTTTTATGCCGAATAAATTATTGTTTTACACTATCTGACAAACAGCGCGGATATGTATATAATAATAGCAATGCAGCCGTAGAGTTGAATTGTAGTTTTTGCGGAATTTAATAATATACACGTCTGTATATTCATATCCGTATTGGAGTATTTGTAAACATATCCGATACGTCAAATATTGAAATATAATTCGTAAAATTTACTTGAGGAGATAATTTTGTGACACGGCATCTCGGCATCAATTTAATAAAGTAGACGTGGTTACGGCCTGCTACGAGTGTATTCCGCCACCTGATTAGCTCGTACATTTCCGTGTTAATAATTTATTCACGACTAAGAGTATGTTTCTTGTCCCTTTTCGGGAAGTCCGAAGGTAGATAATTATACTTTGTTTCAAACAAACAAATTAAATCATATGTTGTTGTCGGGTGATGTAATTATATTATGGCGGTCTTAACAAAAAAGATCAATCAGTTGAGATGAAAAAGTTAATTGAAGACAATTCCTAATATTAACATCACCAGTGTATCGAGTGTCCAACTGTGTAGTCGCGTAAAACGTTCACTTGGTCATGGTGTCTGGAGGTTGTGTATTACAATCGTTACAACATGCGTGTCAGTGGCAAACTTAAAGGTCAAATCAAGGTAAATTTAAAAGACCTGCAGTTTCTGCTGCGATAAAGATAAGACGCTCGCCGAAATCTAGACGCTGCGGGATGTTGACTCGGTGCGGTACATCGGGAAGGACAATTTTATGTTTTTGTATACGACGGGAGGAAATATTTGGGCAGAAAATGTATAAAATTTCGAGAAGAAAAACGGTGTTGAAGAAAAAATTCGGTTCATAGACGGAAATACCGGCAAGGCATAAAATTTTAATAAGCTTTTACCCCGCAAGGCATTTTTTTTTATGAAAACACCCACCAGGCATAAAATTTTAATAATACTGCCGTCCGACCCCCCCATACATTTAATTCTGGAAAAGCCCTCACTTTGAAACTGAAGTTCATGTAGATTTGATCGGTTAAACATTGTGTAAGTAAGTACTTGATGTCGTTGACATCACTGGACTGCTCCATGTAGCCATTACATACTTATTTTCTAGCTCTGTTGCTACATAACCATATTCAATATATGTATACAAAATTTGGCAATTGCACAGAAGAAATATTACTTTTTATGGCAATATAATTTTTATTCATAAGCTAAATGAAATGTTGAAAATTCTATTAACACACAATGTATGTTCCATTTTTTCAAATTCACCTTAACTACAACAAATAAATTAAAGATGAAAATAGTTATAACATACTTGCACCATGATATCAATAACAACAAAAAAAAAAGCAATTTGAAGTATATTCAAATGCAAAAGAAAGTGTGCACTTTTTATTTTTTGATTATTTTAATTCTACAAAGTATAAAGTTGTCAAATTTGAAACATAAGAAAATCGGTCGTTACGGTTTATAGCAACAATGAAAAAATCAGTAAAACTATGGCTAGTTATTACGTAATAGCCCGAATGCGAGTTTGCAGGATTTCCACGTGGAACATGTATACATAAGTACAAGTAGTCAAACTTATTTTCTCTACACTTACTTTCATACATGTATAGTGCAAATATCACTGTAGATTTTGAAAATTTATAACAACGAATATGCCACGACTACCAGAACGTCAGTGTATTGAAGCCTTAATGATGCTGGACAGAGGTACAACATTACTTGCATTCCATGTGGCGACATATTTTAGAAGTTATTAGACAGAATGGTGGTCATAACAGATATTAATGCAACATTTACATAATTTTGCAACAAACTACAGTGAATCTACACAAGAGAACATCCCTTTGGATATTTCTGTATTTCTTATTTTGACCCCTAATCCACGTAGACACGTCATACGTTTTAACCAAATTCAAAACAATAAAATAAACATATTGGTTAGAAAGGTAATTGAATATGCTAAAAATTGATACCACACATGATAGTATTCCATCATTGGATTTTCAAAAAATCAAAAATATAAATGTGCACACTTTCTTTTGCATTTGAGTATATCTACACATGAATTCATAATGACAGTCTTCCTGTAATAATCAAGTCACGATTGTTAGGAGTATAACAAAGCTGTAGAAATTCTTGTTCATCTGTCCTTTGGATTGCCAATCAAACCCACAACCCCAAACAATGGTTACTTTGCATGTAATTATACTGAGAACTACATGATTGTATTTCCCACATATAAAGGCATATAAATGTATACCTGAACTTCCCTGGTAATGCCAAAAGCTGAACACAATCTGTCTGCAGAGTGACCCATGGTTTCTCCAGAAGAGAACTCGGCAACTGCTGGTAACTGAAGAATAAATTTATGTTTTCACTTAAATACATACATATAGACAATATATATATATATAAGTCCTTGATGTAGATCATAAAATTGATTCATGAATGTGTATCACAGATTTATATATTATTCTCTATGAGCAGAATTTTAAAACAAATATGTTGCATGAAAAAATAAAGTTTACCATTGTAACTGTTAGAACATGGAATGTCCATGAAAAAAAAGAGTCCTGACAATAACATTATTTTAAAGGGATTATATTGGCAAGTAACACAAACACTCTGTTAATCAACTCTTTTCCTGTATGCATTGTGCACAGAATAATGCTTATGTACATGTATTGACGTATAACCTTTATTTACTTGAAAGTTATCAAATTAACAGTAATTGAATATTGGCCAAAACTTTAATACGTCCCGCAATAAAGTATTGCGCAATGTTTACATTGAACTCCGTAAACTTCCCAAACAAAACCTCGAAAATGAGACCGGAAGCAAGTCTTCACGATGTTATCCGATGATGATCGGAAACCCAAAAGCGGTTCGTTGCAAATGGCGAATGTAAACAAAACAAAAACGTGACTTCAGAAACCCAATGTTTGTAATAAAGAGGTTATGCAATTAGACACTTTAAACGCGTATATCTCCAAGTTGTAAGTGTATCTCCATGCTCGGCGTGTGTATTTAGGACAGGGAATTGACGGTTATATGCCAATATAATCCCTTTAAGATATTTCAATTAATTCCATCAACATGCAAACAAAAAAGAACAATTTTCACTTACAAACTACCTTGTATGACTTCAAACCAAAATCTCAAAATTAAAACAACAAATAACAACATACCTCAGGATTCCACACTGCTGGTGAGAAGACCTTTTTGAGGAGACCAAGTTTTTTGGCAGGTGTTTTTGCCTTTGTGGAGTCCAACATGATTTTTCTCATCTTGCGACTATGACGGATTGGAACATCAGACATGAACTCTACTCCTCCTGCAACAACAGCATCAGCTTGTCCGGCAGCTATCATTCCAATACCTGGATGAAAATGCAACATAAATATATATATATATATATATATATGAATATGTATATTATAAATTCTACTAAAATTTGAGCAGGCTCTATAAACTTTTAAAATTTGCAGTGTCTCATAATTTTATATAATTATTTTGATAACAAACATTTGAATAAAATGGTAAAACATAATAAACACTTTGCTCCAGTATTGCAGAGCAATGCAATATTCTCTACCAGTGTGATTAATTTCTTGAACAGTTTAATAAAGAGGAAGAAAAAATGTTCTGCCTATATGTCCATGAAATTTGATACATAAACCAGAGGTCCAAATGGGCCCCAAGTCGTTCACATGTCATTTCTTTTCAAATTTTGAATGCGCTAAGCCTATGAAGAACAAACAATTGAGAACTATCTGTTTTCCCATATAAAAATCAAAGTCCTCAATGAACCTAGCTCCTTTATCAGATTTTGAAAAGAAGAAATTCACAATTGTATCCCTTTATAGACCTCTGGTGGCCCCTTATGGATATATCAAATCCCTTGTAAAGGACTCAGTCTCAAATGTTATGACTAAATAATATTTCAGCCCTCGATACTGTTAAAATAATACCTAAAATATATGTCTAATAGTAATCCTATGTAAAAATCTAAGTCTTTACTGAGCACTACTCATAGGGGTCATTTTAACCAAATATGAACAAATTTAGTTCATCAGTTCTCTAGAAGAAATTCAAATTATTTCCTTATTCTATCTCTTCTCCTTATGGATATCTAATATCATTTTGTGATAAAAAACAATGTTTTAGACTATATCAAACATTGGGGAAAAAATAACATGTATGGTTATTTTTAAATGACATCAAAGAAATTTAAAACAGACTATCATATGAGCATGCACATTATTTTGTCTTTCAGGTTTTCTTTGATTTTTAAGTTATCACAGAATCGGAATAGTGGTACTAGTTTTCACAATTATTTTGTTGCCATAGCAACAAAGTTATGGTCCAACCTAAGAGTTAAAGTAACATGTCCATATCAAAATCTCCTCATTATCTTTTATCACCCTACCAAGTTTCATGACTCTTTATTAAATACTTTAGATATCACTTGATCACTACATGTAATTTTCACAGATTCCTTGTCATGGCAACCAAACTAGTAGTTAGGCTTGAAAATAAATTAAAATACTGCACATAATCTCATTATTGCACTCTTCAACCATATATAAAAAGGGCAATGCACAGCCCTAATAAAATGTATTGAAATGAATTTGCAGATGGATGGGTGGGTGTAACCCTTAAGTCCCCTCTGGTGAAATATATAAAGTACTAAAAAACACAGACCTGAAGTTATGGCTTGATTTGATGATATGCATGCCTGTGTTACTGTGTGAGCTGGCGTTTTGTCAGAAAAACCTGCACTTAACATCGCCTGTAAAAGAAGTAAATTTGTTAATGTTTACCTTGTAATAACTGTCACATTCACACATATATATATACATACATATTGAGCAAAGTAAAATTATATATATAACTCATAGAAAAGTATAAAATATATACAGCTGAGCTCATAGTAATTGTTGACTTCATAGCAAACTATCAAAATTACAGATGGTATACAATACAGCAAAAATAAAAATATAACAAAATGCAACATATCACATTCTATTATTCCCACAAAAAAAAACCAATTCAAATTGGCATACATATAAATGTACTAAATTTTTACACAAATAATTAAATTTAATGGTAGGAGATGTACCTCTCTGGCAATGTTACTTGTCTTGACCTCTTGAATAACAGTTCCATAGACAATGTAATCAATTAAACCTGCAAATAAAAATGTAAAAAATGAAATTAAAATATCTAGTTGCATGAAAATTTACATAATAAGTGAATGTTATATTCCACATACATTATGACAGATGTTATAACACATGTTTATACAATCAATCATTCTCATCTAACAAGAGGCTTAATTTTGTCCAAGTCTCTCACCTTATTTCGCCTATTACTTCTTTTCAAATTTTGAATATTGATTGAATATTAATTTTAGAGTCATTGTTCTGCCATTAAGGGCTACAAGACAATCAGTTAACCAAACCATGCTTTTCTGACAACGTGGAAGGTTAACCATTACTGAAGAACACCCATCTCCACAAATAACTAATAACTCTTCTACTTGAATCAGCAGTAAGAGACCAATGATAATCAGGCACCGTGTTGTGTATATATTTATCCGCACAAGATAACGCCAGACAGAGATTCACTCTTGCAAACCTTGGATCAACAGTCAGATGTGCTACCAAAAGAGCTACATGTAACCCAGCTTAGATAGGTACAATGCTGATACGGTTATTATAGTGAAGGAAATTGTATAACTTTGGGAAAGAATAGTAGTTTGACCAGCTCTCAGATAAACCGTGTTACTCCAATAAGGAGACAAGAATACTTACAACTGTCCAACACTGAGAGAATACGAAGCTGATGACAATGCCTATTCAGAGACGGGTTTTTTTCAAATTTAAGAGGATAACACATACGATTCTTGTAACCATCTGCATATTCTTTTCTAATAAACTTAAATAAGAGTTGTTATGTTTGAAAAAGTATGTTGCAAGGAGTAACAATGTTAAAATTTCCTGTGAACAGTACTTAAGATAATGTTGTATCCCTGTAGTCTCTTAAAAGAGATCATACCGGTAATAATATCTACAAAATTGTTTATTAAATGTATGAAACAAATAAATTGGAAACAAAAATCCTTACTTTTTTCAACACCTGTCTTTTTCATGAGACCACTGGAAAAAAAATTGATAAAGATTTAATTGTAGAATGTGATAATCACATCCAAGCATGCTTGAAATTAATGAAAATGCCCAATAAGACTTTTTAACTTTGGGACTATTTGGTGGTGGATATTATAACATAATAAAATACATGCCATCAATTTTAATTCTCATTAACAGTTACTTAAAAAAAGTCTTTTTACATTTCTAAATTTCTATTTTTTTACTTTGGTATAGAATAAAGCATACATTTAGTTCAAATATAAAGAATTTTGCAATACAATTATATTGTAATTTAAAATAATTTTAAAATAATAATAATAACAGGTCCTTGTAGAAAAAGGGCAAATGTGTCTTCCTGACCATAAATTTAAATAGAACCACCTTATGCCATACCAGTGGCTAAATTACATTTTTTTCTTTAAATGTTTGTGGTAATACAGCTCAAACTTTATATTACATTGAACACTGGCTCAAAACAAATATATCATTTTATTTAAGGTGAACACAAATATAGTCTTTTCAACAGACTTAAAGTAATGACACAATGTGTAGAGTTACAATTTCAACTGATTTAAATCTATTCAACTACAACTCACGCCAGTGATGCTGTGGCCAAGTTATGTGGCATCAAGTTCTTGTAATCAGTTCCAGACTGGAGGAATGGTGTTCGGACTCCATCAACCAGCACCACATTACGAACATTGGGTCTGCTTAATGTCTTCTTAGCTGTAAAATGTTTACCCGTAGTCTACATTAAACTGACATTGAATAAAGTATATGTTTGAAAATAAATGAATAACTTATAAGTTAAATAAATTTTACTTTTAAATTTCAGAAAAGAGTATATTAAATGAAAACACATCAACATAAGTCATTATATAAGTGTTATGTTGCACTGGAAACTGTCTGCGGAACACGGATACCTGTGCACTATGGCTTACTTTTGGTTAAGCATTCCTGCCTAACATTTCTAATATTACACAATTCCACTACAGAGCTGCAGTTCAGAAAGGGGATATATATCCATATACCTTCCATCATCACCATGGGGAACTTGAACCGGAGATGTGGGGAGTTGTATATGATGCATGTCTTCATAATACAATGTTTTCAACAACTGTAGCGTACAAATAGCCTAATGACTCTAGGATGATGGGAGTTCTATGTGACACACCATATTTTAATATTTTTAAATCGGACTATCCACTAATAGTAACACTAAGTTACAGCCTGTGAGGAAATAATAAAACGTTATAACTGCTGATTCCTGCAACAACCTTGACCTTAAGATGGTGGTAGTTGTTCCTGACACATCAGCTTCATGTGATGAAGATTCCTGTCTCATATTTTTAAAACTAGATCATCCACTGCAAAGTAACAGCCCGAAAAGGAAAATATAGCCTTTTGACCTTTGTTCTGCAAAGTAACAGCCCGAAAAGGAATATATTGCCTTTTGACCTTTGATCCAATGGCATTGCCGTTATGATCATATAAGCATATCTAGTTATGATGGAGGGAATTGTTAACAATTTTGCTGGATATTAATTCCTACCCAACATATCTGTATGATGGATGTTAAGCTTACTTGATAATACAAGAAAATTTAAGCCTTGTGGTGAAATATTAAATTGTGGATACTGAAAATATGGCTTTGTATATATACCAAGATGCCTCAGAGTGGGCCCTGCACTTTATCAGGAAGAAGAATAAATTTTAAAACTTTCCATAATAAATTATAATTATTCCATTCATACCTGGAGCAGCCTTTGTCTGGGCAGCATTAAGAATAGTGGAGCTGGATAAACATCTTACACCAACTGAAATTGCATAGAAAAGAATTCTTAAATATTAAACACATTTTTCAAATATTTAATCAAGTCCGGCTAGCTAAGTTGGTAAAGAGTCAAGAGGTAATGTGTTTGAATTCCTGCACGGTCACTCTCAGAATTTCATTCACAGAATTTAAGTTAACAAAAACCATGCTGTCTTTCTTCTTGACTGACAGAATTGTGGCATAAGGTCAACCAAAGTCAGAACAAGTATATGCATATGTCTTTTTTATGTTCTGAGCTGTTCGTTTTTCAACTTCTAAAATTAAAACAACAATAAATATAGATATATGACAATGCGAAGAAATCATAAACACTGTAATATAAGAGAGAAAAATGTTTAGATTTAGAAATGAAAAATAAGTATTTAGGTATAAAACGGCTTATCATATCATTCGTTATATATTTTGACCCATACCGGTTTCGTATTGAAACATGCCAAAAAAATGGGACACTCAGGTCACGATATATAACGCTATATTTGATAACCATTCACACATTTATACATCGTGATATTGATAATATAGCTTCCTCTAATAATATACAAACTCTTTATGTAAAACTTTAGCTATAATCTCTTTTAAATATACCGTTTTTTAAGTGAATGTTTAGAGCGGTCGTTGACAAGTTCAGTACAGACGCCATGTTGATTCTTCTGCAACTTTCTCTGTATCACGTGACCAATAGTTCTCGTCCTAATAATAGTTGATTTTGACGTTGCAAATATATATTTTACCATTGGAATAGTTAATTATATCTTTAAATATTTCGTTTATATTTCAAAATTGCTCTGACAACGCTGAGTTTTGATGAAATTATTAAAATAATTTGAACGTGACTTTGTTTTCTAACGAGTTTATACGAGAATTTACGAGGTTTCAAAGTTTGCCGGTACAAGAATGGCAGGGAGATTTGTTGGCGTTTTTCACCAGCTGACTAAGCTGAATAACCGTTCATTTGCCGGTAAAAGTTAAAATTATATATATATATATGATGAAATGCACTGTCTATTAATTATTTCATAATTAAATGCTTCAACTGCATATACGCCGGTTCACAGATAAAACTGCGTTCCAAAACTAACGAAAACACACGACATTGATTTAGAATATATTCTTGAAAGCTTGAATCGATTTTGTTGTATTAGTTAGTGTATTTGAGTTTCTGTAAAGTGACAATATGTTAAACATAAGAAAGTTTTAGTTTTGCAATGGTTTATATATTAAAATTGTTAATTTCACTACCAGTCCTGAGCTTGACACATGCCATCTAAAAAATCTATATCCTGCGTCGTCTTAATTTCAATTGATATTGTGTATGTAAATTTTTATTAATTTCATGATTTGAATTGTTCATTTTTGCAAGCAGCTAGTATACAATTATATGATGCCCTTATTACCGCGTTTGCCTTTTTCTTGCAGCTGGAATGGGGCTGTGTCAGTTGGAACTTTGCCACAATTTAGCAGCCGAGTTTTAGTATGATCCAAACATTTCTGAGATGCTGCAATTTTTTTAAGCATTACTGGTCAAAGGCCAGCAGGGCTTTTGTAATTGTTAATTGTCCACCATCCATCTGTCCATCTTCTTTTCATTTACATTTTTCTTGTAGACGCGATAGCACCTTCATTTTTTCATTGAATCTTAACTAAACTTGGACAGGAGTTATATAAGCACAAGAGTTCTTGAACCAGCGTGATTCGATCACAAATGCCCCTGACACAGGGCTCATAAGCACATTTTAAGCAAAACTTTAAAAACATTCTCTCTGAAAATTTAAGGCCTACCCCATGGATATTTTATTTGTAGCATTGCATGGAGGTCCCCTACAAGATTTGTTGAAGTCGGGTCCTCGTGGTTAAATTTGGGGGCACCATAGGGTCACTATTTTACATAGAATTATATCTGGAAAATATTGTTGAGGCAGTATCACCTTCATTTTTATTGAATCTTAACCAAACTTGCCAAGCAGTTATATAACCACACGGACAAGTTCTTCAACCAGATTGATTCGATCACAAATGCCCGTCATAGGGCTTATAAGTGCATTTTAAGCGAAATTTTTAAAGTATTTTCTCTGTAATTTCAAGGCCTAAGACATTAAATAACTTACATGTAGCATTACATGGAGGTCCCCTTAAAAATTGTTGAAGTTTGGGGTCTGGGGTCAAATTTTGGGCAGCCACAGTGGTCACGGTTTTATAGGGGAAATGTTGTGGACACGATGGCACTTTCATTTTTCACATGTCAAAATAATAGTATTGAATGTTTGTCTTCTTTTTTTTCAGCACTTGGACATGGACGGCTGTTTTCAACATCTTCAGTAATGAGCTATGGTGAGAAAAGTTTATAGAAAGCTACAATATAACGTTTCAAATCAGTCTTTAAAAAAAGTTGATGGTTTGTGTTTGGTTGTTTTATATTGTAACCATATGGCATTAAATTTTCAATTGCAAGATTCTAAAAGTTTTCTTATAATATTTTTTATTTATTATCCTTAGTTTTAATACTTTGATACATATAGTGTATATAAAATACATACATACCCAAAGTTGATCTTCACTTTGACACTTTTATGGTTGTAGGGAAATTCCTTAATTACAAAGTCCAAGATGGGATTGCAGTTGTTAAGTTTGACCAACCAGACTCAAAGGTAACATATTTTACAACAATTTATACTTTTGACAAAAGCACAGATGTATCTATAAATGGCAGAAATGATTACTTATCTCTGAATATATTACATGTGCATGGTAGAAGAAAGTATCTATCATATATTGATACACTGTTGGCTTGCCAAACCAGGCTTTGTACAGGGAAAGTCACAATCTGTACCTAAAACGGGTGCTTGTAGGGTTTTGTCTACCTTCAGGTACCATATGATCTGGACCTGAAAAAATAGCGAAAATAAATAAATTACCCCCAAAATATTGAACAAAGTGCAAAAGTGAAAAACTTTGTTTTGATATATATGGAAGCTGCCATGTATATTGGTTCTGCAACAGTTTTCATGTGTTTATATATGTCCAGATGTAAGTGTATGATTTAATAACAATGATGTTGACATACATTAATATTAATAGTGTAGATTTCATTTGTTTTATTTATGTTGATATGTATTTTTGGCATTGTAGATGTCTTTACCTTAAATCTCTTGCATTTCAATTATGGTCTGAAAAGCATAGTTGTGTATTTGTAGGTTAACACCTTGTCTAAGGGAACGATGGAAGAGTTCCAGGAAGTTTATGGGGAAATAACAAGCAAGTCAGAAGTGAAAGGGATTGTGCTGATTTCAGGCAAACCTGGCTGTTTCATTGCGGGAGCTGATATAGGGTATGTTTTACTTTGCCGGTGCTCTGTAGTCATATTTTGTATAATATGGTATTTATTCACTTTCAGCAGTCTTAAGTCATACCCTGACTCTCAAGGATGTCTAGACAATATCATAAGAATTGCAACTCTGAAATGGTGCAACTATACGAAATAATACTTCACCCAGTTTTATACTAGCTGCCACATTGAAATTATGCAGACACATGAAATAATACTGTAAATGTACATTCATTTGTGGGGTTGAACATTGGCACTTTTTGACATATTTGAGCCATCATGGTTGATCAAAGTATGCAGTTTTGCACTTTCATTTTCTGTTGTTCTCCACAAATATCCGACTTGTTTGATATAATAGTGGTTTTATTTTAGGATTAACAGAACATACAATGTATATATCTGACATTAATGCCTAAATACTACATTAATTCAAACACTTCAAACTTATAAAAAAGAGTGGGTTGTTTTTAGATCTACTGGCCAAATGCCAGAGGTGCTTATGCGATGGAGCGTTGTCTGTCGTCCGTTGTCTGTCGTCTGTTGTCTGTCGTCTGTCGTCTTTTAGCAGCACTTTCTCTGAAACCACTAGGCGAATTAAACTGAAACTTCACATGGGTGTTTCTATTGCATAGGAGATTATACAGAAGATTTTTTTTTTTTCAATCTGAAATTTAAGATGGCTGCCATTACTAAAAATAGTCCAAAACTTAAAAAATCTTCTTCTCATCAACGGCCCAATAGATTTTCAAAATGTTTATGTAGTGAGGATGACCAACTATAGTTTTGTTAGATTTGTTCAAATGGTGTCCCTAAGGTTAAATATGACCCCGCCCCGAGGGTTCAATTAGGAGACACATGTCATTATAATACTTTTTAATTTTTTAAAATGGAAATGATTTTGCCTATATCTTCACAGAAGCATTGTTTGGTGAATGAGGTTCAGATTTGTAAAAATGACTGGGTTCCACTGTCTTAAGGGGTCAGGAGGGGCCCCAAAAGGGTTAAAATTGGGAATTACTAAATTTGTTTTCTAAAGAACCGGTATGTCCGATTTGTTCATATTTTGCATAAATTTTCCCTGTGTGATTGCAGATAAGAATTTCGGTTCAAAAATTTATAGGGGCCCTGTAAGGGGACTTAGAATTTTACATATGGATACTATGGGAAAACAGAAAATTCTCTTTTTCTTTCATCTGTTTTGAAACCACTAGGCCAATTAAACTGAAATTTCACACAGATGTTTCTATTGTGTAGGAGACTATACAGAAGAATTTTTTTTTTCGATCTGAAATTCAAGATGGCCACCATTACTAAAAATGGTCCAAAACTTAAAAAATCTTCTTCTCATGAACAGCCCAACAGATTTTCAAAATGTTTATGTAGTAATGATGACCAACTATAGTTCTGTTAGATTTGTTCAAATGGTGTCCCTAGGGTTAAAAATGACCCTGCCCTGAGAGTTCAATTAGGGGACACATGTCAATATAATATTTTTTTAATTTGTTTTTTAAATGGAAATGATTTTGCCTATATCTTCACTAAATCATTGTTAGGTGAAGGAGGTTAAGATTTGTAAAAATGACTGGGTTCCTATGTCTTAAGGGGTCAGGAGGGGCCCCAAAAGGGTACAAATTGGGAATTAGTAAAATTGTTTTCTTAAGAACCGGTATGTCAGATTTGTAATTATTTGATATAAATTATCCCTAAGTGTAGAGTTTTGATTGCAGATAAGAATCTAGGGGTTAAGATATATAGGGGCCCTGTAAGGGGACTTAGAATTTTACAAAGGGATACTGTGGGGAAACAGAAAATTCTCTTTTTTTTTCATTTATTCTCAAACCACTATGCCAATTAAACTGAAACTTCACATGGATGTTTCTAATGCATAGGAGACTATACAAAAGATTTATTTTTTCTATCTAAAATTCAAGATGGCCACTGTTACTAAAAATAGTCTAAAACTTAAAAAATCTTCTTCTCATGAACAGTCCAACAGATTTTCAAAATGTTTATGTAGTAATGATGACCAACTATAGTTTTGTTAGATTTGTTCAAATGGTGTCCCAAGAGTTAAAAATGACCCCGCCCCGATGTTTCTATTTCATAGTAGAATTTCAAAAAGTGCTATGGCCACTATGAGTCAGTAGAGCGTCCTCAGGCTCTCTTGGGCCTCTTGTTTATGTATAAATGGTGCCTTGTTTCTTTAAATAGTGTCATCAGTGTTTCTAAATAATTAATCCTCTACTTCATATAGATGCCTTTGGACACCTCTAATATAGACGCCTTTGGACACATTATATAGAAGGCTTTTGAATTACTGGGTGAATTATGTTTATATTAACTGACAGAGTGGAAAACAGTGCAGGAAGTGTTCAGATTCAGACTGAACTCTTCTTGCACTGTTTTCAAAGGCCTTCTGTGATTGGTGCGGGAAAACGCGTATCTATGGAGTAAAGGGTTAAAACAAAATGAATGGCATAAATTATGATTTAATAGTTAAATCATCAATCTTTGTATATGAATTCTTTAAAATTTGTGATAAATTTGTGTTCGGCAGGATGATCGAGGCATGTAAATCACAGGAAGAGATAACATCATTATCAACAAATGGACAGAATTTATTCAATAATGTTGCCAATCTGAAGACACCAGTGGTAGCTGCCATTAATGGTTCATGCCTTGGTGGAGGACTGGAGGTTAGTTTGTAAACAATATATGTTTTCATTGAAAGGAAGAATTTCTATCCACTATCAGGGACTGTAGGGTTGCTCCCTGTCCATCTCTCTCTCTCTCTCTATAAATCTTTACTGACAAAAGATGGAATTTAATAAGCAATAGATATCTTTTTGATAGTGTGATTTAAAGATTAAAAGCAATTTTGAGTTTTCATCTGATGATGAAAAACATAAAGCTGTTTTAATATTCATGAAGCTTGGAAGGATTCTTGGCAATATTAAACTAGACTGATGTTTTTCATCACCTGGTGAAAACTCAAAATTGTGCTTTTAATACTTTATGTTTACATTATATTTTTTATCTGTTTTAAATGAAAAAGCAGATTATGCGCATTTAAACCGCAAAAAAAATGTCATCATTGAAACACCGACATCATCACACTGTATGATTGCTCACATTTTTAGCTCGCCAGAACCAAGTCCAAGGAGAGCTATTGTCATGACCCCGGCGTTGTCTGTAGACACCCAGGTTAAACTTTTGCGTTTAAGTTTCAGTTATCTATGCAACCACTCATTGGATGCGAATGAAACTTCACATGTGTGTTCACCATCATCAATCAAACACACAGAGACAAGAACCATAACTCTGGATTGCATTTTGGCACAGTTGTGGCCCTTTTTGGACTTTGACACCAAGGTTAAACTTTGCGTTTAGTTTAAGATATCTATGCAGCCAATCATTGGATGTGAATGAAACTTCACATGTGTGTTCACCATCATCAATGGAACACACAGAGACAAGAACCATAACTTTGGATTGCTTTTTGGCACAGTTATGGCCCTTTTTTGACTTAATCTTTCAAGTTAAAAGTTTTTTATCATGTAAGATATCTATGCAACCACTCATTGGATATGAATGAAACTTCGCATGTGTGTTCACCATCATCATAGAAACACACATAGACAAGAACCATAACTCTTGGTTGCATTTTGGCAGAGTTATGGCCCATTTAGACTTTTTTCGTATGTAGACACCCAGGTTTAACTTTTGCGTTTAGTTGCGTTAAAAGTTTAAGATATCTATGCAACCACTCATTTGATATAAATGAAACTTTGCACATGTGTTCACCATAATTGATGGAATACACAGAGATAAGAACCATTACTCAGGGGTTGTATTTTGGCCGAGTTATGGCCCTTTTGGACTTAAATTTTCATCTGTAGACACCCAGGTTAAACTTTTGCATTTAGTTTTGGTGTTTGCCCTTAATCTCAATTTTTGCATGGGTGGTGAGTTTTATCCCATCGGCAAGCTTTGTTGTCTTCTGACAACTCTTGTTGTTGTTATGGCAAACGTCACATGAAACTCATTACAACAACCTCATGTCAACAAAACAAGATCATGCCTCCAATGAAGTGCAAACTGCTCCACCCAAATGTTTTATATTGGGGTAATAAAATGCAATTGGTCCATGTAGTTCATTTAGAACATTTGCAATAGAAATATAAATATTGTATTTTTTAGCATATTCAGGGAAAAGTACATTTATATGGTTGTAAAACAATGATTGTAAAGATACTTTATACAACATGCACCAGAAGTTAATAACTTATATTGTACATTTCAGACTGCCTTGGCCTGTCACTACAGAATAGCTGTAAACAGTAAAAAGACTGCCCTCGGTGTACCAGAAGTAATGTTGGGTCTACTTCCAGGTGCTGGTGGAACACAAAGACTTATGCAACTGGTGAGGCATGTTTCTTATATATAGCATACAGATGATACATTGCATGAGTGCTAAGGGAACTTCTTTATCAAATTATGTATACATGTGAAAAAAAACTACTTAAAGCTGTGCTGAGTACCGTATAAGTTTTTTTCTACTAACAGCTTAACTGTTATTGTCACATTTATATAGTAACAAAGATTTTTTCACCAAATCTTTAGAGGAAGTAAAAGACAAAAGTCTAGCTTTATACATAAATTATGGTATATGTGTTGTTGTTATTATACCATTCTTGCTTCCTCGCACTCTGATTGATTTGTATCCCCATCTGTTCATACATGTATGTGAGAACTAATAGAATGATGTTGCACGTTAAAATAGATCGTTTTTAATTACTGACTGGTGTTCTTGCAGTTCTACTATAGTTATTACATCTTTGAAAAAGTGACTTTATACCATACTGTATCTATTTATACACAGTCTTTAGTCTATAGGATGTACCTGTATGACTTGCATGTATAAATAAATAATTATAGGTTAAGACAGTGTTGTCTCCCTTGAACCATAAACTGCTTGAACTATTAAAAATGAATTAGTAACACTGGGTGACATAAGAATGATAAGGCATTTATGATGTGTTTTCTTATATTGTATTATTGTGTATATAAGTAATTCTCATACATCTTATTATGACATGCACTTAGGGAATAGTGTATACCAGTGTATCCTAGTGCTATCCACTGAGCATATATACAAAGTGATCAATTTGATTATAAGAAATGATTCTAGATCTAATCATTTCATCAGAAATATTTTTTTAAGAATTATGTGACAATGTCATTTGTCATATTGAAGGAAAATGGAGTTATTTGTATTACATGTATCTGTTTCAACATTATAGCTTCCATACCAAACTGCCTTGCCTATGATGTTGACTGGTAAAACTTATGATGCCAAAAGAGCAAAGAAAATTGGTCTTGTTGATCTGGTAGTGGAGCAAATAGGTAAATATGTTACAATTATGTTTATAGTCCTGATCTGTTCACTACTCTGTTTCACAATTTCCTGATTTATAATTTATTTCTGCATGGATAATTGTGTGCTTATTGTGAAATGCACAAATGCATCTGAATTCAGAGAGAAACTGATACAAGTTTTGTGTTTAATGTGTTTATATTGAATAAATATTAAAATCATTGGTGTCTAAAATAAATAAAAATCTTAATATAAAGTAAAACTTGCTAAAAATAAAAACAAATGATTTAAAACACAGATTAATGGTAAGAGTATTTGATGCAGACCAAGTGAAGCAGATTCAGAAATCAATGATAACCTAGCAAAATGGATGATTAGAATAAAGCAAGTTCTTGTATGTATGTTTTACAGGACCTGGTATTAAAACTGGAGATGAAAATACTATGGAAGCCCTAGAAAGAGCTGCTATTCTCACTGCCAAGTATGTATATAAATACAGTCACCTAAGTTTTGCTTTATTTATGATAATTACAAGTTAAAATGAACTACTGGGGCCACATGATAATGTTAAAAACAACAATCAAGATAAATTGTGTATGCCGGGAATAAAGTATCATGAGATAGCACTGTTTATAGCATGTATTATGGTATTTACTACAGTAAATTCTTCCGTAGGGGTATATTTGATAGTAAGTGAATTTTTTGTTGAGCCTACTTGGGTGAGCTCAACAGTCATCACAATGGTGGTTTGGTGTATGTGTGTCTATGTCTGTCTGACCTTGTTCAGGTTATAACTGATTCATGCAATGAAGGATTTTAAAGTAACTTAGCACAAATGTTCACCATAATCAGATGATGTGTTGCGTCTAAGACCCAGGTCTGCAGCTCAAAGGTCACAGGTCAGAAATACATCTAATATTTCATGTCTGCTCCATATCTTGTAAACACTATTATAGTAAATGGATTTTGAAATGACTTGACAAATGTTTCCCATAATCAGACAATTTGACTTGCACACAACCCAGGTATGTATCTCAAAGGTCAACGTCACAGAGGCTCAAGGTCAGTAATATGTACACAGATTAGTTTTAGCTCCATAATTAGTAAATCACAAGGCAGATTTTGAAATAAAATGGCACAAATGTTCACCAGAATCAGACAATTTGTCTTGCAATGACCCAGGTTCATAGCTAAAAGGTTATGGTCACACATAGAAGTTAGTTGTCAGAAATAGGTTCAAAATTTATGTCCTCTCCATGTTTTGTAAACCTCCTGGCAGATTTTGAAATAACAAGGCAAGCATGTTTACCATAATCAGATGATGTGTTGGGCACAAGATTCAGATCCGTATTGCAACGGTCAAGGTCAAACTTGATGTCGTTGCCATACATGTTGATGCAGATGTCCCAACTGCATCATTTGAAGAACAAAACAGTAGTTATTTGTAGCATCTGACTTTCTGTTGTTGTTGGGTTTTACTCCAAATGTCAACTTTTTCTCTGCTGTTTTTAACCATGTCATATACCACCATATTGTTGATTGTTACCATCACAAAATACAAGATTTGACATTGTTTTTCTTATTCCTTAAATATACTTGACTAAATAGTATGTCTATCAATCTTAAGATTACAGAATATTTGGTCAAAATAGTGCTGAACTCTTTCTGGGCTGCTAACAAGTGCCAAATTTACAATGTCATTGTATGGCAGCTTAATATAGTTTCTGTACATTAAACTGAATTTAACAGCAAACAAAGGGAGACAATGCATGACAGTACCTGTTTACAGCAGTAAGATATCAAAGTATTGAACAACTTTCAATTACAATGTCAAATTTTAAGCTTTTTAGCATTTTTTATATCATCAAGTTTTGATTTAAAATGGATCAACTCGACATTTAAAGCTGGGCCCGGTTAGATTTGTTGGCTGCTAATTTTGGGTACCAAAAATGGTATAATGCATTGATTACTGATTGGCAAAGTTTGGGACACTCAGACAGGTACTTTCAATGTTATAGAAATTTAACAAAAAGAAGAAAAAAATTAGTAAAGTAGTTTAATTTTCTTTTTAACACAGAGGGCTTGCAGCAGGATCCATTAAGATTCCAGAAAGAAAGAAAAACTGGATGAATAGTAAGTGTTGTTTATAAACATTAATGTAAGAATGTATGTTTTCATCAACATAAAAACAGCTTGTAAATTTGCAACTATATTATTATTGAGTTTATCTTGTTTTATTCCTGTCATTCTGCCTTAAAGAGTACCGTGATCTTGATACTTATATTGATTCATTTATATTGAAGATATCTAGTATAGAATAGTCTTAAGTCTGCCAGCTAGATTTGGAGTACAGTCAGAGACTTCAATGAAACACAGAACCAGAGGACATTACAGTTACCGCTATGGTGGGTTATCAATTGTGTAATAAACATGGACTGTCCTGCTTTTTCAGTTGTGTATATTAGACTTGAGTGGAGAGATGCCGGTGGTAAAGAGATAGACTATATTGATGATGTTATCAAATGTCTAGACTGAAGTCATGTGGCAAATATTTACCATCATATCTCTGTCTTGTGTATTTTTCAGCTTTGATTGATGGATTTGCACGGACAAGTGTTGGTGGACCTTTCTGGAACAAAGTGAAAAGTCAAGTGATGAAACAGACCAAGGGAAAATATCCAGCTCCTTTGAAAATAATTGAGGTATATGATTTAACCTTAAAGCTTGTAACTGAGGACAATGCTGCTACTGTTGGTATACACGGTAGACCTGGTCCAACCAGCAATTAACTCACATACTGATCAGGGTCAACATTGTTTGACTTTCAGTTAGTATACAAGTATTCTTATTTAATGTCCCTTCCTCTTATATTGGAAAAGTCCAAACACGAATCATAGTGGTGTTTAGAAATTAGGACAGTTAAAGGATAAGTACTCCTACATGTATTTTTTAAAAAGAAGTTCTAGGAGGACAGACATAGTGTAACCTGTACTAAGCAGCCACCCAAGGGAAGTGGCCAAACTGGCTGCTTAACACAGGTGACCTCGTAATAGAGAGTCTATATTTTTACCAAGAAAGTTAAAGTCTTATATTCTTTTGTTTTTAAAGAAGTCTCTGGCGGGAATAAATGCAATGTAAAACAAATGGTATTGAATAGGTTTTTAAAAAAGAAGTCTATAAAAAATTCTGCTTAAGAGACATATATGTATTAAATACTCTCATTTTTTAAAAAATAGGTCTCTGGAAAAATGTTGTTTAAGTGACTTAAAGGTATTAAGTACTCCAGAATTTTGAAAATGAAATTTCTGAAAAAATGCTGCTATAGAGAAATATATATAATTGTATAGATATTAAAAAATGCAGTATAATAGCTGTAGGTGTTTAATACTTCCATATTTTAAATATGAATAAAATTATCAGGAGAAATATAGATATTACTTTTCTGTAGGAATCTGCATGTCGGAAACTTATTGTTGGAAATATTTTGTAATGCAATTGTTAGTTTCTCAGTAGCTACCTGGTCAGTTGAATGTTTACATCAGATCTGGTAGCTGTGGTTTGTGCATGATTGTAAGACAATTCACAAACCCCTGAGGAGACAAACTGTGTTGTTATGTGTATTCTATAAGGCGCCATCTAAAGATCAATTAACCTCTCACTGCTAAGGTCATAGATTAGAGTCATGCTCACTCCAAAAACTTAATGTGAGTAGGTTTACCAGTTACTTGTGGAAGGAATGTGGCTCTACTCAGATTCATTCTGAGGTATTCCTCCACCAATAAAACAAATTTTGACACATTTGTTAACACATATTATGGTAGTTGACGTGTATATTACAATGTAACATGATCATTTTAAATAGAAGGTCCATCAATTTCTTTTAGGTTGCCAAAACAGGAGTCACAGAGGGGGCAGCTAAAGGATATGCAGCAGAGGCTAAGGTAAACAATTTTTTTTAATTTTTGAGAAATGTTTCAATGAAAACTCTTAATAACTTGCATAATATAATGTAATGTATATTATACATGTATGCACAAATATATTATCACATTGTTTATTACTCTAAATAAACTGGAATAAAGAAATCCAGCCGAATGATCTATAGAAGTATGGTAACAAGTATGAAAAAATTCATCTTTCTATTCATCAGTACATCTCAAAGAAGATCGAGTGAAAATTTTATTTTAATTGGTGGATTAATGGAGATATTGTTTGGAAACCCTTCTGAAATCTTACAAACTGCTTGAACTGTTTATTATTTTATGATATGGGCAGAGTAACATGTGGTTTAACTACAAACACAATCACAGGTCGCAATATCTTATTATCAGGTTATATAATTTCTTTATCAAGTACCGGTAAAGGTACCCAATAGACCTCGGACACCATATTAATATTAAGTGACCTCGCTAAAATAACAGGCAAAATTTATGTATCCCTGATAGGAGAACTACCAGCACAAAGCAACTGTATTCCCATCCTTCCATCCAAAATAATAATGCCTTTTGGAAAAAATGTTTTAAAATACACATGTAGTTCTCTGAAATTATGGTTTTAGAATCGTTTTAAATTTCCAAAATTTGCGATTTCCCCTCTTTTACCTTCAAGTAATTATCTCCACTAAACATGTCAGAGGAATGTGTTTTGTTGAATGTTTATGATATTGATGTGTTGTTTTATTTTAAGGCATTTGGAGAACTGGGCATGACTACTGAATCTAAGGCACTGATTGGATTATATAATGGCCAGACAGCATTAAAGAAAAATAAATTTGGAGCACCAAAACGTGAAGTCAAGTGAGAAATATAATATTTATGCCATTATTAATAGTTTTAACCACTTTATGTTTCTTTTTTTTTTTTGTGATATATATTAATTAATGTTTGAAGCCTGGCAGGATAAACGCCAATATTCAGTCAGTTCTCCAAGCAACATTGTTACCATATCAATATTTACTCCAAAATTATTGCTTCAGCAACAACTTTTCCCCCCTTCTTTTTTTGTTTTTGCATTGTACAACATAATCAATTATTGGAATTACCAAAACACTTTGAAAGGAGTGTTTCTTCAGAAAAAACACCTGGTCAGTGATTGACAGGTGGTAATTATTCTCCTGCAGGTCTTACATGACAGAGAAGTATTGTGTTGCGTGTATTGGATTGTAATTCTTCAATATGACTTTTTTGTGATATTATTAACAGGTTGTCGTTTTTTTCCCATGTTATTTCTGAGGAAGGTTTCTAATATTTTCAATCACTGATTAAGATAAAAATTCATGGAGATATTTTAAGTACCAGGATATGTTTCTCCCAGCACATGGAATATACTGGTCTCCAGGTGTAGTTGAAAGACAAAAACAGACATGGCCTCAGCAGGAATCAACCTTTTAGCCTATTGGTCTTGGAGCTAGTATGCTACATACCAGATTATTGTAACTCTATTAAAAGCAAAATAAAACCTCAAAAAGTAATGCAACATAATTTTATAATGTTACTCTTTGTCCATATCAATGTTGCTATGTTACATTCTAACACATTTCTATGATGTTAAATTTCTTCTTAATTGTAGCCAAATTCATAACTTTTAATTCTTTAGCTTCAGGACAATTAAGTTTTTCAAATACTGTAGAATCTTGTTAATAAGCGTATGCGCTTATATTAATTTTAGTGACAGTTTGATGCGCTTATTATTGGTTAGCGCTTATACTGAACCACTAAACTGTATTTGATATGCGCTTATACATAGGTCCTATGCGCCTATTTTTGACACCTTAATCAAAGCTTAACTCAGTCAAGAAAACAAAAGTAAAATACTAGTACTACTGTGCCAACATGTGTGACAAGCTATCTCTGTTTATTTTATAACTGATTTCACATATGTGAAATTTATGAAATGTAAACAATATATATATATATATATATAAACATGAGTACTTAAAGTTGAATAAGTTAAGTTACAGTTCAGCATATAATGCATGTGACAAAGTTTTAGTTAATGTACACTCTGTGTGATTTGATCACGATTAAGATTTCCATTTTAAAGGAGTGTTTGATGCACACAAAACGATCACAAAACTTATTTTCACACACTGAATGACGGTAAGGCCATATATGCCCTTAAGTTTGGTATACGCTTATATTCAAGTATGCACTGATTTACCAGATTCTGCAGTATGTACATGTATGAATTTGCATCATAAATTGTGATAAGTTGTTTATTGCTACAGTAAGAAAGCTGTAATTTATAACATTGACAGCCATATTACATCATGTCACCTTTATTAGCCTCTGAATCTTGTTTTTCACAACTTAATAAAAGAAGCATGTAGAAGACAATACTTGTGATTCTCCAGCATGGATAACAAGATGACAGCTGCAGATGGTAATAGATAACCATCAGTTAGTTCAGGTCACTTCATGAATCTTACTGTTTCTCTATGTATAGGTTTCATGAAAACTGAAAATATACATTGTTGTACAATTTAGTATTGTTTTCTTTAAATAGATTAAGACTTGCAGAAAAGTTATTGAATTCTTCTTTTGTGCATGATATATTTGCTGTTTTAATATAATAATTTTTGGAATGCTATTATGTCCACATGTTTTACCTCAAACAACAGGACACTGGGTATGTTGGGTGCTGGACTGATGGGAGCTGGTATTGCCCAGGTATCTATAGATAAGGGGATCAATGTTATTCTGAAGGATGTTACTATGCAAGGAGTTGCCAGGGGTGAACAACAGATTCAGAAAGGGCTTGATACCAAGGTGAAAAGAAAAAAGATAACCAGGTAGATTAAACAACTGATCTTTTAAAACAATCTAAGGGGACATTTTAATACTACTGCAATTAAAAAAATGGTGAAATATTTTAAGGAGTTGTGGGCCCTTTTAGACTAAAATTTACTAACATTTTAGCAGTGGCATCGTGTCCTATAAACACATTCCTATATAATAAATTTATTTTATATGTAAGTTGAAATGTGTTTCCTATTGATATTTTTTATCGTACCATTACAACTTAACTTGATAATAATTCAGGATTAATTTTAAGTCCGAGTACATGTATATCTTTATGCTAGATGATTGGAACAATTATGAATAATTCCAAAGTTTTCATCAGCTACTCTTTATGATATGTTGGAAATGTCACTAATAAAGTTGTTGGACACAAAAGTATAGCTGCATGGTTAATTTTTTTTATAAATAAAAAAAAAACACTTCAAACTAAACTTAAATCTATCTAGTTTATTGTTATTGTGGTACTTTTTGTTACATACATGTAAGCTGTTAATTATGAAAATAAGGTAGTATCTGTGTGTTTAGTTCATAATTATGGCCAAATTTGGAAACAAAAAGTTAAGTGACCCTTTCAAGGTTAACATAGTTCTGTTTAAAACTAAAAGTATGTGTATGTATATCATTGTTTTCTATTTTATTTGCAGCTTTGAAAAGGACCAGATCATGACCTGTTTGGACCCAACTATATCTTATGAACATTTCAACAAAGTTGATATTGTTGTAGAGGCAGTATTTGAAGACCTTAACATTAAGCATAAAGTTGTGAAAGAAGTAGAGCAGGTAAGCAGTATTTTTGTTTTTGATATATAGTATTAAGTGATTGATTGATTGAATGAATATTTAGCATCTTTTTAATGTCATCAAGGGCTAACAGATTTTCAGTTAACCTAACCACTGTTTCATGGGATCCTGAAAGGTCAACCAGTACTCGAACACACCCCATCTCGGCAAGTAACTGATAACTTTCCCACTTGTATCAGCGGTGAGAGATGAATGATGAATGAGACACAATGTTGTATATCAGTCATCACGGATACTGTTGTTGCCGGACGGGGAATCGAACTTCTGACCCCTGGATTGATAGCCAGAAGCGTAATATAGTAAGTGAATGAAAAGGTAAAGACAATCATACTTTCATAAAATATGATACTGTATGCTATTAAACTGGTAAATTGTTCATGCATAGGGGGATTTTCAAGTAACTTGGCATAAATGTTCACCATAATGAGAGGGAAGTGTAGTAGCTTAAAGATCAAGGTCACACTTAGAGATTCATGGTCAGAAATATGTACAACATTTTGTGTCGGCTTCATATCTTGTAAACCACTTGACAAATTTCAAAATAACATGTCACAAATGTTCACCATAATCAGATGATGTGTCGCATGCAAGACCCAGGCTCATAGCTTAAATGTTCAATGTCAGAAATAGGAGGAAATTTCGTGTCTGTTTCATATCTCATAACATGCCATAAATGTTCACCATGAGATGTTTGATCACAGGTCTTTACTGGTTGGCTCAACATTGTAGCCCATGGGCATATTTAAATATTAAAGTTGGTTACTTTCAAAAAGAAAGTTTTTCACTTGTACAAGTTAAATATATGATTGTAAGCAGCAATGAAATGGTAACAATGTATTACAATATATTTCAATACAGGAAACCCATGTTGCAATAAGACTCAATTTTAAAACATTAAATGCAATCAGAATTTCAAAAGGTTTGAATGATCCTTAAACTTTAAAAACAGATGTTTCTTGTTGGGTAAGCTTTTTGTATTTTTCTGTTTCAGAGACCACTGAGAAAGATCAAACTTAAACAAGAC
Organism: Panopea generosa; assembly: GCA_029582155.1. Classification (NCBI taxonomy): domain Eukaryota; kingdom Metazoa; phylum Mollusca; class Bivalvia; order Adapedonta; family Hiatellidae; genus Panopea; species Panopea generosa. The sequence goes on from CM055901.1 coordinate 59,969,833, forward strand.
TGCAACAAAAATTATTCACTACATTTTCATGTAATTGTAAAAAGAATTAAATTATATGTATCTATTAAAAAAGAATATCGTTAGGAAGTTATGAATAAATAATAAGCTTAAGAACTAGAATGAAGTACTGAAGTCTGCAGAAGATATTTTTTACTCATATTGTTGTTTACTTCAGCACATTCCTGACCACTGTATCTTCGCCTCCAATACATCAGCACTTCCCATTACACAGATAGCTGCTGCCAGTAAGCGACCAGAACAGGTACAGTAGGTTATTGCTGCAATATTAAATATATGTATTCTATGTATATTTTTTTATACTGATTTTAAAGTTGAAATAAGCTGGGGATTGAACCACTGGTTTACACTCCCCTCCAGCATACCTTGCACAGCTGTATTTTATAGCACAATGTGATAGGCTGTCAACATCTAGCTACTAATTGCAGGTTATATAATCATGCACATGGTTTAAATTAATATTTAATATAGAGGAATTCACCATGGGAATTTAGTATATACATGTAATTTTCAAGTGTTTTATTTAAATTTTCATTGTGAAGACCTGTATAGTGAATTTTAATAAATGCGACTATATCTTGACCATTGTCAAGATGATAATGAGATATGACAACAAATCAAATCAACATGGATATGGCTCAGTTGTGATATCTCAAATGGTCTGTGTAAAAAGGTAATGGTAAACAATTGTTAGTTGGAGGTTTATTCATTCAAATCCACTTCATAATACATTGTCAAAACTGTGTAAAAAGATGCATCCAACCAAGTATAACTGTATGTGTTTGTTTTCAGTTTATTGGTATGCATTACTTCTCACCTGTAGACAAGATGCAGCTGTTGGAGATCATCACTACAGATCAGACATCACAAGATACTGCAGGTAAGTATGCTGGTACTGGGCATACCATATAATGAGTCATGTCATTATTGTAAATAACTGACTGCATGAGAATTACATGTTAATATGTGCCTAAATGGTCTAAATTGTTGTCTCATGTATGCTGGTACTGGGCATACCATATAATGAGTCAAGTCATTATTGTAAATAACTGACTGCATGAGAATTGCATGTTAATATGTGCCTAAATGGTCTCAATTGTTGTCTCGTGTTTGGATTGACGTCATTACAGTAGATTTGTCCAGTGAGTCATTAAGGAATATAAAAAAAAATGTCTTATCTGACATGTCTGATGGGTCATTTTAGTGCAGCAACCAAATTGTTTCAAATTTTTCTATTAAAATATTTCATCCAGAGCAGGCAAAGATTTTTTAGAAATGGATAAAAATATTCACACATTTCTCAATATAAAATGTTATCCTAAATTTTTCCCAACAGACTACAGGGAATGGTTATGAAACAATAACAGAAACATCCATATACATGTACATGTATGCATGTCTTTATTAAAGTTTCTTTTGAACACTGAACACTCTATGTTTCTTAAAAAAAATTTCATTGTTACAAAGGTCCTTTTTGAACGCTTTCTTTATTGCCTTTGTCCATGTCACTGTGTGTTCATAATTTGTTAGGAAAGAAATGCAGTCAGCAACATAGTTGGAAGATCATTTGCCCCGTCAACGAAAGGCCGTGGGTTTGATTCATGGACTGACTGCATATTTTTCTTGTCCTGTTATTTCCATTTAAAGACTTACTGGCAGAGGCCACTTATTGGTTGCCTGCGCAACTATCTGCTATAGTTTTTTGTCATTTAATTACACACACTTGTTTTACCGTTCTATCCAGCATCTGCAGTAGCTGTAGGACTGAAGCAAGGCAAGGTTGTGATAGTGGTTAAAGATGGACCTGGTTTCTACACAACAAGAATACTTGCACCGATGTTGTCTGAGGCTGTCCGTTGTCTACAGGTAAAGAGTATTCAATACATGTAGTTGTCTTCCATCCAGGGTGTATAAATAAAATATAATCAAAACTTCAACAATGAGTTGAGTATGAAAGTCAAGAATAGGACACTTGGACTAGAAATAGAAAAATTTGACTTTTCTTCAATTTTAGTTCTGACAGGTATAATATGTGGTAATATTTTCTGATTAACAGCAATACTTTAATGATTCAATCTTTATACAAGTTAATATGTATTTTATATCTTTGTTGTATTTGCTATTTCACATTATCGTGTTTAACAATACATGTGGTGTTATATATATTTGCATTTGTTGTAAAAAAATTAAGACTGCATTTTTAGCATTAAGGCTGATGTTAAAATTTACTTGAAGAAAACAATCTATGTTAATGCATACGTGTACATATAATGAGTATAGCTTTATTAATTCCAATACTAGCTCCAACCAATATTACATGTACACTTTAATGAAGTGTGAAGTTCCCATATTGTATTCATTTGACAAATAGTAAAGTTTTAAATATGTGTAGTAAACTAAATGTCCTTTTTCCCATCTAGGAAGGCGTTGGCCCAAAAAAGCTTGACTCTTTGACACGAGAATTTGGTTGGCCAGTAGGTGTGGCCACTCTTGCTGATGAAGTTGGCGTGGATGTAGCAGCTCATGTGGCAGAAGATCTGGGCAAGGCTTTTGGTGCCAGGTTTGGTGGTGGTAACATTAATGTTCTCTCAGATATGGTTGCTGCTGGGTATTTAGGTTAGTATTATAACAACTACGGCTTAATTTTTAATGGTCAATGTAAAGATGACTTGTTTGAAGTTGTTATAGTTTTTATAGTGTATTGTAATATTAAGAATATTATTGTGGAAAATTTCAAAAAGTATATTTTCATTATAAAAAATGTCCAATGCTTTTAATAAATTGATGATTTATTTTTAATCAAAAGCTTTCAAATGCTTGTATACTTTTAATAAAAAAGAAATAGTATACATAGTTAAAATAAACTACCTTTGCTAAAAGCATAAAATCAATAAGTTTGTATCGCATTTGTTAAACAGTATTTGAGATATTAAATGGCTGTGAGAGCACCTAATCATTGTTACTGGAATCCTCTAGGCAGTTAAGCAATACTAGACACACATTATATCCGCAAATAACTAACTACTTCTCCACATACATGTAGTCAGAAGTTGAACACTCACGGTCTTAAAGAATGTTGATGACCAGTCATCACAGACTGGCCAGACAGGGATTCAAACTCGTGGCCCTTGGATTAGCATAAATGTTGGTGACTTAGCTATCAAGGCCCAGTTTCCAATAAAAAAATACATATACCATTGTTGTAGTGGTAGAGCATCTGCTATATGAGGCATGGCTGTGGGTATGAACCCAGACCGCTTCATTCCTTGGATTTTAAAAACAAGAAGCACTAGTTATTTTATCACTTAAATAGTTCTGTAGGTTGGCCAAGTGACAATATAGTTATCTATTCTATAGGTGTTATTGATACTTGAAGGTATTTCTTTTGGGTCAATGTAATTTTGAGATGAAAAATGTTAATGTTGACTTTGGCAGAGCTGTTATGCTGTCTATTAACATAAACCATCATGATATGATTGAAATAAACAGTTGAAAGAGCTGATAAGCAAATTTGTTTTTACCTTACATTACTAATCTACAGTAATGTGGAACTCAACTGTTATAAAATTATATATGTCCACCTAGTGGCAATTGTTTTGAACAAATCTTCAGATTAATATTTATATTTCTTTATGTTTAAGAGGTAATTAAAACAACTATTTTGCTACTAACCTTAGTGTAGTATTAAATGTGTGTTTCAGGTCGTAAGGCTGGGAAAGGAGTTTATGTTTATGAAGCAGGCAAGAAAAGTCGGGTAGAAAATGAAGATGCATTGAAATTATTAGAGAAATATAAACTAGAACCTCATGCAAAGTAAGTGGTTTAGAGTGTTGGACCCATGATTGTGCATATTATCTAATAAATAATAGTAGAGTATGGGACCCATGATTGTGCATATTATCTAATAAATAATAGAAGATGATTGTGCATATTATCTAATAAATAATAGTAGAGTATGGGACCCATGATTGTGCATATTATCTAATAAATAATAGTAGAGTATGGGACCCATGATTGTGCATATTATCTAATAAATAATAGTAGAGTATGGGACCCATGATTGTGCATATTATCTAATAAATAATAGTAGAGAATGGGACCCATGATTGTGTATACATGTATTGTCTAATATAATATAATGGTAGTCATTGTATAGTAACCATCTAATGTGTGTGCATCTGTCAGATCTATAAACAATAAAGCAAAATAATGCTGTTGTTCTCCATTTCACTTCTACTAATTGTAATGCACTGTAAAGGGGTATAACACCACCCCCAACCATTTAAAATATTTAAACTGTTGGGCTGTTAGCCACAGAGTTGACTTCAATTTTAAGAGAATCTTTTTTAAACAATCATTTATTATTTAAATTCAAAAAATTACAAAATGTACTTGCAGAAGAACATAGGTTTTATTTGGGTTCATTCCAAGATATTCCTCCACCAATAAAATTAGTTGCCCTACATATAATAGTATGTTGATAATATCACTGAACCCGCATTCATTTTACTGACATGTTTATTGAGATGTATTTCATTGTAATTATCCTTTATCTGTTGATATAAAATGTTCAAGATTCAAAGATCTAAATGGTATCTTCTTTCATGTCACATCATGTAGAGTACTATTTCATGGCTATGTATATTTTGATTTTTCAGTAACACAGATGAAGATATTCAGTTCAGATTAGCATCTAGATTTATTAATGAAGCTGTGATGTGTTTACAGGAGGGAATATTGGCTACTCCAGTAAGTAAACTAACTAAGAACAAGTATTTCGTTTTGATATTGTTTTATTATACTAAACAAACATACCTGGCCCCGAAGTTATAAAACATTTTTTTATGCTCAACTTAAATTCATACTCAAACACAATTTCCTAGATTCGTATAAAAAACAACAACAAGAAATGCAAACACTCATCTCTGCCTCACTTGTAAGAGTATTAATGTAGATTTGAAGTAGAAAATTACAGACATTTACATTTAGTTTGTTATAATGAGTATTGGTTTTTCATGAGAGTATAATACAAAGTTTTATAACTCCAACACTGATCTTGTCACATCTTTTCTGTTTTAAAAGGTTGATTTTCAGATAAGTTCATGTGTACATAAATGTGCATGTATATATAATAGAGAAGGTGCTAAAGAAATCATTTACATCTATGTACATTTTTATAACAAAATGTTTTCAATCTTTAATGGTGCATTTTTGCTGCCTTGATCAAATGAAATCAAATTGTTCAGTCAATATTATTTTGCATGTTCTTTTGGACAACTTGATTTTAGTTCAGTTGCAAAGTAAGCCAAGAGCTTTTGTGAATCATTCTCCAGTTTGTTTCCTATATGTAAAACCAGTACTGGGTTTAGTTCTTAAAAGGCCATAGGATTGGGCCCTGTATAAACCCACAACCTCTGTATGAGCTGCCAATGCACTATCTGCAGCCTTTAAACATGTCATTCCTCTATCCACTGCCTTTAAACATGTCATTCCCCTATCCACAGCCTTTCACATATCATTTCACTATCCACTGCCTTTAAACCTGTCATTCCCCTGTCCACTGCCTTTAAACATGCCATTCCCCTCTCCACAGCCTTTAACATGTCATTTCACTATCGACTGCCTTTAAACATGTCATTCCCCTATCCACTGCCTTTTAACATGTCATTCCCCTATCCACTGCCTTTAAACATGCCATTCCCCTATCCACAGCCTTTAACATGTTATTCCCCTATCCACTGCCTTTAAACATGTCATTCCCGTATCCACTGCCTTTTAACATGTCATTCCCCTATCCACTGCCTTTAAACATGTCATTCGCCAATCCACTGCCTTTAAACATGCCATTCCCCTATCCATTGCCTTTAAACATGTCATTCCACTATCCACTGCCTTTTAACATGTCATTCCCCTATCCACTGCCTTTTATCATGTCATTCCCCAATCCACTGCCTTTGAACATGCCATTCCCTTATCCACTGCCTTTAAATATGTCATTCCCCAATCCGCTGCCTTTATACATGTCATTCCCCAATCCATTGCCTTTAAACATGCCATTCCACTATCCACTGCCTTTTAACATGTCATTCCTCTATCTACTGCCTTTAAACATGTCATTCGATTTATTTAAGTTCCTTTACAGGAAAATACATGTGTGGGAAATTGAAGTTAAAAATAACAACACTAGTCTAGTTTCTCATCTCCTTACCTGCATCATATAGTTAACATTGTTATTTATTTATTCAGATGGAAGGTGACATGGGAGCCGTGTTTGGTCTGGGTTTCCCGCCATTCCTCGGAGGTAGGGACTGTTACATGTATTCTTTTTATGTGGTATTTAATACATGTAGTTTGGCTGTTAATAGTTTAAACATATTTTATTGCTTTCTTTCTACAAATAAGCAAAAGGTTAGGTCACAAATTCTTGTAACATTGGTCTAGTTAGTTGCTAGTAAGTCAGTTTTTGAATACCAGAACATGAAAATAGACTTTTTGTTGCTTTGTAATTGTGTGTTTAAAAACCATTTCATGCCTGTCTGGGACATACAAGCCGTCTGTGACCACTTTTAATGAAAATCTTGCTTTTGTGGGATTTTTTTATTAAAAAGAAAATGATTGTGTTCTGTTTTATGTATGTGTTGAGAGTAACTTGATAATTACCTCTGTGTGCTTCAACAGTCTTTGTGTTCAAAGTATACTATGGTGGTCAAGTTGAATTGTATTACTCAGGAGTAAAATGTCATATGCGTATAGTCTAACCTTTCCAAATATAAAGTCATGTGCGTAACATGGAATAATGTAATCTGCATAATATCTCCGAATACGGGACAAGATATAGACTTGAATCACAAGGCAAAATAACCACCATTGGGCATATATAATGTTAATCACTTAATACTTCTTGTATCTAGTTTTGTTCTTAGAGATCAACATTCCAGCACCTAAAAATAGTCCAGAGATGATTAGTAAAATATGAATAAAAAAAAATTAAATGTGAAGTAAATGTTTGATCTTTGAAGTTTAGTGTACAAAAAACCAAGTTGAACTTGGTAATCAAAATAAGATAGTGATATCTGCATACATGTAAATAAGCGTAACATTTATAAATTTTGTGATTTATTACAGGACCCTTCAAGTACATAGACTTGCATGGTGCCAAGCAGCTGGTTGACAGAATGTTGAAATACCAGCAGTGGTACGGGGACGAGTTCCAGCCATGTCAGCTACTCCTAGATCATGCTAATGATGCCAGTAAAAAATTCTATCCATCATAAACTTTAAGAAATTTATGCCATTTTGTGTAAACGGAACTGTGAAGTTGATTCTAAATCTAAACCACATATTTATATAAAACGCTGCTGAAAGTGGCTGTTTAAGGCATTTTTCTTTTTAAATATTATATCAACAAAACAGCTTTAGACAAACATTGACTTATTGAAAGGATTTCACAGTTCACTGCATACATGATTCCTAGGCACAAAGGAGCTGCTATTTATTACCTTACGAGTGCATAGTTACTGCACAACATGGAGTAAAAAGGCATTTGCCTTTATGGACCATTAACTCTATCAAGTCTGTGATGTTTTTGTAGGACACTGTTATATGTTTAATTGGGAGTATGCCGTGATTTTGTGTATCTGTTTATGAACAAAGAGTTTCAAGAATAATTTGTGGGTTTTGTTATGACGTTTGGTTTACACAGTACATTTATGTCCATCAGATAAACTAATAGACATACCAAGCTGGTAAAGTGACAGCAATAAAAACAAAATAGATGTACATGTACATCGTATTAATCAATCCACATTAACTTATAAATATCAATTAAAACTTAGGTTTACAGTCTGTAAATATTTTGTCTCCTGAACTTCAAGTATATAATGGTGCATTCATTGTTACTATCAATATTCAGTTCTTTATTTACATTGTTATGATTAATTGTTCATTCTGAATTATGTGCTGGTGTTATGAACAGTTTCTGCGGTTTGAGCAAATTAATTACTTTTTTTCAGATTTGACTTTCAAAGTTGTGATTGATCGGATTAAAATGTGTTTTCACTCTTCCTTCACTCATTGTTGCCTTCCATTTGATGTGGACACACTGTCTGTATAAAAGACATCTAATTCAGAGTTCCTAGAGTTATTATAAAATCAATGATTCCCTGAAATAGCCGTGAAGAAGGAAGTAAAGTTGACATTGAAACAAAAAAAAAAATTATTTTGCATTTTGGTCTACCCACATTGATATATTTCTATAATTTGGTCATGAAAAAAAAAAAACATCATCTTTAATCATGTATCTCCCACAACAACCATTTACACTTGTAATGAACAGTGATCTGAATAGAATCACCAATATCATTTCCTGTGTAGGATAACCAATGTTATTTTTTCTACATTGACATGTACATGTAGTCATATTTGATCAAATATTTGGTTTTAGATATAATAACATATCAACACTAATTAATTAGGGATTATTTAAGAGGATAAGATTCACCCATGTTTGTGATATCTTTCTATGATAAAAGTCTAGTTTGTCCACATTGAAGAATATTGCAGAACTATAATAAAAAAAATATTCTTGTATGCCATTATATTTCTCATTTTGTTGCCTCATCTACTCGTAGTTTAATGAACCTGTTGGTGTTAATTTGTGTTCATAAACATGTACATCTACAATTTATACATTTAAGTTAACATAAAAACTTAACAACAAAAATGTTGACTTTTATTTATAGTATACATGTAATTCCTGGCGCTATAACTTCTTTGATTATTAGATGGAAGGATGTTCTGATCTGCTACAATAGTATATATTAAAGAACATTTTAAGTGATTTATGTTATAACATATTTATAAATTCATGACTTATGGAATGTAAATATTTTATATTAAAGAAATTAAAATTCTAAAAACTACATATATTTGTTGTTCTTTCCATTCTATTTATGATGTTAATTTGAGATACAGTTTTGAAATGTTTTTTCTTGTAATGATGGAGTTTTTGTTGTTGATTTGTCCAAGATGCTAGATTGTTGTACTTGGCTGAATTAAAACTTGGTTATGATTTACAGTACTTAATTACTTTTATACACATTCATATTATTAATAGTGGCCTCAAAATGTTCTATCCAGAAAATGATTTTTTTATACGCTCTGAACTTAACTTTCCAATCCAGCTAAAAAATTACATTACATGAACTAACATTAATTGGTGTCGAGGCTAAAATGAAAGCCAAAACATTTTAAAATGATTTATTGTATGATATGAAATCTGGTCTCTTCATTTTCAGGTCCAGCATTTTAAACAATTCAATTCCACAACCTAGACCAAAATTTATATTTACAACTGATATAGATGCCAATATTGCATTACGTATATGACTGACATTTAGGTAATAAGGTTATGGTTTTAAATGAGACAACACCATTATTTAAATGATATTGGATCAATGGAAGTCTTGAATCTTGGGGTACTAGAAATGGTCTTCAGATAAAATTAGTTATTAACCAGGTTTTTTAAAGTTGAAAACTTGGTTATGAGATTGGCCAAGTCGGCGGGTGGGCGGCGTCAAGTTTTTCGTTTCCATTCAATAACTTGAGTATTTTTCATTAGAACTGAACCAAACTGACACAAAGTGTTAACTTATATAAAATCTAGGCCAAGTTGGATAACCAGCCATTACAGACCATTATCTTCAGAGTGATGGCCCTTTAATTAGTCAAAAATGCTAAAATTGCCCATTTCCGTTCAATAACTAGAGTATTTTTCATTAGAACTGAATCAAACTTACACAAAGTGGGTACCTATATAAAATCTAGACCAAGTTAGATAACCAGCCATTACAGACCATTATTTTTAGACTTGTGGCCCTTTAATTAGTCCAAAATACTAAAATTTCCTGTTTCCGTTCAATTACTAGAATATTTTTCATCTGATCTGAACTTAACTTACACAAAGTGTGTACCTCAATAAAATCTAGGCCAAGTTTGATAACAAGCCATCACGGACCATTATCTTCAGAGTTGTGGCCCTTTAATTAGTCAAAAGTGCTAAATTTGCCCGTTTCCTTTCAATAAATAGAGTATTTTTCATCGGAACTGAACCAAACTTACACAAGGTGTTTTTACCTAGAATATTGCCTAATTATCATAAATATTTAGATTTGAAGAAGTTGAGAATATTGATTGAACCGATATGTACATTGTTGTTTGTCATGCACTTTGTAAATTCATTTCATAGATAATAATGTAGATAAGTTTACCTGAAAATGGATTTTTAAGATTAATAAGTATGCTACATAGATTAAAAACTCACTACTGCAAAGTAAATGTGAAATTCCATTACTGTGGATAATTGATCTTTGTACTTTATGAAATCTTACACGATGTTAAGAATCTTCAAATATCATGTAGAAAAGAAACTGGAGTTGACTAGGACATACTTTTACATGGTACCGATAGGCCACTTCTGTTAATGCAGTAATATCTTTTTTCTTTATATGTGTAATGCTTGCATGTATTTGGTGAGCAGAAATGTTACTGTGAAGGTACAATACGTACGGTCAGTTTAAGTTACATTGACAATTCACTTGGTTTTGTTTTAGTTTTTAAGGGACAATATTGAAATTGGTATTACCCATGCTCAAATATCTAACTGATCTTAATCTGTGCTCACATAACTATATGAAACTGCATTGGCATATGAACAGAGCGGTAGTGTAGTTGGCTGCTCGTGGCAGAGATAACTGGTTGATCCCAAGCTCGGCCAGATGACTTTCAAAAAACAACACTGCTTGCTCTACCCAGTAAGCGGAAATGAGAGCGGTTCATATAAGCTCTGAGCTTTCTTTGCAATCAAGCTAATATAATTTAGTATAAACTAACCATATAAAAAGATTAATTATCCAAGTTATGCTTTCTATGACTTCATGTATAAGACATTGTAAATATTTTTATATAAAACTAGTGGCGTCACACAAATTGTTGAAAGTCTGCTTAAAAAATCTGTAAAAATACAACTTTATATTATATAGGATGGTTTTTCTATTATAATGATAAAAACTGATAAAAATAAAATATTGTTGACACTTTTGTCATAAACGATCACAGATATGCGTCGTTATTTAGTCATTACTACAGAGTTCGATCTCTTTCTTAAATAGAATTAAAGATCTACACATAATGTGACATACTGGGGGTATTTTAAATGCTTATAACGTTTTCAGAAATAATGTTAACTAAAAAATTATCAAACATGTCATGTGACACTTAAATTGGTCTAATCATTTGCTAGGGTAAAGTTTTTTTCAAATTTCAACGACTAATATTAAAGTGGTTCAAATAAAAAGGTATTTCATTGCCAACTTCATGTTAATGTTTAATAATATTATTTGTCTTGTTGCTTGTTGTTAAGCCAAGAACCGTGAGTTGGCTTGGCAACACGGATTATATATGGTATAGTTTAACCTGTTTGGAAGAACTGTTACACAATTATTATCTCTACTGGCCAAAGCCCAGAAGGGCTTATGCAATGACGAGTTGTCCGTTGCTGTCGTACGTCGTCTGCCGTCTGTCGTCCTTTAGCAACACTTTCTCTAAAACAACAAGGCCAATTAAACTCAAACTTCACACTGATGTTTCTATTACATAGGAGACTATACAGAAGAATTTTTTTTTATCTGAAATTCAACTGCCCAATTGATTTTGTAAATATTTATGTAGAAATGATAACCAACTACAGTTCTATTAGATTTGTTCAAATGGTGTCCTTGGGGTTAATTATTTTTTTATCTGAAATTCAATATGGCCTCAATTACTAAATGTAGTTTAAAACTTAAAAAATCTTCTTCTCATGAACTGCCCAACAGATTTTGTAAATATTTATGTAGTAATGATAACCAACTATAGTTTTATTAGATTTGTTCAAATGGTGTCCCTGGGATTAAAAATGATCCCACCCGAGGGTTCAATTAGGGGACACATGTCATAATAAACATTTTTTTTTTTTTTTTTAAAAATAAACTGATTTTGCCTTAATTTTTACAGGAGCATTGTTTGGTCCAGGAGATTCAGATTTGTAAAAAAAACAACTGGGATCCACTGTCCTGAATGGCCAGGAGGGATCCCAAAAGGGTAAAAATTGGGAATTACAAAAATCGTTTTCTTCAGAACATGTAAGTCAGATTTGTTCATATTTGGCATAAATTATCCCTATGTGTAGGGGTTTGAATGAAGATAAGAATTAACGGGCTAACATTTATAGGGGCTCTGTAAGGGGACTTATAATTTTACATAAAGATTCTATGAGAAAATTCATTTGAGCAAAATTATTATTCAATTTGAGTTCTGAAGCATCATTTAGTCATAGGAAATAAGATTTGGTTCAATAAGAAGAATTGACTTTCCATAAGGGGCCAGGGTGGGTCAAAAAAGGGTTAAAATAGAAATTTTTAAAACCGGTTAGTCAGATTTATTCTTATATAGTTTACCTTAATGAGTATGGGTTTAAATTTTGTACAAATCAAGGGGCTTGTATTTATAGGGGCCCTATAAGGGGACTTTTAGTTTTATATAGGAATACTATTGGAAAACAGAAAATTCTTTTTTTTTTCATCCATTTAGGCAAAATTATTATTCAGTTTGAGTTCTGAAACATCATGTAGTCATAGAAAATAAGATATGGTTCAATAAGAAGAAATGACATTCCATAAGGGGCCAGGCATAAAGGGTTAAAATAGAACATTTTCAAAAATCTTCTCAACAACCAGTCAGTCAAATTTGATCATCATTGATATAGATTAACCCAATGTGTATGGGTTTAAAAGTTGTACAAATAAAGGGGCTTGTACTTATAGAAGCCTTGTAAAGGGACTTTGAGTTTTATAAAGGAATACTATGGGAAAATGAAAAATTCTATGTTTTTCATCCATTTATAATTTTTTTATTGAATTTGAGTTCTGAAGAAGCTTCTAGTCGTACTAAATAAGATTTTGTTCAATAAGAACGATTAACTTTACAAAAGGGGCCAGGTGGGGTCACAAAATGGTTAAAACTTTCATAAATCTTATTCTCAACAACTGGACAGTCAAATTTGTTCATATTTTATATAAATTATCACAACGATTAAGAGTTCTAAGTTTGTACAAATCAAGGGACACTGGGATGTATCATCATAAAAGCCCTATAAGAGGACTTTGAGTTTTACGTAGGAATACTATGGGGAAATGGAAAATTCTCATTATTTTGTCCATTTGTGTAAATATGCTGTTCAGTTTGAGATCTAAAGCATTGTCTAGTAACAGTAAATATGACTTTGTTCATTAATAAAGAGGATTGAATTTCCATAAGGGCAAGGGGTGGCGGGCAATATGGTTAAAATTGAGAATTTTTAGAATCTTCCTCTAAATAAGCTTTTTGTCAAACTTGTTCATATATGATATAAATTATCCTTACATCAGCAAAGGATTGAAGATTCTACAAATACAGGGGTTGGGATATATAGAGAATGTTCGCATCCATGTGTACAAAAAACTTCTATTTAAAATGAAGCATTTCTACTCGTAATAAAAATCCCTAAGAGTAGATGATTGAAGGTTGACAAATCATGGGGCTGTGGTGTATAAGGGTTCTGTACGGGGACTATATATTTTTTTACAGATGAATGGTATGGGAATTTAAAATATTTCCATTTCAAAGCAATTAACTTTTGTTCAGTATGATCGTGGTGGGGGTAATCTTAAGACGACCCCCAAAGAGGGCTGATATTGTGAAATTTCAAAAAGGACTTCGGTCACTATGAGCTAGTAGAGCGTCTTCAGGCCCTATTGGGCCTCTTGTTTTTTAGTTGAAATCATTTTTTTTCTATTAAAATAATAATATCATTGGTAAAACAAAGCCGGTGTGGTCCCGGCTAAGAATAGAATCAATGTAGATCTCTGCAGAGGGGTAGGAATCCTCCGAATGGATGTCATGTTAATTTTATCATTTTTTGTCATGTTCACTATTGTGGTTAAATTATCAACCCCTGTGTGGTTCCAGGGAGCCATGAGTGATGGCAAGAATAGGATCACTGTGGCTTATGCATGTCGCAAGAAGCGACAAATTGAGTAATACGATAGAATTTGCTGATACTCTGCAGTTTTGCAGGTATCAAGGTTCTAGGTTCATTCTGCAAATTCATTTGTTGATGTATATTTTTTTAATCTGTATGTTAATTTGTTGTTTTTGTACATGTAGAGTGAACCTGGAATCTTCCTATTTGTTGGCGTCGAATAATCTATAATGTGTTGGTGCGCCGTAAAACCCTATTCATTTATTCATTCATGGTAAAACAAATTGCAAGACACAATTATTACGTATTCACTTTTATAAACTTATGCTAATTTATTCACATATCTAACACGTAATCAACAATGTCTGAACGCTTTATACACAAATACATGATAATATCAGTATCTAAATATTTAGTTATAGGAGTAAACTTGATAAGATAAAAACAGTCTGTTATTGGAAATACACATTACAATAAAATAATGGGAGAGGAGCGCCTTAAGTTGTAATGTCACACCCACTTATGTATTCATAAATGTTTAATTTGTAACAATGTGTTAACATAATATCAGTTGCACAACGTTTAAAATTATATGAATGTTTAGTTGGAGATTGGAGACCTTATAAAAAGGTCACTTCCCCGTACATACTGAGCGATAGACCAGTTCATTATATTCTGCTCTATTTTAACATTATATTTGGAAATTAGTTTAGACTTATATATTTTACTTCGATTGCGAAACAAGTTCTTACAACTTCGACAAATCACGCTGGAAGTCTTCCTGGGCGGCCAGTACAAAGCATATACGGAAAAGTGTCTTGCTCAAGGACACCACACATAGCCGTGGTGGAGGATCGAACCCACAACCCTCCGATCATGGGTCCGGAGCTCTACCACTGGACCACGCGCTCCTCAATAATATAGTTTCAGTAGTTATGTTAATATGTTAAATGACCTTCGGCAATCGAATTGGTTGACCTGCTACAAAATCTATAGAAAGGATGTTATTATGTTAGGATATATTGAGCGTTATATACTTTTTACCGAGTTTAATAAATTCAATATTAAATCACTTTCAATTTGTCACATAATACCAAGAAACTAAAGAATTCCTTGATAATACACGGAAATAAAACAACTTCCGTTTATTTTCTACTTAATCTTTATAAAGAATGACGAATATTTGGTTTCCCAATATGCTATGGATAACATAGAGGTTTCCATGACGTTGACAATTCCAAATAGCATCCATTGACGTACTTATAATGTTCGGACAAACCGGATCGACAGTTTACGTACAAGTGCCAAGTTCAACACCGAGTGATGACTATGTAATGCTATTACAATAGATTAATAATATTAAAAGTATATTTGGGTTTATTACACTCCTGTGTCGTTAATTATGTGATGGGTTTGAGTTTCGTCAGTTACCAATATTGTAGTATAGGTCACTGGTTTCGTATAGAAGGATTCCGTCGTTCTGAAATAAGGCTCTGCCCAAAACTTGTTTGTTTAAGAACTTATCCATTGTATAAGTAATGCACTGTGTACGTTATGTTCATATCCACTGTTGTATATTAGGCATATCACAGAATATGCGTCAAGATCAATTTTATCCTTGGCACCAAAAGGTACCATTTCTGACACAAGTCGTTTCCTGTAACGGTCGGTAATATAACGCAAATGAGAAACTATGTGCCGAGAACAGCACACTGATAAGCAATGTATGAAATAATCGTTAGTATAATACATGCATACCGGAGAAATGACACCAGATGTCGCAACCGTGGAATGGGCAGTTGCAAACATGTCACTGGGGTGGGGGGATTATATTCCTGGTTAACCTACGGTATATAGAAGCCATCACCAAAATATTATATTCTCTAGGAAATGCGGCACTATGCACAGATGCATGACGTAAAACACAAACAATCCTGAAGTAATAATCCACTATTAACTAGGGTCTCATCAAACTGGTTTATTTCATCCAAACTAACACGGCTGTATCTTTTCGCGGCAACTAATGAAATGCACAATCATGAACTTCTGTTCAGCAAATCTCTAAGATTCTGGTCCGGGAAGTAACATATCTATCAATGTTTCATTTTTTTCCGCTGCCTCAGCGAATTCTTCAAACGTTATATCACCGTCTCCATTCTTGTCAACTTGAGCAAATAGTTCATCAGCAAACTCGACTGCTGTCTTGTGTTCGTCAGAAGATATACCGAGATCAAATACAGCCTGAAAATTACGATATACCTTCTTAATAGTACCAACATGCCATTTTAACACATGTTCGCCGCTGAATCAATTTGACAGGGACATATTTCTGTTTTGTTTGTTTTTGTTTAATTGAATGAATGATATCAAGATTCGAATTGATAGCAATTTGGTGTACATGAGTGATATAAATATTATTCGAATAGGAGAAATCACTTAATACTGAAAATAAGATTATATTTGTCCATCAAGAGATGTATTTAATAAAAAACGCCATGCAACGGTCAGTAGCAAAATCATGCCAGTGGAGCTTAAACCTTGATTTCGCCCCTTTTTGGCAACCTTAAAACGAGTGTAAATAAAAATAGCAAATATATTCATTTTATGTCATGTTTATTCAAAAGATGAACGAACAACATAATCTACTTCGAATAAATCATGTCGTATATCAATACATGCTGTCACTTATGGTTAAATAGCGCAACGGTGCTCTATAATGCGCAAGGTCGTTTAAAAACATTACACATTTATGGACTGGTTTCGAAAACAAATAATACCGGCATTTCCATGTTGTCTTCAGTTCTTGTCTTTTGTGTATATAATAAAATATCCAATACCGATTAAGTATAGAAATGGGTATACTTTGGCCTCGATGGATGGTATTTTGCTAATTATAATTATTTTGTAAGTATACATCTTTCAATAACAAGCGATGTTTTAGTTTTAGGTCTTATAGTTAAACAAACACAAAATAATACATTAATGCTTGATATGCAGAAACCGACTTTAACAATTATAAAACTTGTGTTTTTTTTTTATTTAAATGTGTTAAAAACTCTTCTGTCCTCTTTTATTATTTCTTCTCTCTTTACTTCATTCTATCTCTACTAGTCCTCCAGCTCTTCCTTTTCTTTTTCGTTTTTTACTCAATTTATTTCTAGCACTCCACTGGTGATAACACTGAAGTTGAGGGTATACCAGTATATCGGCAAAAACAAAAGCCAAAAAAATAAGTTGATTGTAACGTTATTTCCAAGACTAGATACTTTTTATGGATTGTAATCTCCTTATTAGAGGAAATACAGATATTGGATTATTATTAGTCTACTGTGAATTCGATTTTTATGTAATGTCATAAACTTTAAAAGCGTTTTCTGCTTCTAAATCAAAACAGTCAAATACTTTTACTCATGCATAAAACTATAAATCGGTCACTTGGATCGTTCGTAGACATGCCCCCACCCGATTCCCCATCCCACCCCCTCTAGCTCAGATAGCGAAATAGCCTCATTTATTTTGAATGTCTGGCTATGACACTACTACTTTACGATATATAATTAATATCAAAGAAAGGAAAACTGACCTTGACAATATTCCTCATTTCTTCCTTGTCAATAGTACCACTTCGGTCTTCATCGTAAACATTAAACGCCCATCTCAACCTCTGTGTCCTACCTTTTGAATCAGAATTGCCTTTTGGTTCAGTCATACTTAACCCGACGAGAAATTCTTCAAAATCTACTTTACCATCTCCGTTAACATCAAAAGCATCATAAATGTGCCCTGCTAGTGATGTAGCCTTGTCACCCAAGGCGTGTTTGTACACCGCTTTGAAATCTTTCTTTGTCAGTTTGTTTTTACCCCTCGATTGACGCGTAAAGTCTTTGTAAGCATCCATTATTTCGTCAATGTTCATATTAGGAACTTTTTCATGAAGTTTATCCAAGTTTTTCAGTTTACGATTCCGCTTTGAAGCATGTTGTCCCATTGTCGCTTTAGGAACACTTACTTTACTATACGGTATCAAATAATGACTATACTTCGCAAAAGTAGTTTTAACACATTTGTCACTAGTTTATACGATCTTTATCACGTAATCAAAGACACAATTACAATACTTGACAAGGAAGTATGAGACCTAACACTCCTAGTTTAATATTTTACTCAATATCGTTATTTTGACTTGCATAGAATACGAGTAAACCGATCTATAGACCAAACAGCTTTTGTCCTTTACTGCGAGACGTCATTGAGGAAGTTGATCAACCGTTATACGAGCTATTCATATATTTAATAATAAAATACAAAGGTTTGTGCAACGAGTTTTGTGCGTCGATAATGAATGGCCTTATGACGGATATCTATATCTCTGTCTATTTCTACTATATTTAGCACGATGAATTGCACTTATTTATTGAATTTACTGATAGTTGCAACTAAAGTTTTCAAGTAATACGTCATATCTCCATTTATTTAACCAGTCCCACTTACATGCAGATAGATAATACTTATACCACCTGTAAGAAGGTTCCACAGAGCACGTCCAAGAAAAGAATAATAGTAAATAGTATACTCGATATATCGAGTCTGTTTGTGAGCGGGCAATGACAAACCCCTTCACGCCCCCTAGCACTGGTCCACGGTGCAATTATTTAATATATTTCTTATCAAACACTCAGCAAGGCCGTAGCCGCAGTGAGGCAAATGGAGGCACTTGCCTCCTGTAGAATTTGCATAGGATCACGTGTTTATTAGTGTTTTTGTAAAAAGAATAAAGTTACACCCAAAATATTAATTACTTTTGCAAAAATATGCTATATCACATATAATATTTCAATATGAATGTATCATAATACCCAGCAAATATTTGTTTTACAGTGTAAATACTGAGAGTTGATATGTAGGGCCTACTGTTATGTCGGGTCTAAAAAGCCACCAATGTGTATTCAAGATAATAGCGTAAAAATGGACAGTTATATAAAATTCAGTTTGTATTATAGATTTGAACGGCTTAAAATGTCTCTGAAATACCAGAAAAAAATGGTGAAAATTAATGCCACGAGCTAAATATCTTTTCGTGGCAGCCTGTCCCCGGACACCCCTAGCAAAGTTGGAATAGTGCCGCCTGTATTTCAAACTTTGGCTACGGCCCTGGACTGAACGAGAAAAAATCCCCAATACAACGATTTTATTTACTAATAGCACGACTTATAAACTACATACAATGTCAGAATATATTAAGCAACAATGCAAGTTTGCTTTCAACACTTTGTCCATGTTTATAGCGCTGGATACAAAGTCAGACTTCGTAGATTACCCAATTAAATGTTAAGTTCAGAAGTATTCCTTTCTCTACACTCTCTCCAAGACGTGTACCTAGTACTTTTGTTTATACTAATTTATTTAGCTTAAAGTATTTATGAATCGTTCCCGGTACTAAGTGTTATTTTCTAAGCGGCATCGGGTCGAGCTAGGAATCGAATCCGACACTTTATACACTACCACTCCGCTTAACTGTTTTACATACTCGTATATTGCTTTGATTTAGTGTTGTTATGATTCCTGGCTCAAGGAAAATTGGAGCTCGGTGAAGATGGTGCTAGGGTACGTGAGGGTTATTGCTAGGGTACGTGAGGGTTGTTGCTAGGGTACGTGATGGTTATTCTAGGGTACGTGAGGATTGTTGCTATGGTACGTGAGGGGTTGTTGCTAGGTTACGTGAGGGTTATTGCTAGGGTACGCGAGGGTTATTGCTAGGGTACGTGAAGGTTGTTGCTATGGTACGTGATGGGTTGTTGCTAGGTTATGTGAGGGTTATTGCTAGGGTACGCGAGGGTTATTGCTAGGGTACGTGAAGGTTGTTGCTCGGGTACGTTAGGGTTGATTGTAGAGTACACGAGAGTTATTGCTAGAGTACGTGAGAGTTATTTCTAGGTTACGTGAGCGTTATTGCTTGGGTACGTGAGGGTTATTGCAAGGGTAAGTTAGTGTTATTGCTAGGGTACGTGAAGATTGTTTCTAGAGTACATGAGCGTAATTTCTAGGGTATGTGACGGTTGTTGCCAGGGTACGTTAGGGTTGTTGCCAGGGTACGTGAGGGTTATTGCTATGGTACATGAGGGTTGTTGCTAGCGTACGTGAGTGTTATTGCTAGGGTACATGATGGTTGTTGCCAGGGTACGTGAGGGTTATAGCTAGGGTAAGTAAGTGTTTTTGCTAGGGTACGTGAGGATTGTTACTAGAGTACGTGAGGGTTATTTCTAGGGTATGTGAGGCTTGTTGCCTAGGTACGTGAGGGTTGTTGCCAGGGTACGTGAGGGTTATTGCTATGGTATGTGAGGGTTGTTGCTAGCGTACGCGAGTGTTATTGCTAGGGTACATGAGGGTTGTTGCCAGGGTACGTGAGGGTTATTGCTATGGTACGCTGGGGTTGTTGCTAGGGTACGTGAGTGTTATTGTTAAAGTACATGAGGGTTGTTGCCAGGGTATGTGAGGGTTATTGCCATTGTACGTGAAGGTTGTTGCCAGGGTACGTGAGGGTGATTGCATATTTTATTTATTGCTGCTCATAAACAGGCTCGACAAACCGTTCCATCCAATCTCTAAAATTAAGCTTTTACGTAAAGAAGACAATAGAATAATTATAACGTTACATTTCTACAACCAAAAACGAAAATACAAATGTAATAAGAAAAAATAACATGTCCGTTTTTTATTGAATCATTATTTTCAAAAGTTATAGGAAGTTTTGCTAGATTAAAATTAAAAGGTGCGCAACTAGGTGATATGTTTTTATACTTAACCTGAATGAGGAATACCTAGTATTTCTGTTGAAGGATAGGTTTACGATGAGCAACACTATCCATACATAGCTGTATTTCCAACTGAATTCCATAGTAAGTCTCCAACAAGTTTTCCACAGAACAAAACCTTACAATAATGAAAAAATACAAAAATTATATACATTGGAACATAAAAATAATTACACACATGTGCCCTACAGCAGACATAGCCTTCAAAGGAGTCACCACAACATTCTAAACTTTCATTTAAGTCCGTCAACAGCTTAAATATCTTATATTTCTTGATAAACGAACAAATGGATTATTCTCTCTAGTTATATTCACTTCTCCTGTACCATTATATATATGATTTATATATGCATGGATACATAATGCAATGTATATATGTGGAAAACATTCGATGAAAAAAGTAAAATAGTCCAGAGGTAGAATATCGTCTCCATAATGCCACATCTATGTGTGGAGTCCTTGAGCAAGACACAATTTTCGCATAGGCAATCAGTAGACCTACTTGTTCTACCCAGGACGACTTGGATCGTGATTTGTATAAGTTGTATTTACTTTTTAACGCTTGTAGTGAAATAAATAAGTCTAAACTAATATGTAGTGTAACCTGGTAATGTCATGTATCTAAAGTGTATTTCGTTATATTTACGTTCCCACTGCAATCGGCTTGTAGGAACTACATAGATTTACTGCATTTCATTTCCCAATAATAAACACTTGCAGCTAGGTGGAGCTAAAAAGGACCAATTTGCATTTCTTTGGTTGCACGATTTTGGTTTGCTGGTGAGACGTCACGTCGCCGTTAGTTTCACGTGACGTTTCCGTAAGTTGTCCTGCAAATGCGTGCACTTATTCAGTATGTTGACATTCATGTCACTTGCTTTGCGGTTTAGTGCGTATAGTTTGCTTTCTAAATAACAAAACTACAAAAAGAACGTAATTGTTGTATCTAAAATAACTTGAGAATATACTAAATATAAGGATTAAAAGCCGAACTTTGAGTTTCATCGGGTGATGAAAAACATTTGGCTAGTTTAATGTTGCCGAGAAGCCCTATGGGCTTCACGAACAAAAATGAAAATGAAAAAGACTTGCAGCCGGATGGAGCTAAAATGACCAGTTTGCATTTCATTGGTTGCACGATTTTGTTTTGCTGGTGAGACGTCACGTTGCCATAAGTTTCACGTGACGTTTGCCGTAAGTTGTCCTTATTAAGTATGTTGACAACGTCGCCGTTTAGCTTTGCGGTTTAATGCGTATAATTTGCTTTTTAAATATCAAAATTGCAAAAATAACGTAATAATTTTATCTAAAATAGCTGGAGAATATAATGTATATATAAGGATTAAAAGCCGAATTTTGAGTTTTCATCGGGTGATGAAATATATTAGGCTAGTTTAATATTGCCGAGAAGCCGATGAAAACTCAAAATTTGACTTTTAATCCTTAAAAAAAATAGTGTTTGGAATGGGCTGAATAACATCATCGACATTGAAAGTATGAAAGAAAAAAAACCCGACTTGAATATGATTTTATCAGAAAGCTTAAAATATGTACATACCATAAATTATAATAAAATGGCCATGTAATTGCGGAATGTTTAAAATGATTAAGAACAAATGGCAAGCAAGATAGTTTAACATTATATATGATTTCTTTACCACACAGACCATTCACGATATCAGAGACAAACTAATAAAATGTTTACATAATGGTCAGCGCATCTTGATAAAACATTAAATCATATCATATTACCATAGAAGAGTAGAATAACACTTGAAACAAAGAGCAAAGCAAAACTGTGTCTTAAAATAATGACAATGAGAATAAAGTTAATCCAAATAATTCATTTCGTAAACAAACTACCAGTTTTATCTATACTGGCCACAGGCCAGCAGAGCTTTCATCATGGTAAATTGTCCGTCGTCCGAATCTTAATCAATTTTGCACAGCAGTTATATAACCATAAGGTCTCGGACGAGATCTTGAACCAGCGTCGTTCGACAACAAATGCCCTTGCCACAGGGCTTATAAGCACATTTTAAGCGAAATTTTAAAAAACATTTTCACTAAAAGGTCAATGCCTAGACCTTAGATAATTAACATGTAGCATTTAATGGAGGTCCCCTAAAGGATTGTTGAAGTCGGATCCCTGGGGTCAAATTTGGGGCCGCCAAAGGGGTCAACTGTTTTACATACAGATATACAGGGAAAATATTGCAGATGTAATTTAATCTTAACTCAAATTGCGCAGCAGTTATATAACCACAATATCTCGGACGAGATCTTGAACCAGCGTCATTCGACCATAAATGCTCCCGCCACAAGGCTTATAAGCACAATTAAAGCGAAATTTTAAAAAAGAAACATCTGAAAGTTCGAGGCCTAGACCTTAGATATTTTACATGTCGCATTGCATGGAGGTGTTGTAAACGCTGTGTTGAAGTCGTGTCCTTGGGGTCAAATTTGGGGCCGTCCCAGGGGTCACCGTTTTACATAGAGTTATATATGGAAAATGTTGTAGACGCGATAGCACCCTCATTTTTCATTGCATCTTAACCAAACTTGCACAGCAGTTATATAACCACAAGATCTCAGACGAGTTCGTACATCAGCGCCATTTGACCACAAATGTCCCTACCACATGGGTTATAAGCACATTTTAATCGAAATTTAAAAAAAACAAACATTTTCTCTGAAAGCTCAAGGCCTCGACCTTAGATATTTTACATGTATCATTGAATGGGGGTTCCCGTTAAATAAAGATATGTTGAAGTCTTGTTCCAGTGTCATTCGACCACAAATGCCCCCGCTACAAGGCTTATAAGCACATTTTGGGCGAAATTAAAAAAAAACAACAACATTTTCTCTGAAAGCTCAAGGCCTAGACCTTAGATATTTTACATGTATCATTGAATGGGGGTTCCCGTTAAAGATTTGTTGAAGTCTTGTTCCAGTGTCATTCGACCACAAATGCCCCCGCTACAAGGCTTATAAGCACATTTTGGGCGAAATTTAAAAAAAACAACAACATTTTCTCTGAAAGTTCAAAGCCTAGACTTTAGATATTTTACATGTAGCATTGAATGGTGGCTCTAAAAAATGGTTTATGTCGGGTCCCTTGGGTCAAATTTTTGGCCACCACAGGGGTCACCGTTTTACATAGAGTTATAAAGGGAAAATGTTGTAGACGCGATAGAACCTGCATTTTTCATTGAATCTTAACCAAACTTGCACAGCAGTTATATATCATAATATCTCGGACGAGTTCTTAAACCAGCGTCATTTGACCACAAACGCCCCCGTCACAGGGCTTATAAGCACTTTATAAGCGAAATTTTACATGTAGCATTGCATGGAGGTCCTGTATAGCATCTGTTGCAAGTAGAGCGTTCAGGTCCACTTGGGTCTCTTGCTAATATTTCTAAAAGTTCAACTTGTTTTTAAAGCAGAGAAGAATAAGATATATACAGCAAACAAATATCTGTCAATGTGCATATTTATATCGTTATACATGACCGGTACAAACAACATCTTAGTTTCAGATACAGACCAAAGTATGAGAGAGAATTTCATGCTCCGGAACACTGATAATGACAATGAAAGCTTGATGATTGATCTACTTGAAATTCAAAATGTATCTTGAGTGCTTATTATCAAACATTTATAAATTGCATAGAAATGTCTTGGATGAAAGACAGAAGTAGAACGACACTTATATATGGTAATATTGTTTATACTTGGATGGGTTGTTTTTTCAAGATTTTCATTATTTGTATTAATGATTTGGTTATGTTTTATCTTTTTTTTCTCTCATTTGTTTGCCGTTATGTTATACTAAAGATGTGTTTTGCACAACGCTAATGTAACCACACATTTTTATTAAAATACATTGCTTTCATAGAACCCATTTGGCATGGTGGATTTCGCTGTTCTGTTTACAAGCAAACCTAATACTGAATTAAAACCACTCACATCTAATGAACAATAAATAGTCGTACATCGATGACGGTAACTTTTACTGTAGATTATTATGTTTACCGCTCTTCGCCTTACTAGACAAATGTATTTAAAATCAGGCATTCTGTTAAATTTCTAGCCAGAAATAATATGTTTTAGTGTAGATTTATATGTATCCTTTTATTATAGTCTCATCCATATACATACACATAAAAACAATAAAATATACATATACAAAAATGTACATGACCATTCAACTATTATAGAGACGATTATCACAATTGGTACAATAATATCACATACGCTTATATCACAAAGGTAAAAACACAAAATATTACATTAATTACAGAAACTTGGTATTTCGTGATATTTCGTGATATTTCGTCATCAAACGTTACACTTACTCCTCCGTTTATTACCATGACGAGTGCCGTCTATTCATTCACGCACAAACGATTAAGACATAAATGCAAGTCGCTCGCTCACTAAAATATATAGTCACACCCGAAATACAAGCTCGAAGTCGAATGAAGAAAACTGAGCTTTCTTATTATTTACAACAAAACACATATTAGGCCATTATAAATTAATTGCTAGATTATCATTCTTTTTTTTTCTTAAAAACGGGGAAGGCGGGAGTATTTATTTTTCTATTTTTTTATGGAAATAAAAAGGGTCGAGGCAGCATGAAAATTACTAGGCGGCCGGGGATGATAATCTACCAATTAATTTATTATGGCCTTAAAAAACTGAGGAGTAAACGCTAATTATTGCATTAAGATGTACTTAAAATGTTGTGTAAAATACTGAATCTAGAAATACAAGCACTGTTGCGCTTAATTTAAACATGGTCAAAAATATCATATGTCGACCACAATCAGATTGGTGTTGACTTAATTACCATTTACTACTCAGATGCAATAAAAAGGTTCAAATTACATAAAAAATGGCATTATTTAAACACGTAAATGCGTCTTCTCTGTAATGTTAAAAAGCTAAAATTCGTACCAGATTAATCTCGGTAAAACGCAATTTCAGTTTATCGTTATTACATAATTTAAAAAGTAAGATGCAGATACTATGGCTTTTTCAAAGAAGGTATTTCTTATATCACTGTACATATTACATTCAAGCAATACATGTATATCACTCTCAATGATATCATTATTGGTAATACAAAATGGACACACACGTCTATCAACAAGCAAACTTCATACGTTCCTGTCCCGATACGTGATGGAGCAACTCCACTTCGACATTTACAAAGCGGATCTATGAGATTTTGGTATAATCATATTACAATAATTTTCAACACAATAGTCTTGCTTAAATGTGCAATATGTTCTAAGTTTATAACCCCCTCTCCTGAGGGACTATGATCAGCAATAATATTATTTAGCCAATCATTTTTATATTCAATAAACATAGCTTCTTCGATGTGTATAGCAACATCTTGCTTAGGTATAGGTTTAGTTAAATCAGAATACTGTGCTAAACTATACTGACGCAATTGCTTACGTGCACAGTGAAACCAGTTTTTATAGTTTACAGATTTACTGTTAGCCCAGAGTGCTACCCGTTTATTGATTCGTGAGGAATTAGTGGTTGATAACCGTGCCCAGTAATTGACTACTACTTCCCATTGGTGTATGAAGACCAGTACCCAACCTATATCGCCAGATCAGCTAAATTCGGGGTATATTTCGCAACTCCTAGAAAAAACCACATAGCCCTGTTGTGAACCGACTTAATACCTGAAAAAGGTTTATGCCCCCAAACTGCAGTTCCATAGTTAATGACGGGCCAAACTACAGAATCATATAGTTTAGTATAGACATTATATTGGCGTTACCTATAATTTTAACTTTGGCAATAAGTAAACCCAATACATGACTTGCACTCTGAGTCACCATCTTAGCTGTTACATTGAAATCCAAATGTTCATCAATCGGTAAACCCAGATATTTGTAATTACTAGTGTAATCAAAAATACAATCACCACATGTAAATACGGTATTACATCTTGGTACAGACTCTGTACGGAATTGGATGAAAAATGACGATTCTGAATATGATCCAGATACAATCAAGTCGTACCTGTCCAGTATACATCGGTAGCTACAATGGAATGTCATGAAGGACGATTTGTTTTTAGCATTCAAGAAGGAATACACTGAAACGAACCAGACCTTGGAACAAGAAGCATGGGTCAACGCATTTACAGATGACGAGACTATCATAATAAAAAAGAAGGACTTATTAAAAAATATATTGTAAACCCGTTTCGTTTATTTAGTGTTATTGTTGATGTATCAATAAAAACATGACACGCTTGGTATTTATATATATTGATCGGCGCCGTAGTGCTATGGTAGAGCATCCGCCTGTTTATCTGGAGGTCCGAGTTCTATTCCCCGACTGGACAAATTTCTTGTCGTATTTTTTCTATTGTTTACTCTTTCCTTTTGAATAAAAAAAGACCATAGTATATCACGGAAGTCGTCAAACATACATATATAGGTATAAATGTATTTAAAAGATGAATATTACATTTTCTAACTATTTGTTCAATATTAACATATAAATCTTCAAGGCTGTAATTATATTAATGCTTTTTTGTTAATATACTATACAATATTGATTTATATTTTTGAATATCAACTCTATTCTCCTCTTCAAATAGCACCTTTCCCGTGAAGATGTGCTGAATGTATGACCAACATATTCGTACCGTCAACATTTTAGTATTTTCTTCTTGTCACTGACTGATTCAAAATTAGTTAAATGTTACAAATGCGTCGATTCAGGTGGGGCTGGAAGTAGAAGGTCTATCAATGCATCGTTCTTATTAGCTGCAGCTTCAAATTCTTGAAATGTGATTTCGCCATCACCATTAAAGTCAACTTCATCAAACAAACTATCGGCAAATTTTTCTGGCGTTTTGCCTATCATTTGTTCAGGGACGGAACCGATATCAAATACTGCCTGCAAGCATAATGAAATAGTTATTATATGTATAATATATAAACAACTCTTTGGGATAATATAAATATATATGAATGAGATAAAAAAAAAATATATATATATATTTTTATATAATAAGATGCATTTTCGATACACAGTCACTACTACGCATTGTTGCATTGTGTTGTAATATTAAAATATTCAATTCTCAAACAAACATTTTCCCGAAAAAGTACTTGCTATGTGCTGTTTTTGAAAAGTAAGTTCAATTGTCAAACATTTGAAGTTCTAGGTAGAAGCATAAGATGTCGTGCAAATAATATTGTGAATGCCTACTCACATATCTCTCTTCAACATGCTCAGCAAACGGATCAAATACAATAATAATTATATTTTTAAGACAACGTTTCTATAATTGTCGGTCAGAAAAAAAACCCGCCTATAACATGATAGCCACAAATAATACCTACCGAGCATGGGATATTGAGGTTTTAACTTAGTTTTAAAATAATTTCTTCTTCGTTTTACTTTTTTTAATATTAAGAGTATTTATTATTGCTTTGTTTTAAACTCGGTGGTCTTTGTAAAGTAAAATTTCATTAGACATGCATGTCATTTTCTATTAAATTTCTGGCTACCAATGCAGTGCTAGTACAAGGTAAAGTTCATATTATTTTAACTTTTGTGTTTGTGACTTTCTAGAAAGACAGTCCTATTTTTATTATGGTATAGCATAGACCGAAATAGTATACACTAAAATCGTTATAAGTGTTTTTACAATTGAATAATTGTTATCACATTATATTTAAAGCATATGTACACTGATAGTGTAGTCTATATTATACGTCATTGAAATATGTGCGTCCACAGATTTGCAACTCAATGTCCACATCAGCAATTAATATAAAATGTACAGCTTTCAATCACAGAGGGAAACAGTCATCTATAACTCAAGGTCAATATATTTGAGGATAATGTCATGGTAAAAATAATATTCATCTTGCTATATCGTTCAATTTTCAAACTAGAAACTGAAAAGTACCTTCGATATTTGAAACGTATTTATAATTTCGCTTGACAAAGGTGCATACACTACTTAAAAGAGAACCATTTAGTTGCTGCTACAACGTCTTTATATCGACATAAATAAATATCAATAGGAAAGACCCAACATGCCTAAGTTTATTAATTTAAATTAATTAAATTCAGAAAACAACAGTACAATAAAAAAAAAACCTAAGTACTATTATACTAAAAGCTTATCAAATAAGAAATATAGCCATATATGTATGATTCACATGCATTTTCAATTACAATATTTATGGTAGGTAAGATCATGTTGCATTATATTTGCTTTCTGACACGACTTTTGAATATTATTACTGTTATGCATACCACCTTCTCCACTTTCACCCTTGCTTAAATTTCAATTTATTCGATATGATTTATACCATGAAAATAACATTGTAACTATTAATTATCAGTATCAAACCACTGTCTGTCATATACAATAGAACTTCGACGGCTCGAACATGACGGGACTTAATAACATAGTTCGAGTTAAGGATTGTTCGAGCCAATTATTATTTCATCATACCATACATACGTATACATCGAAATAGGAATTAGGCCGGACCTACATAAATGGTTCGAGCTTTATGTATTGTTCGAGTCATCCGTGTTCGACTCAACGAAGTTTACTGTATACACGAACCAGATGGGCCTGCGTGCCTTTTGGATATTGGAAATTAAAACTTTTTATATATAAACGTTTTGATTTTAGTCCATACTCTCTACGTTTAAACTACGAATCCGGAAATGGTAGCATCGTCTGATTTTTTCAGCTTACATAATTTAATGATAAATGAAAATTATCAATTACCTTCACAATCATCCGCATTTCTTTTTTATCTATAGTTCCACTCCTATCTTTATCATACACATTAAAAGCCCACTTCAATTTCTTGGCTCTGCTTTCTTTTCCTGTGCCTGTTTTAGTCTCTGTCACGCTGAGTCCTACTAGAAATTCTTCAAAGTCAACTTTACCATCACCGTTCACATCAAATGCATTAAATATATGCTCAGCAAGGCAAGCAGCGCTCTTACCGAAAGCTGATATATAAACCTTTATGAAGTCTTTTCTTGTGAGCTTATCTTTACCTCTTGTTTGTCTCTTGAAATCGTCATATATCTGCATGATCTCGTCAATGTTTAAATCAGGAACCATCTTATGCAGCTCTTCCAGATATTCTCCTTTTGGTTTTTTCTTTGAACCCCCGCCTCCCATTTTGACTATGCTTGTATATTTCAGTTCGAGCTATACCTTTTAATTAGAAAACCAGAATTATCGCGATAACAGATCACAGAACTGAATTGCTTCCTCATTCTAGACGGACTGCGTTTTCGTTGTTTTCATCTGGTTTCTTCACATGTTCAGGATTTCTGAAATATTGTTTGGAAAGTTGAAGATACTATGACTATATTGATTTTTGTCACATTTCGTTAGACGAAAAACGGATATCAAACGTCTAATTGATTGATATCGGATATATTTTCAATTTTTGGTGTGAGACACAACCTTTTTAAATAGTTGAGTTTGTATAGGTGCTTATCGAATCCTAAAATTATACAATTCATAGGTGTAGTGATTTGACCTGAAGAAATAGCGATCGCTGATTGAATTATCGTCTTGTTTGATTGACAGTATGTGGTGGGTCAAATCAGCAGGGGATAGAGGTAATGAGAGAGAGAGAGAGAGAGAGAGAGAGAGAGAGAGAGAGAGAGAGAGAAAAGAGAGAGAGAGAGAGAGAGAGAGAGAGAGAGAGAGAGAGAGAGAGAGAGAGAGAGAGAGTACCGTGATGGACTACCCTTGCATTCGACGATGTGTCAATCGATACAAGTGTCTAATTAATATTCCATAAAGTTAAGTATTCTTGGTTGTGGAGTAAATTTCAAATTGGCAAACGATCTACATGCATGCACATTGAACGTTCGACCAACCTTACGAAATACGATCTTGCCCATTGAAGCAAACCGTTAGTTGAGTTTAATCGAATGATCATGACATGAATAGATAAGTTAAAAGTTTTAAGTATTCATAACAGTTCATTATTGTATTTTGTATACCTGAACATATTTAAATAATGTGTGTAATCTCTTGCTGTGCTAATTAGCATGTATACACATCTAAAACCGGTTACTTAAATATATTTCTGTCGTGTTTGTTCAACTATTTAATTAATTCACGATGAAGATTAAGACCTTTTTCAACGTTTTAAAATTCAAATACTACCGACCGAGTTTTTAATCAGTTTTAAAATTCAAATGATAATGTCGGTGGTTTGAACACTTCCTAGCATTAAGGTCACATGGCAGAGTTTTGAATACCTTCTGTCAATCAGATATTTCCAGAGTTTTTAGCACTTTTTTATTATATAGATAATGTTATCATAGTTGAATACGATATAACGACACTATAACAAGCATGTCTCCCATAATCATGAAACCATTTAAGTCACATTATGTAAAAGACATATTGTCTTTATGGTATCTATAATTCAAAAGTATAGAACTATGTAACACGTTCTGTTATTGCATGTTTCATTATTTACCTGACTTAAATGAGTCTGGTCTTATGGTAAAAACTATATAGACAGTGGATTATGAATCAGAGAGGATGATGAGAAAATATATAGATAGTGGATTAGGAATCAGAGGGGATGATAAGAAATATATAGATAGTTGATTAGGAATCAGAGGGGAAGATGAGAAAATATATGGATAGTGGATTAGGAATCAGAGAGGATGATGAGAAAATATATGAATATTAAGTCAGGAATAAGAGAGGGTGATGAGAAAAAATATAGATAGTGGATTAGAAATCAGAGGGGATAATGAGAAAATATATAGATAGTGGATTAGGTATCAGAGGGGATGATGAGAAAGTATATAGATAGTGGATTAGGAATCAGAGGGGATGATGAGAAACCCATAGATAGTGGATTAGGAATCAGAGAGGATGATGAGAAAATATAAAGATAGTAAGTCAGGAATCAGAGAGGATGATGAGAAAATATAAAGATAGTAAGTCAGAAATCAGAGAGGATGATGAGAAAATATATAAATAGTAAGTTAGGAATCCTAGATGATGATGAGAACATGTATATAGACAGTGAATCAGAAATCAGAGAGGATGATGAAACAATATTAGATAGTTGAGCAGTCAGGAATCAGAGAGGATGATGGGAAACTATATATATATATATATATATATAGTCGATATGAAATCAGAGAGGATGATGAGAAAATATATAGATAGTGGATCAGGAATCTGAGAGGATGATGAGAACATTATATGGATAGTAAGTCAGGAATCCAAGAGGATGATGAGAAAGTATATAGATAGATTTTCAGGAATCAAAGACGAATATGAGAAAATATATAGATAGTGGATTAGTCAGGAATCAGAGCGGATGATGAGAACATATATAGATAGTGAGTTAGGAATACGAGAGGATGATGAGAAAATATATAGATATTGGAATAGGAATCAGAGAGGATGATGAGAAAATATAAAATAGTTGAGCAGTCAGGAATGAGAAGAGCAGAGGATAATTAGAAAATGTATAAGTCTCTGGTATGCCAATAAAACCATTTAATCCACTGTGCTATCACTAAATTATAATCTTTTCAACATCTTGACGCACGTTATGACTTTACGAGCATGTGACAGACAGGAATGTGATGCAACGACAGCATGACAACACATGATGATCGTGGTACTATTGTACGCTGTTAAAGGAGATATGGTACGATAATACAGACGCGATGCTACGATGGAGCGAATACACGAAGACGCGATATAATATCGTGTCATCGCTACATCGTTATCGTACTGTCATGTCATAACCATCGTGTCATATCGTGATTTCGTACCCTTTGAGGCACCATGGCCGTAATGGAGCACCGAAGACAATTCGTATTATACATTAAAAATAAATAAAACTCACACACCTTGAAATCGTAGTTAAGGAATCCGTTTAAAAAACTTAAAGTAAATATAGTCACATACACCTATCTTTTTTTCACGTGAAATATTCACGGTAAAATACAAATACACGTTCTATATCACGGTATATTTTACAAAGCCGCCGCTGCATGTCCCTGTAATTATTTTCGTTACGTTAAAATATGTATCATTGATCAATCTATTGCTATTGTTTTGGAAGAGGTCGTCCAAATCGTCACATTACCATAAGCAGGTTAACGGTGGTATATCGGGGAAATATTCTGCTTCTTAATGATAATTGATTAATTGATAAGTAACGATTGATGTCATTTTCTTTGAAACATGGTACGGATATCCATGTAGAGTTATGAGAGACTGATATTTAAACTTATTTTTTTCCGAACGGAGTTTAACGTTACTTTCAAAGTCAGTTATGAAATATGGGCTTTTCAGATAGCAGATTTATGAGGAGAATTTACATAATTTATTAGATATCATATTTGTAATGTAATACAATGTATGCGACTTAGTTTAGCACTTATGAACATAGTTAACGCATTCACCTCCTCCCCCAGTTTGTGTTTAATTTTGTTGTTGTCTGTATGGTGCTAAGCTTCGCTAACAACATTTTTTTGGCCCGAATATATATTTTTCAAACTTTGTAATTTTTTTTTTTATTCATCAATTTAAGATTAACCATGAAACTTAACTGGAAAAACTGTCGTTAAAACTCTCTATTAAACTGGATCCTCCTCCGATTTTCAAAACCTTTTAAAACAAAACTCCTATATTTTGGTGTTAAAAAATGGTCATGCTGTTTAAAATGCTAACATCTAACATCAGATTTTTCAGATCTTGCATATCTATTGACCATATTTTAAACAAATTTTGTTATTCATTTTATTTTCAAAAAATATTTGTAAACAATGTTTAAAGCTAATCTAATCAAACAAGGTTCAGAACACAATTTTCAGTTACCTTTCCTCGGCTTGCCCACTTAACAGTTTAAATTTTAGTTCAATAGAATTTACACAGTGCATAGTCCTAACCATAATTTTGGAATACATAAACCCCATACCTTGTCCTCATTGTCTTCAACTGTTAAGCAGAACAATTTGAAAAACGATTCATGTAGATCTTTAACAATAAGTATTTGTGTCATTGTCCCTTCATGCATAACAAAATATTTGGGGTTGAGTTTGCCGATTGTTGTCAGCATGTTGTTCTATGTACGGAAGTAATAGTTCAACATTTAAGAACAAACTTAAAATAAATTCTTCTTTTTCTTCTATTTTTTTCTCTCATTTCTCCTTCTTTTCTCCTTCATGTTTCTCTTATACTTTTTTTTGCCTTACTTAACAGTTTTTATTTCACAATCTTTGTCTTGATTTTCATTTATTTCTTATTCCTTTTCTTATTGTTATTATGTATTTCCCATCTTATTCATTCTCCTCCTTTTCTTCTTGATTTGATGTGTGTTGCAATTCAATTTTTACCATTGTTAATGTTATTGTTTCTATTTTACTTTCTATATCTTTTGTTTTCATATTACCCATTTGCCATTTTAAGCTTACATTTGTTTAAATATGTATTTACATTATAATTGGAAATAATTTGTTTTCGTTACATGGTCGGAAACAAATGGAAAAATAAAATAGGTAACAACAAAACATTATTCTCTATATTTGATTACATTAAAAATGAAAGCATAAAGTAATACTGGTATGCCTTTCCATACCGTTCCCATCGCCAATTTACCAACTCCACTGTCTGAGGAAAGCGATTTTCTCTTTCTCTGCTATATTTTATAATTAAATTAATTAAACGATGATATTACACGACAACGACCTACTAATCGTCCATATTTATGGATATAAATGTGTGAGGCTGATTACGGCATTGGTACCGGCCGCTGTCTTGTGACAATGGTATATGGTTGCACTTTTTTAGTCGACATTCAATTTCATCTTGTTTGGGGTTTAATGCAAGGTTCAACTATACATGACATATCCAGTTTTATTTGTAGATGAAGGCCTCAGAGTAGAACCACCATCCTTCCGCAAGTAACTGGCAGTCTTTCTCACATTAAGATTTTGGAGCGAGCGGGACTCCAACCTACGACCTTAGCGATGAGAGATAAGTTGTCTTGAGACGACTCGGCTACGGATGATATCTGTTTATCTAGATGGGTAAGCATCCTTCAAATGGTAAGGGGCCTATGATGTCCATTTCATTTTTTGCGATCGGGTCATTATTTGGGTAAAATTACATGATCCCTAAATTATTAACACCTAAGTGTTAAATAGAATTTGCTGAATTCTGCATTTCTGAATATTGTTATCATATGCTTTAGCGTCGCTTTCAACAATTTTTCAGTCATTTCGCGACGGTGTTTATTTGAGACAGTATTCTGAGCGCTGTCACACTGGAGTATCATGCCGCAGACACATGGTACGATACCCCACCCAGTCACATTATACTGACATCCGGGCGACCAGACCTAGAACTTTCCTCTAAATGCTGAGCGTCAAGCGAAGAAGCGTCTAGTACCATTTTTAGAGTCTTTGGTATGACCCGACCGGGGATCGAACCCACGACCTTCCGCATGCGAAGCGGACGCTCTGCCACGCTGCGGTCTAGTTCTGCATGCATTAAGATTCGAAGTTCATTATATACATGAAAATTGATTTTTTGATGATATATTTCAATTTCTATGTCAGTTTGTTGTTTATGTACATGGATAGTGCGTGTAGAAACTTCTTTCTTGTAGGCACCATATAACCTGTATGTGCTGGTATACCGTAAAACCCAAATCAATGCATTCAGTCGTCCATTGAAATATGCAACAAATGGAACAAAAGCCACCAGGTAACTTCCGTGTCATTAACAAGAACGTCTTAGCCGCCAGTCAGTTATCATACCACAATCTCTGAATAAGCGCATTCTTTATTTTACCATACCATAATCACACTAATAATGGACACCATGTAATGTTATTATTCATATGCTTGAACTTATCATATTGGCATTACTCCAATAAAATAACTGACTACACCGGGGAGTATATAGTGTAGAAAACAAGTTTTATATTTCAACGCTAGATGGTTTTCAATACAACTATCAGATATATACACGGGTCGATGGTTTCTCGTATATTGCATATAAATTTGCTTATTTTAGTGTTAATATGTTTATTTTAGTTAAGATAGATTATATATATTTTAGGCATTGGGTGGTTGGATGATATGAGAACATAGTTGACAGAATGACATTTAGCGTAAGTATATTGAGCTTATATTTGTTAATCTTAAAAACCAACCATTTTATCATGTTTATACACAAATATTGAAAAAACAATAACAACGAGATTATTGATTTCTTTTAATCTCTGCATCATGTGTGTTTTTTAACGCGATATTATTATGATAATGATGGTAAGATCAATATTTCGTAACTTGCTTACTAATGAATACTTTCTCTTTTATTTTTTAACTGTCAAGTAGTAGTGTGGTTGTAATATAGGGGAGATAATGCAGTTTACACTGTCTATAGCAACACACTAAAGGCTGCATGATTGGTGAAGGGAGATAGAATCTATGAAGTAGAACCGCCGTATTGTCGGATTGTTCTTATGGACAGAGCTTCAGGTCCTCCGTTCTCTTTTGATGACTATATCTCAATATCACCTACAATGGTTCAATTATCAATGCTAATCTCGTGTCATTTATTTATTTATGAATTGATATTATATATATATATACTTGTTTTTACATGATACTGTTGGTTACAGCATGTTCGTTCTTAGTTTTGTAATTCATGCAATGTTATTGGTGGAGGAAGCTTTTAAAATGATTCTCGGTAAATCCTTCCTCCGTTCACTGGTAAATGGAACACTTTGTCACATAAAGTTTATGGATCGATCTAGGATCAAACCTATGACATCGACGGGTGAAAGTAATTAAGTTATCTTGAGACCTCCCAGCGACCATGGAGACCTGTATATTATAGCAAATCATGACAAAGCGAAAATTTAATAATCTTAGCCACATGCAT
This sequence comes from Panopea generosa, assembly GCA_029582155.1. Lineage (NCBI taxonomy): Eukaryota > Metazoa > Mollusca > Bivalvia > Adapedonta > Hiatellidae > Panopea > Panopea generosa. The sequence continues at coordinate 60,006,701 of CM055901.1, forward strand.
AGTAGTTCATGAATCTATAATTATTGAATGTGTTATTTTGACCAAGATTTTTTTTCTAATCTTCAATAGAGTAAGCAAAAGAAAATATTTTAGGGAGTTATTTTATAAGCGTTTGTAAATGTATAATATGTTAAGACTACTTATGAAAATATGAATTGCATAAAGTATCTGACAGTATCTGATTCATTCTTGACTAATGACGTATATGCCAAATATTTGCGAAGTAAATTCAAATCTCGCAGTTTTGAATATGAATTGTTTTCCCTAGATGTTAATTATCAAAAACAATTTGGTAGTTTCAAGCGATCACGACATACAATATATACTCGCATACGTTGCATATATTAGAATCACGCATACACTATACTGAACGGAACAGCTTACCTGCCACCTCACATATACTGAACGGAACAGCTAACTGCCACCTCACATTTACTGAACGGAACAGCTTACCTGCCACTTCACATATATTGAACGGAACAGCTAACTGCCACCTCACATATACTGAATGTAACAGCTAACCGCCACCTCACATTTACTGAATGGAACAGCTTACCCGCCACCTCATATATACAGAATGGAACAGTTAACCCGCCACCTCACATATACAGAACGGAACAGCTAACCTGCCACCTCATATATACTGAACGGAACAGCTAATCTGCCACCATACATAAACTGAACAGAACAGCTAACCCGCCGTCTAACATTTACTGAATGTAACAGCTAACCTGTCACCTCACATATACAGAATGGAACAGTTAACCCGCCACCTCACATATACTGAACGGAACAGCTAACCCGCCACCATACATATACTGAACGGAACAGCTAACCCGCCACCTCATTTATACTGAACAGAACAGCTAACCTGCCAGCTTACATATACTGAGCGTAACCACTTACCTGCCACCTCACATATACGGAATGGAACAGCTAACCCACCACCTTACATACACTGAACGGAACAGCAAGATGCCAACATACATTTACTGTACGCAACAGATAACCCGCCACCTTACATTTACTGAATGAAACAGCTAACCCGCCATCTCACATATACTAAATGGAACAGCTAATCCGCTACCTCACATATACTGAACGGAACAGCTAACCTGCCACCTCATATATACTGAACGTAACAGCTAATCCGCCACCTCACATATACAGAATGTTATAGCTAATCCGCCACCTCACATATACTTAATGGAATAGCTAACCCGCCACCTCACATATACAGAACGTTACAGCTAATCCGCCACCTCACATATACTGAATGGAACAGCTAATCTGTCAACTCACATATACAGAACAGAACAGATAACCCGCCACCTCATATATACTGAATGGAACAGCTAACCTGCCACCTCACATATACTGAACGGAACAGCTAACCGGCCATCTCACATATACGGAATGGAATAGCTAACCCTCCACCTCACATATATTGAATGGAACAGCTAACCCGCCATCTCACATATACAGAACGGAACAACTAACGCACCACCTCACATATACAGAACAGAACAGCTAACCCGCCACCTCATATAAACTAAACGGAAGCTATCCCGCCATCTCACATTTACAGAATGGAACAGCTAACCCTCCAGCTCACATATACTGAAAGGAAAAGCTAACCTGCACCTCACATTTACAGAACGGAACAGTTAACCCGCCATCTCAAATACACTGAACGGAATAGCTAACCCGCCACCTCACATATACTGAATGGAACAGCTAACCCGCCATCTCAAATATACTGAACGGAACAGCTAATCCGCCAGCTCATATATGCTGATGGGAACAGCTAATCCGCCACCTCACATATACTGAACAGAACAGCTAACTGGTCATCTCACATACACTGAACGGAACAGCTAACCCACCACCTCATATAAATAGAACAGAACAGCTAATCCGCCACCTCACAAATACTGAGCGGAACAGCTAGTCCGCCAACTCACATATACATAACAGAACAGCTAACCCGCCACCTCACATATGCAGAACAGAACAGCTATCCCGCCACCTCACATATACAAAACAGAACAACTAACCCGCCACCTCACAAATACTGGACGGAACAGCTAATCCGCCACCTCACAAATACTGAACGGAACAGCTAACCCGCCACCTCACATATACAGAACAGAACAGCTAACCCGCCATCTCACAAATACAGAACGGAACAGCTAACCCGCCACCTCACAAATACTGAACGGAACAGCTAACCCGCCACCTCACATATACAGAACAGAACAGCTAACCCGCCATCTCACAAATACAGAACGGAACAGCTAACCCGCCACCTCACATATACAGAACAGAACAGCTAACCCGCCATCTCACAAATACTGAACGGAACAGCTAATCCGCCACCTCACATATACAGAACAGAACAGCTAACCCGCCACCTCACATATACAGAACAGAACAGCTAATCCGCCACCTCACATATACAGAACAGAACAGCTAACCCGCCACCTCACATATACAGAACAGAACAGCTAATCCGCCACCTCACATATACAGAACAGAACAGCTAACCCGCCATCTCACAAATACTGAATGGAACAGCTAACCCACCACCTCAAATATACAGAACAGAACAGCTAACCCGCCACCTCACATATACAGAACAGAACAGCTAACCTGCCATCTCACAAATACTGAATGTAACAGCTAACCCGCCACCTCACAAATACTGAACGGAACAGCTAGCCCGCTTACTCACATTTTTGTACCTGACATTTTATGTATTGTCTCAAAAATTATCAAGAGAATTTCCTTGAAATTTGGACTTTGACAAGAAAGAACACTGCTAAATTAAATCTATACATAAGTGTCTATTTAATTTTGATAATGCTACTCAAATATTTTAACGAAGATATTGGAAATACAAAAGTGGCGGGTTAGCTGTTCCCTTCAGTATATATTTTGTAAGCGTATGCATTATTTTGCATGATGTCCGCTGTTGATTATTCTTCATGTATATTCTTCCCATTTGTTAGTAATTATCAGAATAAATGAAGCCAGCATTCTTGGTTATTTCAGATAAGTCTAACTTCAATGCTTAAGCATGTCAGTCGATGTAGATAATATTGGACGCACACGGTTGCACATTGCTGCAGGCACTAATGACCTGAACCAACTAGAACATCTACTTAAGACGGTGAAACAAGACGTTAATGATAAAGATTATTCTGGTAGAACTGTTTTACATTGTCTCTTGAATACAAACGCATTTGATGAATTGGAAGACGTAAAACGCGGGATATTATTGCTTCAGCGGAAAGGAGCTGACATAAATGCACAGGATCATTTCGGCAAAACACCAGTCCATTTAGTGCTTGAACATTATTGTGAACTGATTCCTGATATTGTTTCATTCATTTTTAAATTATTTCCAACGTACAACCATAAAACGAAAGACACAGACGGCAACACTGTTTTTCATATTTTTATGTCAAATATTCAAAGTCATGTTGAAGAAAGAGAGGATATAACTGACATATTGAGCAACAGAGAAAGTTTCATAAAGCAGTTCATCGACGGCAAAATAGCAACGATTTGTGAAAAAGACATAAAATATTTATTAAATGACAAAAATAACTCCGGCTATTCAACATTTCAAACATATGTAGATGGTGATCACTTTCATGAAGAAACAATTAAGCTGATGATAAAACATGGGGCACATGTTAATTGCTCGAATGATTTAGGAATTACTCCACTGATGCAATCAGTCATTAGAAAAAGAGATGAAGTCGCAGACATTTTATTACAGAATGGTGCTGATCCAAATGCGACTGATATCTTCGGACAAACCGCTTTGTTTCGAGTCAGGTCGGTTAAAGCATTTCATCTTCTGAATGACTACGGAGCAACTGTCGATACTAGAGATCGGATTGGTAAATTAGCTGTGATGGATCATTCGTTTTTTACTTCGGAGGATTTGCCGTACGGAGAAATGTTTATTGAACAAAATCTGTCGCGGTTTCAACCTTTGGCCGAGCTTTTCTTTTCACGGGGAGTTAATCCGAATACAAAAGACAAATATGGTTCGACATTGTTACATTATGCGGCTTGGTGGTCTGATGAAGGAGTGATAAAGATTTTGTTACAGAACAAAGCCGACAAGCAAATACAAGACAATAGAGGAATGACACCATATGATATTGCTATATATCACGGGAATTATAATATATCCCATCTTCTTCAATATGAAGATCAGCAGAACGTGGATGAAAACGCTATCAAAAACAACAACATCATTCGACGATACTTTCGATTTGCAATAAACAGCGAAGAAATCGAAAACATGGAAAACGTATTATCAATACTTGGAATAAAAGATGATCCTTGCAAATTAATTGACTTGGCTTTGGAATCCCCAATGTTTGGACTAACTAATAGAAAGTGCGAATCTCTAGATGTTAAATCTTCCATGAACAATGTAATGCAGAAAGCAGCATGTCTACTCTCTGAACTTGATTTTCGATTTCGAACAACCGTTAAGCCAACAGGCAGTTCATCGGAAGGGACGATGGTAGGGGACCCTTGTGAATTCGATTTTATATTTTGTCTAGACTATTTTGAGGAGGAATGCAAAGTCATGCAACCTGATAATTTATTAGAAACTGGGTTTGTCTTTTTAGCAATAGCCAGTCAAGATGACAAACACCACCCTCTTGTGCCATTTGTCAGTGATAACGGTTATATATGCGCTGGAGACGTGAGGTCTGCATTTCAAGATCATGTTGTCAATATTCTAAATAAACAAAACCTTTGGGTAGATGAGCATATCTACTTTGATGGCCTTGTCGAAATTCCAGAGGACAAACCTATTCTGAAGCTACAAATTCAGTGGTACGGTGGAATATACAAAAACATAGTTATAAGTGTTGATGTTGTCCCAGCTATCTTTAAACAAAATTGGTTTCCACGCGAAATTGACAAATCATCGCTTACTCTGTGCAACGATACAGTGAAACATGCTGGTTTCTTTTTATTGTTCCATGGCCCGCAAGAAATGGAAGAAAACGATGCAAATTATTTGAGAATTTCAAGCGCAGCGATTGAAATTTCTTTCTTTAGAAATTCTCCTGAAATATACAGGGAATGTTATGCAATTTCGAAAATATTGAAGCATCGCTGCTTTTGCCCTAGTGTTCAGTTTGATGATTCTGAAAATGAAGAATACGATACTGATGAGGAATTAATTGAGCAAACAGGAACACATACATTTGAGAAAAGTGTTGAATCTCGAAGTGAGCCAAATGAAATTGAGATAGATGTTAAACCAATTGAGAAGTCACATAAAATACATTTTACGCAAAATTTAGATAGAACAGAGGACTGTTCAGATGGAAGTAAATTCACTAAAGATGTAGAGACTGAAAATGTACATAGCAACGCCAGTGGGTGGCTTGTAGAAGTAGACGAAGAAAGAAAAATACGAAAGTTATATACCCCCAAAATCGAAAAACGTCCACATGGAAAATCCGTGAAGAGCGCTGACAAAGTAGAATGTCAGTTAATTGACCATGTTGATAGTACATACCAGAAAGAGTCTGAAAATGAAGAAGGGAAAACAATAATCTTCCCCGCTAATACGATTGCGAACACACTCCGAACTGGCGTTAACAGTGAAGTCAAATCAACAAATAAGGATAAAGAAACATTAAAGCAAATTGAGAGATACAATCAAGCAACAATGGAAGATGACACTGATAATAAGCCCGAAAACGAAGTGAACGGAGAAAATGAAAACGAAATAAACCATCCTTCTTATGAAAGTAGCAATGAAAACATTTTTGAAACACAATGGGAGGGCGGTGATAAGCCCGAAAACGAAGTTAGCGGAGAAAATGAAAACAAAATACACCATCCTTCTAATGAGAGTAGCAATGAAGATATTTTTGAAACACAATGGGAGGGCGGTGATAAGCCCGAAAACGAAGTTAGCGGAGAAAATGAAAACAAAATACACCATCTTTCTAATGAGAGTAGCAATGAAAACATTTTTGAAACACAATGGGAGGGCGGTGATAAGCCCGAAAACGAAGTGAACGAAGAAAATGAAAACGAAATACACCATCCTTCTAATGAGAGTAGCAATGAAAATATTTTTGAAACACAATGGGAGGGCGGTGATATAGCTGAGGCGGATGAATACATAACAAGTTACATGTTAAAAAATTGTCTTTTTCATGTTTTGTGTGAAATTCGACAAAGTGGCAGCGATTTCAAAATTACACGTCTAGATTTAGCAATACGAATATACGAATATTTACTTAAATGTGCCCAGAATAGATCATTACGCGCATATTGTATGCCATTCTTGAACATATTTACCTACGTGAATGAGTATATACTTAAAATTTCGAAGGATGATTTGGAAGAAGAACTTATCAAACTTTGTGAAAGAATCAGTCATTTTTGTAGGGTTATACTTGGTATTTTAAAGCAAAATAACACTGCTACTGATTAAACATTGCGTCCATACAATGGCAGCTGTATGACTCGTTTAACACCTACTGTCAGGTGGAAGCTTTTTATTAGCGAGGGTTATTAGACATATAATGTGTTAACAACAAGTAAGACTAAACTGTCTTAACTATGTACTAGACATATTCTCATTTTGTTTTCATTATTTTTATGAATTAGCTTTCATCGAAAATATGACATGCATTTTTCTGAAAATAATAGACGAGTACATGTAGTCTGAGATATTCCTGAATAATAAATTCATTTATTACTATTTTAAGCATATACTTAATGTGTCTGTTATACTTTCATGGCATACTATTGATAGTATAAGTATATCATATTATTTAGGAAATACAGGTTCATTCTATTGGAGTAAAGTAAAAACTGCAAACTGTTCTTCTTAAAATATCTTAATATATCGCTAAGTAAGAAATATTTAAAAAAAATAAAATAGACGAATAATAATAAAATGTATACTTTTTTAATTTTCCCCAAGTACATGTAAAATATAGCAATACCATTGCTGTAGTAAGTTTTCAAATAGCTGTTGATCGAAAGTAGTTGTCTGTGACGGCGGACCTGTGCCATGTCGTCCTGTCGTCCTAGCGGGGCGAAAAATGCCAGACTGATATGACACATATATGGTTTACCATGCTGTCGTATTTAAAGGACGACGCATTTTGAAAGGACAACATGTTATATACTCAAGTCGGCATGTGGAAGGCAAGCAGACAGTACATATAAGTCATTGTGTCTTTATATGCTTTAGAAAGTGATGTTGTTAACTTTGTGTCGCCCTGTTGTATTGGCGGTTCGAAATAAAGACACAAACACATGCTATCTCGTGTATAATATGTCATGTCGTGATGCTGCTTTACACTTGACATGTGTATTGCCACGTTGAACAGACTGCGTACATGCTCTTTCGTGTAAAATTACGTCGATTTCTAGCGAACAATGATAAATAACACGGCAACGTTATACTAATCGAATGCCATCACGAGAAAAGCGGAAATTTTAAAATGGTAGGAAAGACGTTGAAAAGCTAAAGCAAATCACCTTTTGGCTTTGGATGGAGCCATTAAACACAAATCTTTACAAAATACAGACATATAAGGGAGGAGGACAAACGCAAATTTATGGAAAGTATGAAAACACTAACAATAAACTTAAGACAAGGAGCAGCGTTAGAAAATTTCTAAACTGTCTGTGCAGCGAAGACTTGACTGTTCATTTTGAAGAAATGGCTCAAATTGTCTTGAATATGGCCTTAGTCCAATTTTATTTGAGTGGGCTATAAGGAAAAAGGACGATTCTCAATATGAGCCAGATACAATCAAGTCGTACCAGTCGAGTGTACATCGGTAGCTACAAGACCACGATTACCAATGGAATGTTACGAAGGACGATTTGTTTGTAGCATTCAAGAAGAAAGTCACTGAAACGAACTGGACTTGGAAACAAGAGGCATAGCGCGATGCATTTACAGATGGCGATATAATAATAATAAAACAAAATTAGAAAAATTATGTTGTAAACCCATTTCGTTTATTTAATGTTATTTTTGATTAAAGGAAGTATCAATAAAAAAAAAACATTACACGTTTAGCTTTATATCTCATCATGTTATTCAATCGGCGCCGTAGTCCAGTGGTAGAGCATTCGCCTGTAAATCTTGAGATCCGAGTTCTATTTTTAACTCTTTCCTTTTGAATAAAAAAGAGACCATATTATATCATGGAAATTCAAAGTCATCAAATACACATATATAGGTATAAATGTAATAAAAAGATAATAGTATGGTAGAGGTGTGCTGTTGGTCATATTGTCCCTGGTCTTCCATATTGGCTCTTAGGCTAAAACCATCGGACCAACATGTAACACCAGGGCCAATTTGAAAAACAGGCACACTTCTACCATACAATAACCTCTAAGTATTGCTGAGATAGATTACTTTGGAAGTCTTCGAGTAGAACATCGAGTGGCCATCGTGTTACTTGCAATCACTTTATTTCTTTTATCAATATAATTCATACGATATTACCTCATAATATTATATTATACGATACGATACGATACTATACTATACTATACTATACTATACTATACTATACTATACTATACTATACTATACTATACTATACTATACTATACTATACTATACTATACTATACTATACTATACTATACTATACTATACTATACTATACTATACTATACTATACTATACTATACTATACTATACTATACTATACTATACTATACTATACTATACTATACTATACTATATTATATATTATAATCACGAAACATACAGAACGTTCAAGAAATTAGGATCATATCACTTAATTATGGTGGCATAGCTCTGCCATCAGTTATCCACTTAACTAACTCGATAAGTTTCTAGTTAGCCACTTAATTTTCGCGAAAATTATCTGGCTATCTAGTTAACTAACACGGTAAGTTTCTAATTACGATAAATAACATAATTAAAATAATCACTTTTAGTGCCAATTACTGCCACCATTTATCTAGTTAACTATCGCGAAAACTGTCTAGTTATCTAGTTTACTAATGCGATAAGTTTCCAGTTACGATAAATATCTTAACGCGAAAATATGCTTATTTACTGATATGCAACTGTCACCACATATCTACTTAGCAAACTGGATAACTAGATAATGTTCGTGTTACCTGTTATTTAATATTCGGGAAACTTCGGTTTTTACTCAATAAATCACAAAGCATTCCCTTTTTCTCAGAAAGGGCCGAGTTGTTACGATTGGTTGTCAAGCAGCGCAGATGGTTGAAGGAAGTTTAAATATAACTATGGATGTTTACTTTTATTTTAATGCTGAGACCATATAGTTTATGTGTTGTCTAGTATATTTTCTAATGTTTTTAGTTAAATTAGCTTGGTTAACATTTCCATTAACCGGCATCTATTGTTTTGGGATATAGTTTTTTATTGTTTTGCTTCATTTCTTGTGGATTTTGTAATATCTATGAAATGTTTTGTCCTACCGGTAACGGTTGAAGGCGGTAGTGACTGAAGATAAACACTTGGTGTAAAGTTCAGCCATTGTTTTCCAATTTGTATATTTAATAAACGTAATGATACAACATAAACATCCGTTTAGTAAATAACAGTATATACACTTTCATACAATCATATAAGTGTAACAGGAAAAAAACACTTGTACATCACATGTCTGCAGATACACACTATTGTAATATAGTACAGAGTTGCATAGTCACTGCTATTCAACATATTTGTTTGAAGTTGTAATTGTTCCTGTTTGAAGTTAAACTGATAAAAATGTTAGTTAGAAGTCCTGATTAAGCTTAATGCACGTTCGCAGAATCCACGCGTCGCGCATTTCGAAAACTAAAGAATGAAACTAAGGTACGCTGCGATTAACTCCTAACCCGTTAACTCATAGTTCATAACTAAAAAGTGTTTAATGAACTTTACCATATGTTACTAGCACATGTGACCTATAGTAACCAATTAAAAACAATACTTTTTGGTGGGTATTTTTTATCTTAGCAACACTCTCCTAGTAACAACTTTTGAATTGATAATAACTGCATGGTTTAATCAAACAAGTACATTAAAACATGACTTTACATAAATAATAATTATTTTAAAATTTGAATAAAACGCTTTCTATATAAGTTCATTGTAAGACACACTTACAGGTGTAACAATATTTGGGAATTGATACAGAACATTTTCGGTTCCGATTTTTGTATTTCTTTTGGTATAAATTATAAATAATTATGTGCATTTTAAGGAACTGTTATTAATTCTCAATAATGTAACACATTGATTTTCGATTAAATCAGGGCTACCTTGGTAGTCTTCTGGTTATCCATTTTTACATTATGTAGTTTTTATAAACAAAAGAAACGCCTCACAATGTAATATTTGTGAGAACGCAAAGTCATATGTCAGGCTTTTCTTGTCAGGACTACTCCAACTTAGGTACTCTTCAGATTTTCATGAAACTTGGTCAGAAATATCAGAATGAAGTCGAATTGCGCGTGTTGTCGGGGTGTTTATGTTCATCAGCTTTGGAGCCATTGCCCTTTAAATACGTTAAATGAGCGAATATAATTATTGTCAAGACTACTCCATAACAGAATTTGAGAATACTTAGTTGAAAATATCAGTATAACGTCTAGTTGCATATACACAGCGACGGCATTCTTGTCAATAAACACATTTCTACCATAGTTTATAAAATATTTATTGTTAAACAATATATAGTTTATTGTTTAGTCGTTATTTATCAACCAGACTTTCTAATAGTACGTTTGACAAAAACCTTTGTCAGACAGATAGTTTGAAATTGATGTTGACCATTTCCAGGACATGTGTCTGGTAGTTTGGTAAATGACAAATTACTAAATGGAGATTATTTTTTTAAAACTAATCAAACTCTCATCTGACATGTTTAACAATAAACATTTATATAAACTATATCCCAAAAACAACAGGTACTAATGGCAATGTAAACAAATTTACTTTGGCTACGAAAATTAGAAGATATACTAGACAACACATGTAAATACTTGTACTATACTTGAACTATCCATGCACGTTACTTTTCAAACCAATCGTAACAACTCGAAAAGAGACTGTTTAGCGATTTAATGAGTAAAAACCAAGTATTCCGAATATTAAATATCTGGTAACACGAACATTATCTAGTTATTCAGTTAGCTAGGTAGATTTGTGGTGGCAGTGCAGTAAATAGGCAACTTTTTGCGTTAAGATATTTATCTTTACTTGAAACTTATCGCGTTAGTTATATCCAGATAACTAGATGTTTTTCGCGATAGTTAACTAGGTAAGTCGTGGCATTAATGGGCACTAACATACATTTATTCTTGTTAAGATATTTATCTCAACTAGAAACTTATCGTGTTAGTTAACTAATTAACTAGATATTTTTCGTAAAAAAATATGTTGTCAACTAGGAACTTGTCGCGTTAGGTAAGTGGATAACTGGTGGCAGAACTATGCCACCATACTTTACGATGCAATATAAGGATTTAAAGCGAAAAACGTACACAATATGAAGCTATGTAAATAATTCATATTTTAACGTTTTGTCGAGAAAACTTTGTTTACGAAATTGTTTGTAAATAGATAATGTATTGGGAGGAGAATAACGAGTATTATTATTTGAACACAAATACAAGTCTGTCATAACTTTGTACGTGGTGCGTGCTTCAGTTGATACCAACAATTTGTCTATGCACGGTAACATTTTATCGAATAAATATACTACATACTCCAACTTGAACTATTCTGATCTCGTTGTGACTGTCGTCAACCCAGCCGTCTGTAATTATTTCGTTCTTTGAACTCCTGCACTCTTAATTTCAATTAGAACTTCACAAAACTTATCTAGTAAATATATAACCATTATATCTTTGATAATTTTTTAACCGGACAAAACAAATATTTTTTGTCAAAGTTAAGGCCTTTGGAACATCACAAATTGTGTTAGCTGACCTTTTGTGCATTACAGAAAATGCAGTTTTCATTTAATCGTCACCAAACTTTCACAGATTTTGTATAATTATCATATCTTCAGTAAGTTTGTTGAACTGATCAAAATAGATAATTACGAGTAATATCTCGTAATGTCTCGTTATATCCGAGATATGGAGTAGGAATCGTAAACACAAATGCGTTATTTGAAGTTATACGTTTGTATTAACGAAATGACAATAATTCATCAACTTTTGTACCAATTTCAAACCAATTTAATAGACATATAATTACAGAGGTTATCAAATTATTGATTATTGTTACAACTGAAAATTCTGAAGAAAAAAACAAAACAACAACAACAACAACATTTATATAATAAGAATTGTGACAGTTAAAAGTTATATAACACGTTCTTCAGTTTAATTTCAATAACGTACCAGTACGTACGCAACATGTAACGTTAACAACTCACTCAGTCGGTAGAACATTCGCCCAGTTCTCGAAAGGTCACAGGTTCCGGACTAACTGAATATTTTTCTCGTCCTGTTACATTTGTAAACATATCCGTTGATTCCCTGTTTTCTTAGCGTCACGTCATAATAGCGCTTGCATTGTATACATTTCAACACTAGGATAAAATAGAAATGCATCACACATTGTCAGTTGTAAAATTACAGAAAACTTATCCGGTGTGCGATTTTTTATCACTCGTGGTTCTATTTAACATTTATAAATAATTTTTATATTGTTTTTGGAAAATATTTATTATATTTCTTGCATTATTTACACACACATTTCAAATATTCGCACAAATACGCTCGATAGCGTGCATTAAAAATAAAGTAGATAAACGGATTTATCACACTATTAAGAAATGGAGAACGCGCCGCAATTTGTGTTAAAATATGTTGTTCCTGTTCACCAGGTGCAACAGACCGTATTGTTACACTAATAATGAAATATGGCACAAAACAAACGATAAATCCAATTGATACAGCAAATGCCATAATTGTAATTTTCGTTTCTCTATACCTTTTATTTGATGTTTTAATATTTGATTTAACATCCACGTCATTCGTTACATTTTAAGGGATACTTTCCTTTCCCAAATGTGATATTGAAACAATTTGTTTGTGTTTAGCGTTTGGACACTTGTTGTGGAAAATATCGCATGTTTTGTTTACTTTATTACTAGACATTTCTTTACTAGGTGTTACTCCGTTTATGTTTTCAACATATAAAGTATCCTCAATCTCAATTGAATTTCCAAGCTTTACATCAATAATCATTTCTCTTTTACGAATATTTCTTTTCTTCTGTGCGTACATCGCCATGTTTTTTCGCTGGTTGATCAGTTTATGTGCTATATTTCCATATGTGATGATAAATGTTAATAATATGACCATTGTTACCACAATATCAACAACATGGAAAACAATTTTAAATACATAACGGTCTGTTGCATTTGTGGCTGTGCAATAATGGCCATTTGCCCACAAAGTCTTATTTGGTGTTGTTAAATTCACTTGCAGAATGTCGTATGTTTTAAAGTTGCGAATAGACAAAACGCAAGAAACAAATACTAATGTAACAGAAATTACAACGGCGTTTCTAATGGAAAGTTGTTTTCCATTGTATTTACAAACTTTAAAATACCTATCAATTGATATTATCCACAAAATCAAAACTGACGTGTAAAGAGACCATTGAAGAATTAAGTATATTGTCTTGCACATCGTATTATTCTCGAAGTAAACGTTTATATATAGACCTGCTATTCCCACTGTAGAAAACAAAGTACAGACAATTGCATCCGTACATGCCAAAGCAATCATAAGAGTACTGCTTCCTGTCCTTTCTAATTTATTCCAAAAGAAACTTATAACAAAGATATTTCGAAATAGCCCAGCTAATCCAAGAAGTACAGCGGAGATAATGATGGGCAAATATTTCATCAGTTTGGCGTAGTGATGTGCCTCTAAAATGGTGTACTTTGTGTTCTCCATGTTTGTTTCAATATTTGATGTCCAAACTTTGATAACCACTTGCCTAATGTAATTTGTTAATTAATCACTTTTAACGAAATTAGTTATGTTGAACGCTATATCTCTGGTAGGAATTTATATTGAAAATGTTCTGTATGATTTCAAATCAAAACGCTTTTTTCACCAATCTTATATACAGAGGAGTGTTCTTACACCACGGTTGAAAGGATAATTGCCAGTGAAACAATCACAACAATTGAACTTATATATGAGTGCAATTAACTAATAGCTTTTCATGTAATATACAGTTTTCATTAATAGTCTGCATTTTTAGAACACCCAATGGCAATTCGTTTTAGTATAAACATTGTCTTATGTCTTTATCATTCGACAAAGAGACACATGACAAGTTTACCACGTTGACAGACCGAAAGGGCGACGTACTATGACAGACAATGCGACATTTGTAAGGTGGCAAAACAACACATTTAAATGTTATTGTGTCACGTGTTATGCTCCCAATGGAAGAGCAAGTAGCTGCCGCTTGACTGTCCTTGTCAGGAACATAATCCCAAATGCATTTAAAGGACACTTGGATAGAGGGTAGAGTGTGGAAGTGATAAGTGAAAGAAACACAGTGGAAGATTCATAAAAAATATAAGCTTTCTTCTGAATCCCTTTCATCATTGTTTACACACACTCATGAGTTAACTAACATGTGACAAATTCAATGCAATTGTATACTATTTGGGAATAAAACATGTTAAAACTAACGAAATATTACTCTATCGTGAATAATAATATTGATCTCCTTTAGTATTTTAATTTTGATTATATTTGCTTGTTTGGAACACATCTACAAAAGTATGTGATGAAATCCAACGTGACATGGAACATTGATAAAAACAACTGTATCGTCTATCATAAATAATGACAGAATTATCTCTTGAAAGGGAAGTCAACGAGATCTGAAAATATGTCTTGAATATTCTCAGAATTACCCCCCTTTGTACTTTATTTACTGTTAACTATGAAGAGAAATTCGACGACATCCAACAATTTGTCTTTATATCGATTCCTAGCTCGACCCGATGCCTCTCATAAAACAACGCTCAGTACTGGTTCTACCCATATATACTCTGAACTTTCATCGCAATCGAGATAAAATAAATAAGTATAAGCTAAAAATCAAGTGTCTTGATTATCCCCCCTTTGTACTTTATTTACGGTTAACTATGAAAAGGAATTCAACGAGATAAAAAAATTTGTCTTGAGTGATTTCAGAATTGGTTTCCCTTCACTCTTTCGGTTTTGTCGATACTATTGTTTTATTTCATTTCGCCTATGGAAGTGTAGCGATTTCACATTCTTTTATTGTCATGTCGTCTTGGCGGCGCGAGTGATCGATACAACACTAGAACAACGTCACACGTATACTTCTATCGTCCTGTCGTGTTGGTGCCGCGTGAAATGCGTATGATTTCATTGCACACAAAGTATATGCCTAGCGTTTTCTGAAATTTTGTCATTGTTGTGGATATCATAACGAACAATTTATTTAATAAGTTTATAAATATCAGTCGTTTTTATATATTATATTCTTGATTGCAGGTCGTGAACACGTCACTTTCTTTGTTTGTTTTATAATGACAGGTGTCTATGTTTGCATTGCGAATGTCAGACGGAAAGTCCCGTGAGAAAAGGAATGCACATGATGCATTTGTCGTCTTGTCGTTGTGTCGGTTTTCTACACATTATCCAGGACAATTCAAAACATAAACTGGTTTGTTAATGAAATAAATATGACTTAATACCAGTGACGATTTTTTAGTTATAAAGATCAGATTAGTTTTATTTATTTAAACTCAATAATGCAGAAAGCTCAACGCTTATATGAACCGCTGTCTGGTAGAACCAGACGAGTACTGAATAATGATTGTTTGAAAGTCATTTGGTCGATGTGGGTAATGAACCCGCAACCTCATGACATTAGTCAATATTATAGTTACTACACTACTACTACTACTACACATTCTGTTACTGGCTTTTTGAAAATTGTATTGTATAGTTTTTGTCATGCATTTCCTATGAATATATTTTTATGAAACTTCCCAATATTTAAGTTTAATGTTTGTTCATGCAATATCAGAAATAAAAAACACACGTTACCGTACAGATTGTTTGTTATTACGGTACATGTATGCAAAGAAAATTTAGTCTAGCTACCAATTATCCATAGTATAATTTACTTAAAACATTTTGCAAGAAAATTCTTCTGTTATTATCCGTATTTACGATAACATCATTTTTGTGAAATGGCATACTAAGGATTCACATTTTTTTTCTTGTTAAAATCATTATATTAAATAAGTTTCACTATATATATGCAATATTGATTATATCCATATAAAAAAAGAAATAATGCATATCAAATAAACATAATAAATGAAAACTATTTAGTATTTTATTATACATAGCAATGTATATATAACTATTTGAAAACCATTACAAATAGGTATGGTTTCAATATGGTCAAATAATAAATATTTACATTTCAATATGTAAAATGAATCATTTGAAAAATAAGCAAGTAAATGAATATGGTTGTATGGAAACTATTTGCATTTATGACAGCGACAACATATATGACTTACATATATATGATAAGGACCTATCAAATAGTTAGATATTGGTAGAAATAAATATCTATATGTCTTATCATTTAATATTATGCACAATGGTATTACATGCTAAGCATGAAACGAAACATTAATACCACTAAGATGTGCTCATATACACACTTCATTGAAAATAATATTTCTTTACACACACACACAAAACACTCACAAACACTTACTCAAAATGACATTTAATACTCATTATGTCGTAATACCGTGAACCGTCGTCAAGAAAGATTTGAAACAAATTACCCTAGTTCCGTTGTCTGTGTTAAAGGAGACAAGACCATTGAACATTTTTAGTAGTAGTAACTCCAGTGTAGGAAGCTTACATTTTTGCATATTTGTCCCTGCCCAACAATCGTGACATATTAACCCATAACTCAGACTAAATACAGCCTTTATAATTGCAACAAAATAATATGAAGAGCAATATTTCCAGTTGCTAGGTTACAAGTTTTACAAATTTCTTCATATCTTTAAGAAAGGAATTTCCAAAACATTACGAATGCGGAAACGCATTGTATTTTATGTTTGAAACTTTCCACAGTGTTCACATACAATTTACAAGTGAAACTCTATCAGTTTATTGAATATTACTTTTACCGACATTTTAAGCCAAAGCGACCAAATACTCTATATAAATCAGGCATAACACCTTTTAATTTTAGGGGTGGGATGAAAGGGTGGAAAAGTATACGGGCAAATACGTGTTTAGAGTTAAACTTTGAGTTAAGCTGATTCAAAAGTAAAAAATGACAGTAATGTAGTTTTCTCTTGTCAATAATGTGTTTAATTGGGTAAATACCAAGTCTGCTTCAGGCGATATCTGTTCTTGACCCGTAACGCTGTCGATGGGCTCGTTTAAGGGTATATAACTGATTGTCTGTGTGAACATTCTTCAGTTCACTCTCATAGAACGCTTTGGGAAGATTAAACGAATCATATATGCTTTGTGACATGGTACTCCTAGACATAGATATATTTCCGGTTCAGTAACTTCGCCATTGCCAACTTGTAATTTGCCTTGTGTGTGCACGTTTTTATTAAAAGTAACTCGCATTGTATTTGTACCATTCATTTTTTAATTATTACAGTACAAGTTGACCAGTTTCCATCTCGCAATTGACATTGTCCCATAATACCGTCACGGATGCTTTCTTCTTGGTATTATTCCCTAATAGAACGGGTTCAAATTCCGTTAGGTCATTGTTCTGTGACATTATCGCTCATGGTAACGCTTTACAATAACACTTTTTATGGTCAATATTTTAACTGTGAACAAAGAAATATCTGTGTTCATATATATTTCTTTATTTACAAAGTTTTAATGTATAACATGAGGTTAAAGAATATTTATTTATCTTCATGTTCATATAACGTTTTTAAAATTCTATCGTTTATTTCCATTAGACAGTTTCAAAATATAAACATGAATTTCCCAACCTTTTGTTGGTGTGCAATTGAGTCAATATCATATATATAAAAAAATTAGGCAGTAAACAGTCTGGTCCTCGTTTTTTCCCTTTTCGAAACCTTTTGATAGCCCATCGAATTTCATCTAAACTGTTTGTTTTCGACAGCATCGACACGCACATTCGCGCAAATACGATCGAAAGCGATCATTAAACATAAAGTATATAATGGGATTGATCACACTATTCAGATATGGGAAACGCAGTGCAAGTTGTGTTAGAAGGTGTTGTTCCTTTTCACCAGGTGCGACAGACCGTATTGTTACACTAATAATGAAATACGGCACAAAACAAACGATAAATCCTATTGATACAGCAAATGCCATAATTGTAATTTTCCTTTCTGTGTACTTTTTATTTGATGTTTTAATGTTAGATTTATCATCCACGTCAGTCTTTACATTGTCACGAATAGCTTCTTTAACGTTTGGAGGTTTGCTGTCGCCTGTTTTCTTTACTATATTATTAGAAAATACTTTACTTGGTGTTTCTACTTTTTTGCGTTCAACAGAACAGTTATCTTCAATTGAATTTCCAAGCGCTACATCCGGAATTCTTTCTTCTTTGGGAATCTCTCTTTTATTCTGTGCATACTTCGCCATGCTATTCCGCTGGTTAAGCAATTTTCTTGCTATATTCCCATATGTGAAAATAAACGTTGACAAAATAACCAATAAAACAACAATATCAACAATATGGAAAATCATTTTAACTAAGAAGCGGTCTTTTGCATTTGTGGCTGTGCAATAATGACCATTTGCCCACAATGTCTCATTCGGTGCTGTTATATTCACTTGCACAATATCGTATGTTTCTAAGTTGCGAACTGACAAAGCGCAGGACACACATGTTATTGTAACAGAAATTACGATGGCATTTCTAATAGAAATTTGTTTTCCACTGAATTTACAAATTTTCAAATACCTATCAACTGATATTATCCATAATATCAAAATTGACGTGAAAATAGATCCTTGAATAGTAAAGTATATCGTCTTACAAAATATATTGTTATCAAAGTAAACGTTTAAATATAGGCCTATTGTTCCCACTGTAGAAAACAAAATACAAACAATTGCATCCGTACATGCCAAAGCAATCATAAGAGTGGTGCTTCCTGTCCTTTCTAATTTATTCCAAAGGAACATAATTGCAAATATATTTCCAAATAATCCAACTAATCCAAGAAATATCAGTGTGACAATAATAGGTAAATATCCTATCAGTTTAGCATAGTGGAGCTTCTCTAAAATAGTATCCTTTGAGTTTTCCATGTTTGTTGAAATTATTGGTGCCAGAACTTTCATAAACTTTTTATTATATGATAATTTTAAAATATACTAGTATTCGACCATTTTAAAATAACAAATATTTTGAAAAGTATTTCTCTGGCAGGTTTCATATTCAAATGATATGATGAATATGTTAAAATCAAAACCTTTTCTAAACCTGATCAACATCTGATTAATAGATCATAGTATGCATATCCATTAAGGTTAAAGACAATTGTCAACAACAAGCGGCTCCAAATTTAGTCGTTTCATCTGGCAGATCAACTAATGCGTGTATGCAATTAACTAATGTGGTTCCAATCGTCATACAGTTTTCATTAATTATCGGCACTATTAAAACACCCAGTGGGAATATATTTATAGATAATATCAATCTGATGACGAGGTCATACAAGGTAGGTATTGGCGTGAACCCGGTATAATCGTATAAGTATATTCCCGGAAAACAGATTCTGTCCCACCGGTAAGACTGTGATGTCAAATGCCAATAGCAATTTTAATAACGTACATCTATTATAGATGATGTTTTGTCTAGATAGACACGGTTTGGTAAATGGATTGATTTTTCTACTCATCGTCATTTCTAATTTCATTTGAGTATATGGTTTACTCTACAATGAATACATATATTCATTTATCAATCCTTTTTTTCTGTGATTTTTATAGGTTTCTAAAAGAAGAAAAAAATTCCAGAGGGAGTGTTTTCTCCTTAGCCATATTTTAAGAGCTACCTTTTTTTTTTAAAAAAAATATGTTTTTACCTTAAAAGAATATTTGATATTGGAATGTCATATGTAGAGTAATGAATATTATTTTCGTATAAAGGGATATAATACCCTTTGGCAAATCCTATTGCTGGTAATAGAATATATTTATATCCGTTGACCACTGCTTCGTGTTGTAGCATGTGTTATCCTGCCCATTTTCAGTAAATGTTATGTCAGAATTCTTTAATAATGTAGTGTTTTACTCTCTCGGAATTTATGTCATTTTGGTGTAATGAATTTTAACTTTCGGATTTAGTTGATATTTAAAAATAGTTTGCATATAATGTTATTAAATTACTAACAATCAATGCATATTAAATTGAAACTATGCTTATACAGCCAAGATTGATTATATATTAAATATATCTAGAGAATAATTTTAATTAACACATTTTATTCTGATGTTTTCATTCAAAGACTTTTAGTGTATTTTTTTTTGATTTATCGTAGAATAATTCGTTTCAAATTAAGTTACATTTTTAAAAACATATATCATTCTTTAAACAATTACAAGAGACGGCCGATTCATATAAGAGTTCGTTTTTGACAGCTGTCGCTTTGTTGCATTATGTATATTTTCTGAAATGGTACATTAAGGGCTTTCGAATTAAGCACCTTTTTTATAACAAAGACTAATTTTTAAAATAAGATATATAATATCACACAATTTGATTGGTCAAAATATATGCTATATAGATGTTTTGACTTGAAATTGAGAGAGTTAGTTTGAAGAGTCAGTTTTAGGAAGGCAGTTGAAGGAAGAAGTCATTAGAAGCGAAATATAAAGTGGTGTTCAACAGTGGTTATACATATCGGATTTCCGGTAAAGCAATTTATACAAATGCAATAAATGTACGTTGATACATATAAAGATAATTCTATATAAAAGGAAAGAAAATATAAGCTGGATTTGTGTTATTTCATTTATTCACCTGTATAAAAATAATACAGCGTTGGATATTGGGTAATGCACCAAAGATAGGTTCATTAAAATATTATGCAATACTATGAACAGATATAAAGCACAGTTGTCTTTTGTACGAGATGCCATTGTGAAAACACGGTTCCGAGTAGTAGAACTAACACTTACCCTAAGTCAAACACAAACAAACATATACATACCCACAGAACAAAAACGGTGTCCAGGTATTGGACTATCACTTATATGTTATATGAATACAAAGCGTTTCGTATGATTGTTGCGTCTGTTTCCGTATTTTAAAATCTAAGTAACCCAACCAACGCCGCCTTGCGACTGATCGAGTTGTTAGTAGAGACGCAGCGTTGTGTTGCTGTGTTGAACCAAATATATGACTGGTTTACTGTGCAACTACTTAATTTTCGTAATTTTGTGCAGATTTGAGAACGTGTTATTGGAACCATACTCACTTTTGCGAGTTTCATTGGTAGTCATCTGAAGTTATTAATGCAATTATACATATAATATAAAATACTGCACAATTCCAGTGATAGTGGACTTAATATCACAATTTCTCTAGGTGTAAGAGACTATCGTAATCGTTCAGTTATCTAAATGAATATATGGATTTGTCTTAAAAGTAGAAATATATTTAATTCTACTTTTCATTCTTTAATCGATCATACCATACCCTTAATATCCAAGAAGGTCATTTTAAAAGACAATCTTGGCTATGGCGGATATTTCCATTAATACATATGTGACTTCATTTTACACAAAAGCTGGAATTGTCAATTGCTATTTCATACTTAACGGTGACACTGTGTCATTGGATATAATATAAATCATCTTATTATTTTAAAGAACAGTAAATTATTAAATAGTATGTCTGCAACAGCGGTAACATTAGCACATATTTGCCAAGCATTCGAGGAGATACGATCGATAGCATGTATTGAAAATTAAGTAGATAACGGATTTATCACACTATTAAAATGGTGAACGCGCCGCTTCTAAAGTTATAACGTTTTGTTCCGCTTCTCTTGGAGTAACATAACTTATGTTTATACTGATAATTATATAAGGTATGAAACAAATGAGAAATGCTATCGAAATAGCAAAACTCATAACTGTAAGTTTTCTGTCCACGTGTCTTATATTTAATGTATAATTTGGTGTCTTTCTACTCTGAGCAGTATGAATATTTTCGGGGCGATCGTCAGTTTCCCGATTTACGCATGCTACCGATACATTATTTTTGTTTTCATGAGCTTGTAACTTATCGTAGTTGTTCTCATCTGATTCACATGCCGTGTATATTTCTCCACTTGGCATTTCCTCATTTCTATTGTCTTCACTACATTGATCAATACCTGAACTTCTAGGTGAATTTACCTCGACCATTTCATTTGTTCTTTTCCGTGAATATTTCGTTATCTTTTTACGCTGTTTATATAATGTATATGCTATATTTACATATGTGAAAACAAAAGTTAATAAAATGTTAAATAGAACAACACTGTCAACAACATGGAAAACACAAATAGCTAATTGACGATCTTGTGCATCAGTTGCTGTGCAATAATGCCCATTTACCAACGTAAACTCTTCTAGCAGTCTGGATGCGGTGCTATTGACCTGCACACACCGTACGTTTCAAAGTTGCGAATGGATAAGACGCAAGATACACGTACAAAGTGTAAAGTAATCACAACGGCGTTTTTTTATAGAAATCAGAACTGACGTGTAACCGGACAATTGAATTATAAAGTACATTGTCTTACATAATGCATTAGTTGAGAAGTAAACATTTACTGCCATATCAGCAACTGTAACGGTAGATAACAAGAAACAGACAAACGCATCCGCTATTGCCAACGCAATCATAAGAATAGCGCTTACAGTTCTTACCGATTTGATCCAAAAATAAACCGTGGTGAAGATGTTGCAAAATATTCCTACCAGTCCGAGAATACCCAAGGATACAATGAGTAGTAAATAATTCATCAGTTTACTATGATGGTGCTTCTTTAAGACAGTGCCCTCTGTGTTCTCCATGATATATGCCTTTAGAAACAATAAATCAAAATGTTCTCTACACGTAACTGATAAATAGTAGTATACGATAGTCGACCACTTTATGCTGGCGATGATATTCCAGAAAATCTTTCTTATTTCTTTATGTTAATAACCTAATATTCAAACTATTATCGTCGACATCTGGCAATAAAATATTAGTGTCTTTAGGACTGACTTGAACAGCGCGATTAAAACTATTTCAGAAACGTTTTCTAACAGTTATTGTAAAATCATTATCGAAACCTAAATCACAGTTTACCATACTCTTCCTATGAATAAATCAAAGTAATAAGCTAAAAGCCCTTCAGGGATAATAGCTTTTACATGAATAATTTACAGTTTTAACTTACCGAGTGTGTTAACTATTAGAAACGTACTTTACCTATTGAATAATTATGAGATATTAACGTATATGTTACTAGCAAAGTTTACGTCAATCTTCACTTACTTTGTAGGTGCTCTGTGTGTCCTCATATCTCATGAACTTTCAGCAAATAACGTACATAGTTATAGTTTACAAACATCTCAGTACTTTTCTCTTAAACATAAATAGCTAATGCATAAATAAAGGTCGGCGCTGCAGATAAGCACCGTAATCTCTTCTATATTAAGGTATCCCTTCTTATACGTTTTTCCTAGAAAGCGTTTTGAACTTTAATGATATGGTTAATGTCTAAGAAAGTATACTAGTATGTTAAAAAGAAAATGTAGCATTTCAAGGATGATACAAAAATAGAAGAATAAACAACACACTTCATCACTATGGAACGGCAACAAGAAGAAAACGCAACTGGAGCGCTTGACCCATCGTATGCCACTCATAAAGTCTTCAAGGGTGTTGATACTCAGATAAAATTAAAACACCTTTGTAAAGATTGTGTTGTCGATCGTTATAAATTGAAATTGTTTTGGTTTTGAAAACACGGCCGAACTCCTGTAATGAATATTGGACAGAACGTTATGTATTATACCCTATTGAACAGATATCCCAAACAAAACTCAAACATGATTAAAACAGTAATCGAGTAGGATTTATTTTGGTCAATGAAATTATAAATAGTTTGCCCTGTTTGATTTTGGCTACTCTTATATAAAGTAAAATATATTAGATATACAATTTTTTTCTTTCATGAGTGTATTCGCTCCAAGAGAAGGTTTGTGTTTTTGCAAACATGAGTAACAAACTTAACCTCGAGACTTCAATTGAAGCAAAGACATCAGCACAATAAAGCAATGTTAACTGTCGAATTCTATCCACCAATTTCAAATTCTTACAGTATTGGGAGATATATTTCAAATTTGTGCTGTTATCAAGTCAATCATTTTGTATTGAAACATGAAGACACGCAGGCATCTACATATTATTTATATTCTTCCTGATCTGTAAAGAATATAAATACATCTATCATTTATTTTTCAACGTTCAGTTGATGATTCAATCTGATCTGCTTATTTCAATTCATACTTTTTATCATACCTTGATATACATATCAAAAGATCCCTATGTTCACAAAACATCTCAGTTTTGTCGCTATTATGTATGTATGTATTCAGGGACACTTGAATACATTACAATATTTTTTTTAATGGGGACTTTTTCATGAAATAGTGATATGACTAAAGTAAATATTATAAACATTTAAACATAACGTTATTGTGATTTTAATAGCCATGTTGAGCTTTTCATCAGATAATGACAATTTGATAAAAAATATGACTATTTGAAAATATAATGAGGCTTTGATTGATCATTGAAAGAATAAACGTAACTACATTTAAATATTGAGCACTAACCAGGAAAATTGAGAACAAACTATTTGTACTTTTTTATATGCAATCTATTTGAAAGCAAAACCAGTTTACATCTGGCATATATACGTCTCAACATATCAAACTATAAAACATTTATCAGTCCAAGTACATAGCATACACCAAGGCGACAGCGTACATGCTTTTACTTTTAAAGCTTGCTTCTGCAAAATTATCTAACTTGTCATTCCAAATACATCGACTTGTGAACGAGAGCGAGGGAAGTGTCTCGTTACTTTGACCTATAGCAACAATAGTCACAATCTTAAATCTAGGAAAACCGAGCGATTTCACTTTTTGCTTGATTGAATCCGACATCGTTTTTGAAAGTCTAGTGCATTCGTCCTTGTTGTAGTCTTTCCCATCAAGATATTCTTTTAACGTGTCGACAGCTATACATTTCGCCTTGTAAATTGGAAATGTGTCGTCAGGGTCGAGTTTATAAGTGTTTTCTAGCTTAACATTCATTCCTCTGTGTTTATCGGCTGACTGAAGTATTCCTGATCTGCCTGTAAGAGATTCAGCCATTGACTGTTTGCGATGAATATCGATAATCGACATACGGCGGCCATCATAAGAAGGTCGTCGACCCACGCTATTTGGAACTTCTAAACTTATACTCTGTTTGCCATCAACGGACGGTTTCCGGTTTACGACTGACTTTCTCCTGCCTTCACTAACAGCCATGGATTGTTTCCGGGCCGCCATTGTATTTATCTGAAATAAATACAAAATGGAAACATATGAGAATCAATACTATGAGTCTAAAATCTCATAAAAAGACACTACACCAACATTTTGTCATGTATAAAACAGCACAAAAAAACAAGCAGTATGTCAAACATTGTTTAACAGCGGATGAGAAGAAAAATATATTGTAACTCTCAAATCGCAGGAATATGTAGAAAGCGGCTATATCGATATGACATAAACATTATAATATGTGGTTAATACATATTTTAGGTAATTGTTTACAAACAAAGCGTTCTGTACTTTGGTCTGTTTCAATTTAATGACATGTAAAACAATCGGGGGGAAAACGTGTTTATAAAAACAAGAACATACAAAATTCGAAACCTAATACAGACAAAACATTATTCAATTTATTATTCTTAAGCCTAAGCGAAATTCTCTACCACTTCTTTATATCCAGAATGTTGATTTTCGTAAGACTGTTATTGACAGAAAAATTGGTTATAATTAAATGAAACGGAACGTATATAACTTGTACTTATCACTTTCCCAACGTATGATTACAAAGTCAAAAGAAAAAAAGAATAATATTTGAACTTTTATAAAAGTAAAACATAAAAAAATGCATACATACTTTTGTAAGAAAACTAACACAGACCGGTTGGTAACATTTATAAATTATGCCAGTTACATAAATACAAACATGTTTCGCGGAATCAAATATCTCGCCTATATCGTTTTATCATAAAGTGAGTGGGGCTGGCTATAAGTACATGACTAAAGCAAGATAAATAACATATAAAGGTGCACGACAATATCATGATATTTGTTGTTCAATTTAAATAAAATTAATATATGCTTAAAGTCAAAGCTAAAATACAAAAGGGTAAAGGTTCTCCAGAATAATTGCGATGTTTCTAGAAGTACTGTTAATTACACAACTATAAACCAAAATATTGTCTGCTTGGTAATCAATATCCAAAACAATAAGATTAACATAAAAAATGTAGACTGTGTTGTTAGTCCGTTAGGGTGAAGGTCATCCAAAATTTGAGTAGTCTCTGTTATTATTCAGTTGATCATCGTTTAGCATTACGCAAACACAAATATATAACATTATTTGTGTACATGTTAAGGTCATTCGGAAAAATGCTGTATGATTTAAGTAAGTATTCTTCATAGTAAGTGGGTAAAGTCTTGTTGCTCTGGATTGTACAATGCCAGCAAGTCTCAATTGTCAAATATTAGTAGTTCAAGCAGTCAGGCTCAAATTCATTGGAACAATCTGTATTATTTTGAGTATTAATACCTAACACACAATTATTGGCCAAGTTTGGTGAATCTATATCAATGAATTTCAACGATACATAACTAAAAACAAACTATAAAATCTTTAAAACTGAATCAATTATCCGTAGAGGTTATGGTCATCAGGACATTTAAGTACTGCGTGTTTTATAATATTACTGCCTTTTACACAACTTTGGGCCAGATTTGTTGATACAGTTTAAAGGAAACAAAGCTAATGACACAAACTTAATATTTTTTAACTATTTTTTAGAAGAAATATATCTTAAAGTCATCTGAAAAATCTTACATGGTTTAGTCACTACCTTTCTTACAAATGTGGACCAAATTTGGTGACGTAAATGCCAAAGAGCAACAGCGTTAAAGGCAATATTTAACATTAACTGGCTGATAATGTTCAAGTCATATTACTACATTAATTAAATCAACATTCATAATGCAATGTTAACGAAACGCAAGTGCAATCGTTTTAGCATAACATATTGTAGATTTTGACGACCGATCAATATTACTAAACTGTACAAATAAGAGCTTCCGACTGAGACATTTGTTTTACTTCCTGTCAATTGTTTAGTTTATAATGGTAGTGTCATAAAATTCAAACAACCACTTCAATAACAATGAATTTCGATGGAAGCGCTCTTACTTCAGAACAACAAATACGCGTTCGCTGATCGTGTCAATGTTACATTTGTCTGATCCAGTGTATAACATTGGAGAATAAAAGTAAATGCCACCGTTTAAATGCACCGTGAGTGCAATTGCCATTTTAACATCCTGCAGTAATCTACCTATAAACTTCATACTATAAAATATTACTAAAATGTATACCCCGGTTTTCAGCAAGTAATAATCTAATCATTATACATACACGCCATTTAATCAAGCATGAATTAGACTTATTTTTCATAGATGCACACAATTAATCAGGTTCTATTGACAACAACAAATACTAACTGGTTGTTGTAATCAAACAAACAAAGTAATAGCTTACGTTGAAAATGTGTTATTTAAATGAATGTGAAGCTTTACAGTAATTTATATTTGTCAAATAGAACAATGGCATAATAGTTAATTATCAGTCTTAAATATATATAGATAAATTGTTTACTTTGAATATCCGTACTGCTTAGAATTGTTATAGTTTTATCAAATGTATGTAGATTATATGGATATACACTATATATAATGTGTAAATGTATCAGATATATTATTTACGTGCAAATGCAAATACACAAATATCATAATTGAACTCATTATGTTACCATATCAGTAATTCGAATATGAGTGATTTTTCTCCATACCGTTATCATTTGATATGGATTTCATGTAATAAACGTCTAAATCGAATTTGTGTTATTGTACAAGAATAAGTGAGCAAATGCGCTGTTTATGACAAAGGCAGAATATGATAAATATAAAAGATAACAAATCACATCTACATTGTAAAGTTGTCTTTCTTGTCATAATAATTTAGGTTAATCATAATAGTAGAGATCAAATAGAAACAAATCAATTCAATTTGTTGAAGTTCTGTTGTTAAGCAATATATATACACATTACTACTCATCTAAAATACATTAATATAGATTATACATATATTTGTCACCAACGTCTTATTACGAAAAGAAACCTACACAATATCCTTACAAATTAAAAGTAAAGCTCCTTATTTTCTGTATATCAATAAAAGCATCCATAAGATTAGAAACAGATCCAACAAATCACGTAAACACACCTTGCGTTCCTATAGACTACGACCTGCCAGTCCTAGCTTCACCGATCTACAGAGAACAAAGCCAGCGCATAAACGGTATAAAGATGTTATTAAAAAGCAATGCTTAAAGCACTTTACTATTCAAATCATTTACAAAGCGGCCTCTTTGTTTCGCTGTGTTGATTGTTACTTTGCCGCTTTAATAGAGGTATTTTAATTCATTAATGGTAACAATTAAATTGTAAAGATCATCGATCGAGTAATTCCATACCCATATTATCACTCTGTCTATCTATTAAGGGTCGATCATTAAATTGCACTAAACTTTAATTATATGTTAACTTATTTTTTTTAAAGAAACGAGACAGCAACTGATAAACAGGTGGTTATGGGTGGTGCGTAAGTACAGATATATAAAGAACAGATAATGGTAAGAGACGAATTGATAGATATAATCTTTATTTGCTCCATATATGGAGAAAATATAATAACACCTATATCATTGCAGTAAATTATTACATATAATGAATATATATGAATATCATGCAATGAAATACAAATAAACAGTAAACAAACAAGTATAAATTAACATTACACTAGTTTTATAGTGAACATTAGAGGAAAGTATAATGCCATTTTAAACATATAATACTTTGATTAAGTGGTGTCATAAAATAAATAAATAAATTATGATTTTCAAAAATCAGCACAGTCTTTTGAATGACATAACATATAGTATATCTTGTAAATGAAATAATGACATTGTTCATCGGCAATGAATCTTACTGAAATAAAGAGCAATATTCGTTGGTAGATTCCTTTTATCAATTACGTAAATATGCATATACTGTTTTCTATCATTTTACTCGTATATGCTATTAGGAAATAGTACCAGAGCAATTGCTGATAAGGTTGTCACGAATTTCTAAACTGATTTAAGACATACTTTTTTATATTTCCATCTGCTCTTTGCAAAGTATATTTTAACTCAGTGATTGTATATACAGTGGATGTAAATAATGTGACTGTACATACAGTGGATTTCCATTCAGTGCAGTTATATACAGTGGATGTATTTACAGTGGATTTACTTAATTCATTTTCAAAACTGACTGCAAAACATTTTCAGTCCACTGATTAAAATTAATATCGATTCAGGCTAATGTCGATATTAACAATTATGTCCCTACTCTGAAGTATTAAGTATGACTAAATATAATTTATTGTGCAATTACTGTGATATTGTTTCATGGTGACTTACAGTTATATATAGAATTACATGTTTTATCATTATGATATCAATGTAATAATTTAACATAGTTTATGTTGTATTCGAGATGACGATTGGCGAATGGTATAATTGATCATTACGGATAACTGATCGTGATGAATGTATCTATATACGAAACGTAGTCATCTCTGAATTAGTATACGATATATAAACTGATATTGTTTGAAGTAGGGTTTTTTTTACCAACAAACAAATGTTGCATTTTATATATTTACTTACTTAATTACCTACCTTTCTGCCTGCCTGCCTGTCTTGTTGTCTTTCTGCCTGCTCCCTTCATGCCTGCCTGCTTGCATACTTAACTTTGTATTCTGGAATTAGATATCGGTAAAGCCGATTTTAGGTTGTTTACCGAACATCTTGGAAATGTATCAACCATTTCCTTTAATAAGCATCTATGTATACATATAAATCATCATAATGCATACTTCTCAAATCTTTATATATCATATGATACAGAGAAGAGTTAATCCTAACTGGCTTCTATCAAAACTTACTTTATCTTGCTAAACTGTTGTAACAGTACCTTGCTATTGAACACATGCTGTTGTATCCATATAATTCATATTATGATGGCGAAATCATTAATAGTTTTTATTCGTGATCATGTTCGCTTATTAGTCATTATATTGAGAAAAAGGAGGTGGGGTTAGGGGGTTTAATATTGATGACATAATTAATGGACAGTTAAACATGTGTGGTTTCTTCTACCTACCTGAGAGGGAAATCTTTGTTAAGCGCAACTGTAACTGAACCTCCCGCCTGTTTGCATAGGCAGCAGAATGAATCTTATACTTTATGATCATAACTTTCCTCATTACCCACAATAATAAATATGTAATTAACGCCATTAAAAAAAGGTTTTTTAATATTGAATATATTTTTAACCCAGATAGTTAACGTTTCATATCTGCCGATCACAATTAGTTTGTTAAATTTATGTTTTGTAATAGAGTTTTGTCTCATGTCATATCAATATTTAATTCAAAATCTTGCGTTAAGCATATAAATATTATTTTTAAAAATGTTACATTCATAATGCTTAACATAGGTCTTGGTGTCACAGTGTATCTATACATTTATAACCTATTGAGTACCGAGTACTTGTAGAATAACGAAATACATTGTTATCAGCCCTCTATCGTGATTTATATGTGATCTGTTTCATTTGAAAGACAAATCATGTATATGAATAGCTATTCATCCAGAAGTCTTTTGTGCCTTTAATGTATTAACATTAGTCAATGAAATCTTCAGAGATTTTATTCAATTTTCAACGATTTTATATCAAACTATTCTGAAAGCATTTAAATACACAAACGTGCGACGTTTTCTATTTACCTTTACAGCAGACGGTATAACCATTAAACTTCTTTGAATTTATAATGATTGATGAAGTTTATTATCAGAAAATATAAATAAATGTTTCGTGTGCGCTTTAAATGGTGCAGAAACACGTTTGGTGATAAAGATATCAATATATTAACATAGCCCAGTTCATGGTTAATTAATAGCTCTGCATATAACTTAATACTGTCTCTAACTACGTGTACATTCACCATTTACATGCTACCAAACTAATTTATACGTGATATCTATAAGCACACATTATTTTAAAAGTAATAGATAATATCTGCGTATGAAACACGTATATTTACTGTATTAAAACATGCAAGACAGAACGTTTTTCAGTTTAACTGATATATGCTCTCACGTGTATTATAATAAATTCTGTCTCCGAGGATTGTAGGTTGCGTGCGCATGTATAACAACAGAAGTTCAGTTTAACGTGTATATATTTTTTTCTCTTCAATGGTAACATGTCCAAATAATATACCGTGTGAGGTAAACGGCATGAACATCACCAGGAATCATACCTGTTGTCCAAAACATATATTTAAAGGTCAGGCTTTGGCAACAATTTTAATTCAAGTAAAACATATTAATATTGATGCGCCGTTTAACTTTCTACTTCAGATGACCATAGCTAAAGCACTTGTATAGCCTTTTACTCCATAGATTCGCGTTTTCCCGCACAAATCACAGAAGGCTTTTGAAAACAGTGCTGGAAGAGTTCAGATTGCTCGTAACGAGCAATCTAAACACTTCATGCACTGTTTTCCACTCTGTCAGTTAATATAAACATAATTCACTCAATAATTTAAAAGCCTTCTATATTAGAAGTGTCCAAATGCGTCTATATTAGGTGTCCAAAGGCGTCTATACTAGGTGTCCAAAGGCGTCTGTAATGGGTGTCCAAAGGCGTCTATATGAAGTAAAGGGATAGCTAGACTCTTCTACCTTTTTATTTAAGTGAAAAGAGAAAACCAAGTTTGTTGACTTTGTCTTACGAGCATGTAAATATTTTTTCTCGCCTTACTTAAAGAAGCGTCACCTATAAGTCCGATACTTTAGGATAAAATATTCAACACTGATTAATTAAATGTTATCATATAAATAAAGCTATTTTATGAATTTTTTGTTCAGAAGCATGTGTTCTTTTCTGCTTCTGTAATGCGTGTTTTACAATCAGAACGTGAGGTGTTGTTGTTGTCGATTAAATCGCGCCCCGCTCTAAAACTATCCTTAATCCAATAATTCCCGAGCAGCAATAACAAATATTTGGTTTTCCGATTATCAGCGAAGTGCTTTCCAAAACTATCCGGAATTGGTTTCACTAAAATCAATCACGAATACAATTGTTTATAGACGAACTTTTTCAACTCTTATTATTAGAAAGTAACACCTGTTGTTGTAGAAAATCGCACCGATTTTTTCAAGTTACATTGGTTTCTTTCAAACTAGGTACAGTTAGATCATTTCGTCGACATAAAATGTATACGAGAGGCGTCTTTAAACGGCATAATACATTAAACATGGGTTGAAAATATTTGAAAAATGTTTAACTTTTTTAATGTCATTTAATCTGCATGATAACCACTTACTATTATATTTTGAAATGATATTACATAGCAAACACGAAATATAAACTATGTCCAGTCCACATACGTAAAGAGTGTGCATGACCCTTTTCTCCTAATTCAGAGTGTCCATATTGTCCGCCCAGCGCTAAAAGCATCTTGAATATAACCATGATTTATACGGTCGTGTAGTTACATTGGACGTTGTTGATTGTGCACACCAGAAAACATGTTGGGTACATATCAAATATTAGTTATATTCAAAATGACTCATCAGATGGCCGCATGTATTGTACGTGTGTACCTTTCAAGGAAATTATGTTGCACGAATGGAGACTTTATTGAGCTGTTCCAGTATTACAAAATGTGGTGATAAAACGTATATAAACTGGTGTGTTTTGTTGGCAGACAAAACAGGTCTGTCGCTAGCTAACGTGCATTCCGTTGCTAGACCAAAAGTATTATTTGTAAATTTGTTTTAGTCTTCAACGTAGTAGTACATAAATCTGCTAACCAAAACTGAAATATATATATATATGGCCAACAAATCATAATTACAAGTGTCATAAAACATGTTTTCCCCTTCTCAACTCAGTAACATTTTTACAAGACCAACACCAGACCATAATGACAATTTATTATAATACACCAGCTCACTTAAATGCTGTTAGGATCAAAATACATTAGTGAACTCTTTCCGAACACGCTTATCTGATTTTCTCGACTCATTTTAATGATAGGATTCAATAAAAATGGGTGAACAATCCTATGACGGATACATTTTCATTTCGGGTCAATGAAATTGCATATTTTATTAGATTTTAGTGAACAGATTCCAAGCCTGAGTACCTAGTATTCTCTTCTCAACTAAATAATAAGTTTTATAAACACAAGGGTAACACGTTTCGAACGCTGGTACAAGTTGCTTTTACTTGTTCACTTAAATGACATTTTTAAAATATACCATCAGTTTATAATGAGAATTTCCGAACACAAGTGCAAGATTTTCGCAGCTTCGATAATACTTGGGTGAATAAATTCTGAACGCTGATACCATCAATAAAAATAACAAACTTTTATAATCAATAGGTCGAAACGACAAATTCCACACGACATGAAGGAATACATTTTAAGCAATATATCTGGTTTTCTCGGCTCTCTTGAATGACAAGTTTTGAAGGAACTGGTGAACAAACCTGAAAAATGTTAACTGGTGTTTTTTTTCGATACATTTAATAACAACATATTTATAGCAACATATAACGTTCCTTATCACATGTTACACCCTTGAACGATATCCACTGTAGGGCAGGAAAATTTTGCATTTTTATGACCCTGTACAGACCTTACTGGGTCAAAAATAAACAAATATTGCCAGGAAAGTGTATGTCTTCTCATACAGTGCTGTTTTATATTATTCTTATACTATTTTCTTGCTGTGTCTGATTAATCCTTCTAAGGATGAGTTGAAGATGGTACTGTTCCTGTGTGCATTCTTGGAATGAGTACAAAAGTTAATATTGAATATTAGCCATCACATAAATGATATATACTGTCTTAAATTCTTTCCAAGCAAAGCATGTTATATCGTCTTCATTTTTCAGTGGTATTGTTTCGTGATACAGAGCTTCTTTGTGACATTTTTTCCCATTAGCTTTTCATGAAATAGCTAACGATTTGAACTTTGAACAAGGTCATATATATATATATATCACTGTAAAGTCAATGGAGACAGATAATGACAAAACAACAAAACTGGAGATTGAAATCATGATGACTGCGGGGTACTTCTGTATCAGTCCTAAAAATCACAATTTAGAAGAGACTCGTATTTTAACATGCTGTGATACAACACGTACAACTGGCTCAGATCACATCCCCTGTGCAGTTTTTGTCTTAATTGATGAATACTCTTAACTATCCCAGTCAAGAACAGAACAGACCAGATATTTTACTTCCGACTTGTACATAAATACATCGTCATAATAACATATTTACAATACATAATATTACGTAAAATATATTGTTAATAAATACATAAATTGTACCGCCATTTTTCATTTACATTTAAAGAAAGTTCATTTTTTTTTTTATTATTATCAATATCGAAATAATGCATGAAAAACTTTTAAGTCATAAATTCATAAAAATAAGAGGATAAACAAATTTATTAAATATTTAAATGATTTTCTTTCATTGAGTTAGTGAATGTTTCCAAAAATAGATAAAAGATATTCAATATTTTTACATAAACTATTAAGAGAGGATAATAGTGCTGAAGTACAACATTGATTATACAACAATGAATGGCATGACGTGTACCTCCAGGACATTATATTTCATATACTGCAATTGGCGTATCCAGCAGCATATACTGCAACAACAAAAGCAAGAAGGTGACAATCGTCTAGTGGCGTTAAAGACCGGCACGTGCCAATTAGAATAGTTTGTGTTGATAATTAACTTTTGAACATTCATTCCTGTTTCAAGAATTTCTGTAACAACAGTGATAGTATAATGAAGCACCATCGATGTAAAATAAATAAACTTAAAAATGTTACTTGAATTTACCTTATACTGTTTCTTAATCGGATGCTTTCTTTGTTTTAGCAGTATTTCACCATCGAAACGTACACCAAATATACGGTAGATTGTTGAGAAATGACATATACTAATATCGAAATATGTGTCAGTCAAAGCGTGTCTTTAGCGTTCTCTCCTATTATTGATTCGTTCGGAACTCTCTGGCCACGTCCATTAATTTTCGTATATTTCCATTGACTATTTTGTGTGCCTGTTTGATAATAGGATTCGATTGTTTCTGTATACAATAGTGTGCTAACGGAAAGTCAATGTCTACAATTATTCTAAGGACTGTTTTTTTTAAATAGCTGTCTATAGAAAAAAGGGTAATTAATCACAATCTGCATATATTTAATTAGAATGCATGGACATCCATACTGCGGTCTTTATTTATCAAGCTTTGTCGATAAAATTTTAGACATTCAGTATAAATTTCTTCTTTAATCGATTTTTCGGGGCGGTGCTTTAGCAGCCGCTCTCAGAGCTAACATGATTTTATTTTCAATACCGCAAATCTACAACCGTGTTTCGTGTTAATGCAAACCTAACAACCACTTATCAAATAGTTCCACCCCCTGATAAGCGCTCGAACTCACTTTAAACAGTATATTCTCCTATTTCAACGAAAACATTAATATTTTAACATACAGCGACGATTTATACCTATAAACAATTACGTATTTTATAAATTCCAAGTTTATATTCTGTAGCATTAATCAGCACAAAGGAATTAAAGCGCATGAATACAGACGCGCTGAACTATGGTCACGTGACCAAAAGATTACGCCATCTTGTAAATCAAATTCCAGGTCACAAACTATATCGCCATCATGCACATTGAAAGAGTCGTATATTTCGACAAGGACTTCAGATAATAAGTACTTGATTCGGGAGTCTGATTTCGCTTTTTTCTATCATTTTAAAAATGTGTACGGTAACGAAACTTTTCTCGATCTGTCCCTTATGCCAAGGAACTATACTCCTTGCTTATGTCAATAAACAATCAATACTCGTTCTAAAAATAGAGATATGCTAATGTCGATCATGTGACTTGCGGTTTCTCCCAAATGTTTAAAAATAGACTTGTATTCCTAAAAAGAATTCGAGATTGATCGAGTTATGAACAATTTCAGTGCTGTTTTATTTATTATTTAGTAAATATTTCACATATTTCCAATAATTGGAACGGTACATAATTTCTACTTAAACATATAAGAGTTAAAGTATTTGTGTTTCCGTAGTGAAAATACGCAAACATCCAGATGTGTCTAAAAATCGTAAATGTAAAAATCAATTATTAATGTCGAAATACACATTTCTACTTTTCGTCTTTTAAACGAATTGTTTCACTGTTGCCCTAGAGAAATCAATAAAGAAAATAGTAAATGAATATATTCAAAGTGGAATTCATCGTGCTAGATTCAGAGCACTTTGATATTTTATATATATAGAAAGCTTGGTATTTCTGAAAATATCACGAGTTGAGTAGAAGATACAAATCTCATATCATTGAGTTGAATTACTATCTTGAAGTTGGACATCTGCCAAATTTAAGAGTTAATATTCTTACTATAGCAGAAATACTCTTTCAGAGGCAAACCATTCAGTTACGTTTCTGAGATATTCGAGAAAAGAGTCAACGTTAAGCATAGAACATGTAGATTCTGTACAATGTATAAGAATCAAAGGTAATTGGGATTATTCTACTTTAACGTATGCAAACTGACCTGTTTGTCTAAAACAATAGCGACATTTTACATATTATATGCTCCGCCCCCATCAGCACTGCAGTGCTTTGATTTAAATATTTTTATATGAGCGCAAGTGTCGTCATTCTAGACATTTCTCTAGGTTTTGCTTTGAAACAAGTAAGTGTTGGAAATATTTCAAGGACAGCAAAGAATGAAATCAATGTAAAAACACAAAGAATGATTGGATATCCAATCCGGATATATTTGAGGATCAATAAAAACAACACAACACACTGCAATGGCAATTTATTATATATAGTTGGATCATTGAACAAACAAAAACAATTGGTATATTATGTGTTCCGTTTATCTAATTCTAGTATTTTGTAAAAATGTTGGGATTAATCAAGGATTCCTGAATGGAACTAAGCTGCATATTAAGTTTCAAAATCAATCTTAATTGATTGAATATTTAGCGTCATTTTTATGCCATCGAGGGCTAACAGACGATCAGTTAACCTAACCACTGTTTCCTGGGATTAACCAGTACTCGAGCACACCCCTTCTCCGCAAGTAACTGATAACTTTCCCACTTGAATCAGTGGTGAGAGACGAATGATAATGAGACACAATGTCGTATATCAATCATCACGGAGACTGTTGCCGGGCGGGGGATTCGAACTCACGACCCCTGGATTGATAGTCAGACGCGTAACCGACTGAGCTAATCGGGCTTCACAATCAAAGTAAAATAAATAAGTTAAAACTAAACTAAATCACAGTACTGGTCTTTGTTAACCAGCTGGTATTTCAATGTTTTCAAATGCAACCTTCTGTTGAAATTTAATAAAGGTCACATTTAAACACCAGTGATGCTTATTGCTCTACTTGTCTGCAGCAAGAAATTACAGTAAAACTATTTGGAAAATATTTCGAACCAATTTACATAGGACTCTTTTTTCTAGCGCAAAAATATTGCTACCCTTATTTTAAAGGTGGCGCAACTGCGTAGTTAGACGTAAGTGTCTATTTAAAGTTAGACGACGAAATTGCATTTTTCGTGTTCATGATCATTGTTAAATAAAACTTATATTAAACGCACGTTATGTAAAAGTGCAATTTTAAACTATAATTTTATTGATGAAATCTTCAATTTTGAAAAAAATTCAATCAAATCAATTGTCTTTATAAATAGTACATGACTCTCTTTCAGATAAATGAATGTTGACAAATAGTAAAAATAGTAAAAATCGACCAAGTTGATGATAACTTTCTTTGTATTCACACAGACAAAACAGAATATGTTTAAACTAAAACTAAAACAGAACTAGAGTTGCGTTTTCCTTTGTCTCACACATAATAGCAAACATTATTAAACAATTATAACATGTCGTTGAACAAAATAGGCTTGATTACCCAGCTATAGATAGCGTGTAACTAAATGTACGAGCTCGCATAGGTATCAAAACTAGAACAACGAACTTTGGTCACAGCCTGACACGTCATTTTATAATTACGTGATGTGACGCAGTTTCCAAATTCGCACATATGTAAGCTACCTCATATTTAATCTTTAACATTTGCGATAACAACTAATAACAAAACAATAACGCTTGTAATCGACATAAAATTAACACCAAATGTAATCAGTGTCTATTTTTAGTATAATAACTGTGGTCTGAAGAGACGTAATAACACATTTCACGTGTACATAAAAGTTGGCATATATATAGAGAGAGAGTTGATAATTATTATATTAAGGAAAATAAAGAATTGTGATATACAATCCGTAGGAGGGTATTTCGACAAAGATGGTCCAAACGGGATTACTATGTCTATTTGGTTATATGTGTTTTAGCTCGATTTGTCAAGGGAATATAGGAGACGATGAAGTGGTATACACAAATGATTTCACTTTCATATTGAGAAATATTAAGTTTTTGGAAGCCGTGAAGAATGAAGCTCGTTCCGAGGGGTTTACATACGGGGGAAAGGTGAGTGAGTAAACAAGTTGCTTCTGGGGATGGGAGTTACAGGTAAAAAGAGAATAAACAAACCCTTTCTGGGGGTACAGGTGAGAGAATAAACAAACCCTTTCTTTGGGTACAGGTGAAAGAATAAACAAACCCTTTCTAGGGATACAGGTGAAAGATTAAACAAACACTTTCTGGGAGTACAGGTAAGAGATTAAACAAGTTCTTTCTTGTGGGTTTACAGGTGAGAGAATAAACAAGACATTTCTGACCGATTTATATACGGGGAAATATATACAGAGAAACAATCCCGTTCTGAAGGACTTACATGCGAGAGAAAGGTGAGCTGTATTAATAGCTGTAGTAAATTGATTTGTAGATATATAAAGATGTGTATACCGTTAGTATCGCATATGTGAAACAACCTTTAAATACGTTGTATGTTCCTTGTGTGAATATGTTATAATGGTCTATCTATCATAAATTGACATATCGAACTTAAAAATAAAATATAAACTATATTTACATAATAGAAAATTCAATTTATTATTCCTTTCGGAAGAATGCATTTAAACGCAACTAAGGCAGAATGGCAAATGGCTAGTCCCAAGTCACTCTCTTCAAGTAATGGCACTGAAATATGCGCGGCCTTCGGACAATCCTCTCATGGTGAAAAGTGGACTTTATTTATACATATTTTATTGAAGTGTTATGATCAGTAAAAGGTAAGAGGCAACTGTAGTCAACATCGAAGATTGCATACTTTACATATACATTTTATTTTATTTTTCGTATTTCTTTTTTTTTCTTTCTTTGTTCATTCATTAATTTTATCTTATTATTTATATTTATATGTGTATTGCTTCTTTTACATGACATAAAGAGGTAATGTGTGTACTGTTCATTATGATAAATATATGTATAAGTAGCACATATGTGTTAAAACATCAAATGTATAACATGTAATATAATATCTACATCAACTATGATATTTGTCACTGTTTATTTTCAGATTGTATCCACTCATTATCTATTCAGGAAAGAAGATATGGAGCTGATATTGCATAAAAACCCACGTTATCTAGAGACACTGGCTCATAAACTATCCAACTTTGTAAGTAACATTTATCATATTGTACTCGCCATTAGTTTACATTCTCTGATAACAGTTGTTCACTACTATACAACTTTGTAAGTAACATTTATTCACATTGCACTCACCATTAGTTTACATTCTCTAATAACAGTTGTCCGCTATTATACAACTTTGTAAGAAACATGTATTCATATTGTACTCACCATTAGTTTACATTATTTCATATCAGTTGTCCACTGCTATAAAACTTTGTAAGTAACATTTATTCATATTGTACTCACCATTAGTTTACATTCTCTTATAACAGTTGTACACTACTATACAACTTTGTAGGTAATATTTATTCATATTGTATTCACCATAAGTTGACATTCTCTAAAAACGTTTGTACACTACTAAACAACTTTGTAAGTAGCATTTATTCATAGTGTACTGACCATTAGTTTACATTCTCTTATATCAGTGCTACACTACTATACAACTTTGTAAGTAACATTTATTCATATTGTACTCACCATTAGTTTACATTCTCTTATAACAGTTGTACACTACTATACAACTTTGTAAGTAACATGTATTCATATTGTACTCACCATTAGTTTTGGATATCAGACACGGCATTGCTCCTCCCGTTCCCTAAATCTCACTATCTAATTTACAGTTTCTTTTTTGGTTTGCCATACATTTTCTTATATATAATTCCATTTAGTAATCACCAACAAGGTGATATGCACTCGTTTATTCGTCTTAATATGTAATAGTATTGACATCCAGGTGTTGTCGATCGAGCGGGATTATGAACGGCCAGTTTACTGGAACTACTTGACAACTGACAATGAGTCTGGACACTACGCAAATGATATCACTACACCCGGGCAATCGACACAGGAGACGTTACAAGTGAACGACATTGGTGAAGATGAACCGAATCAGATCGATGAGGTATAATACTTGCTTCCTGTCTTATTAAACATATGATTAGTAAAGGTCCAGTTTGCCAGTTACTTGCTCAACTGAGGTCGGTGGTTTTACTCAAATTCAGTCCGAAGTCTTCCTCCACCAATAAAACTGGATATACCATTTAACCTAACTGTGTTGAAAAAGGCTTTAAACCCCATACCATTCTATCAATTAGAAAATGTTTATATTATGTATCATCTATCAGACATCGCCGTCAGTTGTGGTCTTATTCATATTTCATTTACTAGAATAATTGTCTCAATTAGCCTGTTTTCTAGATAGTTTTCGTGAATTCTCATAAAAATTACTTTTTTAAGAGACTTACGTTTTTATTTATAAGACGTTTAAGACCGCGAGTTCAGTCAACGGTATCATATGTTTAAAAATTGTATGAACTTGTATTAAAAGTA
This sequence comes from Panopea generosa, assembly GCA_029582155.1. NCBI lineage: Eukaryota > Metazoa > Mollusca > Bivalvia > Adapedonta > Hiatellidae > Panopea > Panopea generosa. Next base: position 60,048,348 of record CM055901.1, read on the forward strand.
AATTATATGTTTTCCATAAAATGTTTTCTTTTAAAATTATGTGATATGAATGAAATTTCATAATGTGCCAATAAAATACTCTTATTCTGCAATCCAGACCGGTTTATTTAAACATATTGTTAGTGACAGTGATGATGATGATGATGATGATGATATTCAAAATATGTATGGGAGTATGGACAATGACATAAGCGAAAATGATGATGGTGGTATTGACACTGTTGAAGTTAGCAGTTCAACCGGAAAGACAGACGGAAACATGAAAATAACTTCGGTAAATAATTATATAACTTGTATACATTAGTCGCAAATATTTTTCTGATGCCTTGAATTCGCATATGTTACAATTACAACTAAACAATAGCAAAAAGTATTTCGTTTGATATCGGTAAATGTCTTCCGTTTTATGTTTGTGAGACCCATAAAGAGAGACACATAATAAGGCATCTCTTGAATGTAATATATACATGACATAAAACTTTTAGTATTAGGTTTGGCTCAAATAAGTTAAACCCTTAATACACGTACACAATACTGGCTACAATCTGCCTATCGTCATCCATAAACGTCATCATTCACTCGCCATTGGGTACGGATTATAGTCTTAAGATAATATACTGGACATTCCCTTTGGCATACGGTTTGTTAACTGAGACATATTTGTATATGTCAAATAAATATATATGTGTGTGTATTAACTAATGGCGAATTCATAAATTTTGTTAATTGGAAACAAAAAGTACTAATTTTCCCAATTTTAACATACATATTCATTAAATTTTAATCTGTTAAATGCATACTAATTTATTTAAGCTCGGTCGTAAAAAAATCACAGAGGAGCTATATTTAAATGAATAGTTTTTGGCTCCGATTCTTTATTGAATAAACACTGAATGTGTTAGTGGGAGACAATTGAGCCGAGTCTAGGACCGAACTCGTGACCACTGGTATGTGCAGTCAACACTATATCTATTCCACAACCACCAGTCTTATCACGTTTAAGTCACTTGCATCATTTGAGAATATGCGAATGGGAGAATTGCTTTATAATAAGTGATTCTGATAATAATTATTGTTACATACACGCTGTGTGTGGCACATATATTCCCTATTGTATTTATTTGTCTTTACTGTGAAGGATATCGTGCTGTGTGCCTCAAATTTTCATATATTTCATATGCTTGCTCAACGACATATCTTGCCGTACTCAATTTCCTACCTAACAACTTAACCAAAAAATAACTTCAAGTTCCCTGTGCTCGTTTTCTTTTCACTCTATGCGCAATAAAAACAATACAATTAAGAATTATATTCACTTCAAGTATATTAAAATTGCAATTCTTTGACTTCTTTAAATTCGGCAAGAAGTACCTTTGAACTTACTCATAATGGCAGTGTGGATACTTCCGTCGGTGTATGGTAAAGTACGAGAAATCTAGAAAGAAATTATGTGAAGTTATTTCAGTTAAAAAGCATGCTAAATTGAATCGGGTTTGGGGGACTCTTGAATGAGATGAAAGGAATTTGCATTATAGCTAAAATACATATTAAGAAATTAATATAGCACGTTATGATCAAATGCTTATGTTTGTAGGACACTTTTCTTCAGTTTTATGTCCATGTCTATTTTTTGTATTCCTCGATGTCCATTTATACCATTTAGTAAACAAAGTAAACTGTACAGTTCATGTTCTTTTGTGATACTGACCATTATATAAGCATAACATAGTGTATCATATAAAATTATTTTTTAAGAGTAAACCGATGGGGAAAGCCGACCTTGAGAGACCGATACGAGTGGGAGTAGTGGATGTTGGATTCCAGATGCAGCACCCGAACCTAGTACAGTCAGTGGTGAGTATTTCAATATATTTGATTCAGAATTTACGGCCAAATACGATGTATTGTGCCATTTGCATGAATTAGGAAAATAATCATTTCGTAGCGTAGGGTAAACAGTAAATGTTTTCAGGTATATGTGAAAATGTATATTGTGATACCTACAAAATACTAGTTAGCATATACACAAGTGGTAATGAGAAAGCAATGAATGGTGGGGTTTAGATGCGGTTAGAGTTATTACATGAATAAAGCGATGTTGTTGTTGTTGTTGTTGTTTTTTGTTTTTTAACATTATTGTTTTCAAATACAGGTTTTAAAACTATATGAAATCTTCACTTACAATTTAAAATCTTTTTATTTTAGAAAAAAGCTTTAATTTCTTATGACGAATATATAAAAGTGACATACATGTATCTGCTTTACAATTCCAGTCATTACTTTCTTAAAGTTTTATTACATTATTTATTGATGTTCAAATGCAAAAACAATGCGTTCTAAAATACCAAACAGTTATACTGAGCTTTGCGTATTTGCTTGATATTATAGAATAGGGAATTGTCTCGTGATTTCGTAGATGATGATACCATACCTGACCCAGGTGGACATCAGTGGTATGGACAAGATACTAGTAATTTTATATACAAGCTACTCAGGTATGTCAAGGACTTGTTTTATCTGTTTATTTTTGTTTTATTAATTAATTAGTACGATTATATTTCTACAAAATGTATATACTGTTCATTTTTTATAATTGAAACAGTTTAAAACGAACATATTACAAGTACGCAAAGGAACGTTATAACACGGACATTACCACCGTTTTTTTCAACATATTTGCCCCGACAGAATCAATAGCTTACTCCGTCCTACACTCACACTAAGTATTTTGTAATACATTTTTAAAACAAACTGTATACATAATATATATGTTGGTATATGTTTAATGAAGTTTATGTCACCTGATTTTATATGATTGACCATAACGCCCATAATTTTAAGTGATACAGGAGTTGAAATCAGCAAAAAGATGAAAATATCACGACTATGAAGTCAGACTTTGGAACAGATAACGAAAACAGCATTTTTATTATTAGTAAATATGTGGCTATTGTTATGAGACGTTTATCAACTCATATTTGCACTCAAACACACTTCCCAGGATTCACTTACATTGATCACTCAGCTTCTTACTGCCGATTTGTTGTAAAGGTTAATGGTATTTATATTTATTCTGTCATAATGAGTGAATGAGTTGAACATGAACAATTTAGTTGAGGACGAAACAATTCTTATAACTCCAGCTCTGTTTCCCAAGTGACTATTTCAAGTGAACCTTGCATGTATTCAGTATGTTTGTACTTTACTTTTGAAAGTTTTTGTTTTATGAAATAATTCTGTTTGTATTTTTCTGATGTCTGTTTCATTTTGATATGTTGCCCAAGTTGGACATATATATCTTTTTTTTTAACAATTTTTATAATGTTTATTACATTATTTACCAATCACCAAGCCACGGGACTAATTGCATGGGCCGCATTGCAGCAAAACGAGAAAATGGGTGCGACCCGGGAGTGGCATCAAATATACAACTTGTGGGTACGTACCAACTATAACACTTGTCGCCTTATTCATGATAAAACGTACGTATTTACAGGTACCACATTTCCTCTAAATGAACAATATTTTAAACCAAGAACTAAGAAGAAAGAAGTGCACGTATCTGTTAAAATCCTGTTGAAGTTGTTGTTTAATAACACCAGTGATGCCTTATTGCATTATATGTTATGTCAGCTTTTGTTTAACTCATTTGTAGCAAGAAATTACAACCCCTATGAACCATTTTGAAAAAAAATCCAACTAAATTACATAGGACTTTTTAAAGTAAAAGAGTCTTGTTACCGTGACTTATATATATATATACATAAGAACTGGCAATGTATACAAAGGGATTTCTTACCTTTAGTTTATACTAATTTATTTTAGCTCTATTGCGATGAAAGCTCAGAGCTAATATGAATCGCTCCCGAATCCGCTTCCTGGGTAGAACCAGTGTTGTTTTTATGAGAGGCATCGGGTCGAGCGGGAGATGGAACTCGCATCCTCTGGCGCGAGCGGTCAACACTTTATCCATTACATTACCGCCCCGCTTAAAAATGTATTACCTTTGTTATAGTTGAATAATATATTTTAACTATGCATTATATTATGTTGTATTTAATGTCACCTATTGTTTATAACGATTACCGAGTCGTATAAATAATTTTAAATTTTCTGTTTGAACTGACAAAGATTAAAGCGTGTTACTCCGCTCATTCCATAACTGACCGACCATTTTTGTAAATTGATCGTAAATCTTTCATACAAAGATTTACCAATTAATCAACGTAGTAATCGAAACTGGCACAAGTTAAAATATTAAAGGTCATATTCCCATGACAATTTTTTCGGGCGTGGGGTCTGGTAGTTAAGTATTAAATCCAGGACAGAGGCGTGTGTTGAATACCCTGTCCAGGCCATTGAGGTGTAAGTCACCCATTCATTTTCCTTCTATAAATAAATAAATCATTTTAAAGTGTTATCTGTCATTCATATAAACACTCAAATCTAAGAACAGAAACTCACATTTTTACTTTTGCTGACATACGTAGTTTCAAAATACCATTAGAAAAATATGGGTGATATTTCATCCAAGATATTTGCTTCTGATTAGTGTGTACTGTTGACAAAGATAAAGTAGGCTTCAGATTCAAACCCTAATTTCCAAACATCGTTTTTTTCTGAATTCACAATTCATACATGACAATACTTTAAAAATGTTCCAAGTGTATCAATAAGTATTGCTTGAGTAATAAACGATTAAAATGACGTGTGTTTGTGTGTTTACAGTTGGATAAACGAGCGAATATAAAGCAAATTAAATGAGTGTAAGTGTGTAAGTTTTTTTCCATAAATTGTCTTTACTATTTAAACAGCATTGCGGACGTTAAGATGTAAAATAAGAATACATAAAGGATTATTGTGCAGTATAAACGATGTGAAGGAATCTAAGGCGTTATCATACCTACTAGATGATATTGATGTCCTCTCGTGCAGTTATGGGAGTACCGATAATTACGGATTCTCTGGTCCGGGAACAAACGCCGAGATAGCATTACAAACGGGGGTGGAACAGGTTTGGTTATTTGCTGTTTTTATGTAGGTAAAATTGGTGGTTGTAGTGGCGGTTCTGTTACATTTGCTGTTGATGTTGTCATTGTTCTTTCAAACAGTTGTAATACTAATGGCAATGCGCCAATTATGTAGCTGTATGTGACGAATGTCTTTGAATCATGCAATATACTACTTGTCAGACATAAGAACAGTTTTCATATTTTGTTAAAACGTTATAGAATAATTTCTCTTCACGCAGGGTCGTAATTGCAGAGGAAGGATATTTGTTTACCCAAGTGGTAACGGTCACCATGACAACTGTAATGCTGATGGTTATTCCAGCAGTATTTATACTATTACTATCGCCAATGTCGACAGACAAAGAAGATTGCCGAAATACAAAGAAATATGTCCATGTGCCCTAGCTGCAGCATTTGGCGATGGGTTTGTAAGTGTAAATCTTGGGGGAGCGGGCGGAAATGTTTTGATTATGATTTATCAATAACAATATACGTATATAGTACCCGTTATTGATCTATAATAAACACAAACTAGTGTGTATTCTTGTGTGGCACATGGTATCTGATAAAAAGATAAGATGAAAGTACGCAATCAAAAGAAGAAAATAGCTGACTCGGTTTTATTTAGTATATTCATGAGAGGTAATGCAATATGCAATACACCTCACGCCCTCTAGCGACGGCTCCAGCAGTGTTCTATCTTCGATCAAAACTGATTATAAGGTCATTCTTCTGCACGTAAAAACGTTGTTATACATGTATCCAATAATGTCTGATAAAAGGATCCACCATAGGTGGTAAAAAAGCAACCAAAGGAAGTAAAAATTAGAGTCGGTCTACTTGAGTTTACTTTTGTCTTTGAATATTCTATTTCTCATACACATATACATACAAGTAAATAGCAACACATTGTATATAACACAATAAGAAAGATTACTGTGGACATTATACTAACATATTAAGATATATAACGAATATACAAGTCTATTTAGGCCATGTTTATATAACAAAAAAAAATTTTAATCTGTTTAAGAGGGGAAATGAAATATACAACACCCGTCACGTGCCTTAGCCTCGGCTTAAGTGGTATTCTATTATCGAGCAACACAGAATGAGCTTTGTGGTTCAAGTGAATAAGAAATAATAACAACACTTCGTCAATATTTAAACGAATGTTCAATGATGAACAAAAAATGGTTCGTGTTTTAATAAAGCACTTGATTTTAACTAAAATATTTTATGATAATGAACACACAAAGTGTTGTATATTTTGCCTAATATATGTTTGCATTGAAACATATGTACTATAATAGAGATAAAATGTTGTATATTCTTGAGCAGCACCTGTTTGTATTAATTAATTAGACTGTTACTGTTCAAGCATCGACATGAAAGTCCTTGTTGGCGATTAACGTATTTGGAACTACTTTTATTCATAAATAGGTGGTAAGCTTTCCTGAAAGAAAAATATGTAGTTTTTTTTATTAATCTTTAAAATCATATTAAATGTTCTGGTAAACACGACTCGCGTGTTTTCTTACACGATTCAACTATATTGGCATATTGGTAAAATAGTTTTATTTGACGTCACATATTCACACCTTGATCGGGTATTTTAACAACAAATGCAGTCATGCTTGCATATTAAGTTACATTTGTCATATGCATTTTCAAGAACCCACAGACTATAGCCATTAATCAATGACATTGTATAGATTGTTAGATCGTATTACATAATGTATATGCATGTCAAATTAACATAGAACTTATGAAATCCTTATTGAAGATCACCACATTTTTAGAAGATAAATGCAGCGATGGTTTTGGAGGATCGTCTGCTGCCGCTGCGGTTGCTGCGGGATATATTGGCGAGATTCTTCGTATAAAGTTTGTATTAAGTTTACCTTTTTTTCAAGACTTCTATTTAAAGTATTTCCAAAATATCTCAAATATGCTTTAAAGATCGTTTTGATTTGGTATAAACATAAAACTCCCAAACAGTTTTTTGCTTGAAATGAAAGGCACGACCTTACAAGAAAAGGAAAAATACCAACTTAATTCTCAATTATATTTCAAATTTTTAAATGGTCACCCATATCTTGTTAGCATTTCTCAAAAAAGGAAATAGCAAACGTAACAACTAGAAATAGATCGTGTACAATATGCAATGCTATTGTTGTATGAACAATTTAAAACAATAACATTATAAATGAAAAAAGTTACATCACTGTAAAAGGCATTCCCCTCATTTCAAAAAGTCACACTTTTGTTACATAAATATGGAATCATGCTATAAAGCTATTCCAATCTTTTATGACACAATGAGGAAAAACATGAAACAAAAAAAAAGGTGTATCCCTGTCATACTTTAGATATTGTATTATCCAATAATTAGATATGTTTCGTCATTAACTTTCTAAAATTCATTTTTTAAAATGAGTTTCTATATAAAGAAATGCGTTTCTATGAAATTCCAATATATGGTGACTTTTATAAGTGCTGCGCACTTTAAACCTATACAGCTTCATGGTTGTTTATATGATTTTCATAAAATATTCATGATGCATTCCTCATTAAATGCAATATTTAAAACAATAAAATTTATGTACATATCTCACTTTCCAGGAAATAAAGGGAAATAGAATAAAATAAAAATCAATGTCTTATGTTGCTCCGATTAATCGTTAGTTCTTTAACTTCAAATCATATTTTATTTAAGATTCAGCTCAATTCCGTCTTGTTTGTATTATTTACAGTCCGTTGCTATCGAAGAGGGATATTGAACATATCATAGTGACAACAGCTTCACATAACAATTTGTTCAAAACCACTAGAAGAAATGGTGCCGGACTGCTGTGTAAGTTCATAGTTTATGTTAAATTCGAGCTTTGTTTATTTGTGCTGATGGTTAGTCAACTGTAAGAACGTTCAAATGCATAGGTCAGAGGTTACTATAATGACACTTTACAAATCTCTTAAGGTGACAAGTAACCGTTATATATACTGAGCATACCAAGCAGGTACGTCAACTGTAACAATATCAAGATATATATAGAATAAAAAGTAAAAGATTAACATATTTACCATAATATATGTCATTAGAATAGGAGGTTATTAAATCAATTAAAATAAAATTGTAATGAGTGCTTACCATTAAAAGCAAATCAATAAACCTTAAAACGAAAGCTTACCACCAAAAGGTTAATCAATTAAAAGTGTATTGAATGCTTACTACAAAAACTTAATCAATAAACCTTATAATATATGCTGTCCACAAAAAGTAAATAAATTAAAATTGCAATAAATGCTTGCCATTAAAACTAAATCAATTGACCGTATAATGAATTCTTTCCACCAAAACCAATTATCCTGATCTTGAATGTTTATCATAAGAAGTAAATTAGTGAGCATTATATTGAATATTGACCAGAAAAAGTAAATTAATTAACCATTTAAATATTATTAATAACCCCATAACGTATGTTTTCTTAGCTTAAAATGGTAATCAGTGCGTTACGTAATAATGTATGCATGCTAAATAAATTTGTCAACTTCCATTACATTATATTTAGATAGTTTATACTGATTTATTTTAGCTCGATTGCGATGAAAGCTCAGAGCTTATATAACCGCTCTCGAGTCTGCTTCCTGGGTATAACCAGTACTGAGTGTTGTTTTATGAGATACATCGGGTTGATCGGGGGATCGAACCCGCAGTCTCTGGTGTGGCCAACACTCAATACATAACACTACCGCCTCGCTTTGTATTTATATATATTTGCATTATATTTCATGTTTAGGCAACTTTTATTTTATTATACTTTTTGTTTGGTTAGTGCCAACCTGTATTACATCATATTTCATGTTTAGGCAACTTTTATTTTATTATACTTTTTGTTTGGTAAGTGCCAACTTGTATTACATCATATTTTATGTTTAGCCAACTTTTATAACATTATACATTGTGTTTAGTATTTGTTAACTCCAATTACCTTATACTTTATGTTTAGTATTAATAAATCATAACAGTCAACGTCAGTATATCATTTTATTGTAAAGTTTACGATACTTGGTTTTTAAATATGTATAGTATATCGCCCACACGTGTACACATATACACAAATTTAGGATCAATCACTCTTTACAAAAGTGGTAACTGTCGATATATCCACTGCAAACTTTTTATAAGATGTAGTTTGTTTCAGTTCATGAACAAACTGGATTTGGTATAATTGATCTTGAACACATGAAGGAAAAGGCATCAACATGGCAACATGTTCCCGAAAAGAAGACGTGCAAGATACCAGGAAACGACAACCATTATGAGTGAGAACATTCATGATCTTTGTTAGCACGACTTTTTTTAAAAGTTTTACTATCAATAAATGTACATGTATTCCGAATTAAAGACGTGTCTTTGATATATCTACGGTATCCATATATCTACGGTATCCATCCAGGGTAATTGGGATTCTCAGTATGAAGGTATTTCAAACACGACATGTCAGTTTCAGATTTTATGCACTTGATACTGTTCTGAAATATCTTGATGTATCTACTGTAGTGAATTGAATTGTGTTAAAAAGTCGCATTCCATAATATTTACATGCATTGCAATTCTGTCACGCCCCAAGTCGCAGTATACTGACATCGCCCCAACCAATTTTGCACATTGTATGAAACTTACAATGCTGTCACGTCCCACGCCGCAAGTCGCAGTATACTGACATCGCCCAAACCAATTTTGCACATAGTATGAAATTAACAATGCTGTTACACCCCCAAGTTGCAGTATATTGACATCGCCCCAACCAATTTTGCACATAGTATGAAATTAACAATGCCGCTACACCCCAAGTCGCAGTAAACTGACATCGCCCCAACCAATTTTGCACATAGTATGAAATTAACAATGCTGTCACGCCCCAAGTCGCAGTATACTGAATCGTCTCAACCAATTTTGCACATAGTATGAAATCAACAATGCTATCACAACATCACCTCGCAGTATACTGACATCGGCTCAACCAATTTTTGCACATAGTATGAAATTAACTTCTAAATACTTGAAGACCTTAGCCTCATAGCCTTTTGTAAATGATATCACGACATGTATCTATTAAACAGGCAGCAATATGTATTTGCAGAATAACAAATGGGAACACATTCAACATTACAAAATATATGGACACCAACAGTTGTGTGAACACGTCGCAACAAGTGCTATATACTGAGCATGTACAACTTGAGATGAATTTGAAATGTTCTAATTTAAATGAGGTAAAGATTCAACTGATTTCCCCTTGTGGGACCGTCTCGCCCATGTTGACCAAGATAAGAATCAGAGGTGGAAATGGTGAGGTGTCTGAAGTTCAAAAGTGGAAGTTCATGTCGGTACAATTCTGGAGAGAAAACCCATTAGGTGTTTGGAAAATTGTTCTTTCTGTCAACAACGCTTCATCTGATGGTAAATAATTTTATAAAATACATAAATATTTACATACTTCACGGATCTGAAGTGTAATAAACACCATAGCATATTGACACGTAGAGAATACCGTACTGATTAGCGATTGCATAGCAACGGTGAAACAAGTCCGCAGCAAAATGTTTTCATTTAACCAATCAATCCAGAGGTCGTGAGTTCGAATCCCCTGCCCGGCAGCAGTCTCCGTGATGATTGATATACGACATTGTGTCTCATTGTCATTCGTCTCTCATCACTGATTCAAGTGGGAAAGTTATCAGTTACTTGCGTATATGGGGTGTGCTAGAGTACTGGTTAATCCAAGGAAACAGTGGTTAGGTCAACTGATCGTCTGTTAGCCTTCGATGGCATAAAAATGACGCTAAATATTCAATCAATCAATCAATCAATCAATCAATCAATCAATCAATTCATTTAACCGCCAATTTCTACCGGTTTTCTGCATGATAAATTGAACATGTCACCTTCAATACCATCATTTCGGTTTAAAACGCTTAAAGTGCGTAATAGACTCTTGGAGTCTTTGTTATTTCATCTAAACATGCTAAAAGGGTCAGTTCTTATCTCTTTTGCCGAAAAAATGAAAAATATTAAGTTCACTTAATTCGTGCTCATTTATTATTAAATTTATTGAACTCGTTGAAAAAACATTATATTGTGATGCTCGTCTTAAAACGAGAATTCATGTAAGATCCTCTATTTATATATGATATCAAATTTAGCACGTGCCAGCAAACTAACTCAATGGTTTTCTATTTCAATATTGATCAATCAAAGTTGTAGTTTTTATGTTATGTAATGTAATTCTTTCTCTGGTAGTAAAATCATTTAAAGAATGTCTTAATATCTTTAATTTGTTTCACAAAATGTGTTACTGCTCTGAGTTATCTTAATAGTACTTTCTTTGCACGTGGAGCACGTGGTTCAGTGGTGGAGCATCGGATCCAAGATCGCGTTGTCGTGGGATCGATCCTTCCCCACGGCTATAAACTCGATACTTTATCCTCATATACTTAGTACTGGATCTACCAAGGAATACATTGATCGTGACTTGTACATACTGTAAGAACTTGTTTCACAATCGATGTTAAATAAAAAAAAGTTTAAAACAATACTTTCTTTGCATCACGTCATCTTAAAATGTTTCGCTTTACTTGTTGTCCTCTCTATTTCAGTCATCTGTAAAATGGATATTGAAAATCTGATACTGCATGGAACAACACACTACCCATTAGACAACCCAACATACGGTGGAATCCCGTTAACATGTAAATCAAAACCAGGTAAATTGAAGACGGTTTTCTGAAACATGCCAGGTTAATTTAGCTTTAGAGAATTCTTTACAATTATTTTTTGAAAACAAGATGAAATTTAAAATTTGTTAAAAATTATTTTCTACCCAAAATATGTCTCTTGTATTGAAGTAATAATTTACATACGGTAGAATCCGTTAACATGTAAACTAAAACCAGGTAAATTGAAAATGGTTTTCTGAAACGTACAAAGTTAATTTAGCTTTAAAGCATTCTTTACAAATATTTTTTGAAAGTAACATAAATTAACAATAAATTGACCTAAAATATTTCTCTTGTATTGAAGTGTTAATTTGATGGTAAATAAATATGTAAGATTTGAAAATAATGTTAGATGCAATAATTATAGGATTTTTAAACAGTATACCAGACTTTTTTCACACCAAAATGTTTGCGTTTTAGTTGGTGAGTTTTGAACCCAAGTTCAACGGGGTGTTGCGAAAACGTTTGTTTTTTTATAATAAAGTTTGATGCTGAACGAATACTGTTAAATTGTTGAATAAGAAAAAAATAAAATTGTGAAAAATATCTGTTATTCTTAAAGATATACGTTTATTTTATTGATATAAATTGGAAATACATTCGTTTAAGTTAAAGTTTTTTTTAACATACTGTCGATACTTGTTTAAGTATTATTTAGGCAAATAAACTGTGGGCAAAAACTATTATTTTTTAAATATGCGTTTATTTTTGATAATATAAATAAGAAATATGTTTGTTAAAGTTAAAGTGATGTGTTAACATATTGCCCGTACTTGTAAAAGCATACTTTAGTCAAAATGCATCTCCCAAATCATCGGTTGAATATTTCGATTTTCTTCCATTTAAACGTGATTCAAATGTAGAGGTAATCGTCCGCTGACCGCAAAGTGGTCTAAATGTAGAACGCCTGCCTCTCATGTAATGGTTGTGGGTTTGATAGGCGGCCAGGTCAATCCATAGACTTGAAAAATGGTACAAAACGTGTCCTCGCTTGGCGCTCAACATTAAGAGAATAGTTCCAGTTCTGGTTGGCTCTGTGTCAGTATAGTGTGTCTGCAGCACGATACTCCAGTATGGCAGCGTTCAGAATACTGTCTTAATTGGACATCGACGCTATAAGACTGAAAAAATGTTAAAAGCGACGCTAACTCCATACAACAATCGTCCGCTGACTAGGGAGCTAAAAATATCAGAGCATCAAACTTATTTAAAAAATGTACATAAACCATCATATTGTAACATCTTTGGGAACTTATTATCTAAATGGTCCTTAGCTTAATGTTGGAATTTATTTGTTAAGTAGCATCAGCATCACAGTAAAGTATATGCGTTTCGATTTTAAATACGATGGCAGATATTATGAAACTACAGTTTGCTTTTGAAAATTACAGTTGATATTTAAATTGGTTTCAATCTAATATTATTTTCCACCGATTCTTAATGTACACTACCTGGTTGTACATTTAAAACAAAAGTCAAACTTACCAATTACAATCACACAACGGATTCTTTGTTTCATCCAAGAGTTGAGTAATTTCCCGTAGATGAGTCAACTCTGTCTCAAACTCAAAATCCTCTTTCCGTCGTTGTAAAAGGGCGTTTGATCTACCTGTTTATGTCGTGATGTAAAGTACCTGTTTTAAATGTCTTCGCCTACTAATAAAGCTGTTATTCAATATGATTTGTCTTTAATATGTAAGCAGTAGCGTCTCAGAATTCTGTTCAAGCAAAGCCTCATAATCTCATAGTATACAGACGGGTCTCGTAAATAAGTCCAACAAATTCACAATTAAAGAAAGTGTACTTAATTTACTTTTGTTCTATACTTTTAATTGACAATTAACATTTCTTCTTCATTTCAGAAGTGATTACACGCAGTGATTCACCAGAACCTTCCACAAATGTTGATGTGTATATAGCTGTGGTCGCCGCTGTATTGTTTTGTGTTATTATTGTCTTATCATTTGTATATTGCCTCAAACGAAGAAAAACAGCAAATGAAAATAGTACCAAAAAAGACTCCGAAAAACGAAACGGTTATAGCAAACTTACAACAGTAATATGATCTGTTATATGTATTTTATCAAAACATTGTCCAGCTATGTCAGCTTGTGTGTGTGTTTTTACAAGGAAATAAATGCTTTATTTATATCAATAAAAAGTTCTCGAAGCATGTTATCTATAGCTATCCTTTTTCCGACAGACCGTAGTTGTATCAATATATTTTGTGTAACTCTAGAACTAAATTCCTTTCGCTAGACCGCGAACAAACTTACACAATAATTTTATAAACCTAATTTCTTGAAACTATTAAATCGAACAGTTACTGTCGAAGCTATGGACATTGCATATAACATTCTTTAATTTTCAGTTATTTATGGAACTAAATTCGTGTTCAAAATACTTGATTTTGTTTAATCTGGCCATGATTTGAGGAGGCTTCGTTCTTGTAATGTAAATAAAAACATAAGTTTGTCATTGGTTTGAATCTTCACCGTAAAGCTATGGTCATAATATATTGTATTTAGTGTTAACGAGCTTTTGGTGAGGTTCTAAGTTTAGGTCTTTGGAATATCAAAATAAAGATAAGATTATTTTAAAACATCCAAGTCCTCTTAGGATGATATTCAGACTATCGATGAATGTAATAACATACAACATTGTGCTAAACATTTGCAATATTCTTACAATAAACTATGTACTGCCATATATATTCTTTGTTTAGATTTTTTTCATGTCTGTTGTGCCTGTAGGTATGTAATGGTTCGTTTGCATGTTTTCTTTTTTCATTTGTTTTCTTAAATAGCTATTCTGCAAAGTGTTTACAATCGCTAAAGAGGCACACGGCAATCTCTGTAGAAATGTGATGTTGAAACAGACTATACTTTATATACGAATTTGTATACTGTATATAACTCCACGCAACTTGTAAAAGGGGCACTACTTATTAATGAATTATAGAAACAACACGTTTGTGTTCAGACTCAGTTGAGAACACCATTTTTAGTATATACTTGAAGTCACGAACATTTGTACACAACATTTTTGTATGCCCTATGTCTTTGTCAAAATATTGAGAACCGTTATTAAAGTCTGTATAGTTATAATAGCTTTATTTCCTCCAATAAGAAGATTACAACATGATAGCATACAGTTTATAGAAGAGTGCAAGAAAGAAATCGCATATGCGCAATATTAACATATATACAAGAACATAATTAAACAGTTTATAATGAATAGACTTCTTGTTTCCTATCACTGTTACCCAGGAATGGTTTCATTCAGTTTAGCTGATCGTTTCATGTAAAATGAAACTTGAAAGAACATATACAATTTTAACTCATATGTGAAATATTTGCCCCATGAAGGGGATTGTGCTTTATATTAATTATTGCCCCATGAAGGGGTTGTGATTTGTGTGATTTATTTGCCCCATGATTAGGATTGTTTTGTTGAGGGCTGCCCATTTGTTGTTGACGGTAGCCCAAAATATTGAGCCGTGGCCAAACAATGCCAAACTTAAAATAAAATATAATTAACTAATATTGTTTGTTGTTCTGCATTCTCCAATAACATTTATACAAATGTAAGTTACAATGTCCATATGCACTTTCTTGCATTAACAAGCATGCATACGGAAACGTATATTATATTAGATAACCACAGTATGTAAACGTTAATTATGTGATTAGCGCTAACAATGGTTTGCAGTGCATTATTATCTTCGCCATCACTCTATTGCATTGATATGAGTATCTCATTTTAACATGTATTATTCAAATTGCTAAATTCGCTACAGATAACTCTAACCGAAACGAAACATTAGAATCAAGCAACGAAAAAAAGAGCTATTAATGCATGACTTGATAAACTACTAGAGTAACTAATGTTTATTGAGGCACATATTTTGCCCATGCCCAGTGGGTATTGGATAATATAAGCCCAACAAAGTAATCAAATCTAGTGTTTAACACATTTACAAGTGCCGAATACCCAAGACCACATTCACCACTGAATTTCTGTCCATATTGGCGATACACGGGACTGCATCTTGACCAAAAGTAAGTCTCATTTTTCTCAACAACACCTAACGTGACGTATACATTTTGACACAATATATTAGAAAATGATCTGTCAAGCAAACATTACCAAAAATGTGTTGCATTTTAAACAGATTTCATTAAAACGTGTCAAAATGACAATGAGTTTTACAACAGTTTTACAAAATAGTAAATGCTTCGGATATTTAAAGGCATACTGCCAAATTTCGCCCTATTGATATTCGCAATGTACAGATCTGAAACGGTCAAATTCTGCTGATACTATGCGAATCTGCCAACCATTGATAACATGTTGACAAATTTTATTTCTCACCTTATTCTTCCATTCTAACTTAGATGGAAAAGTACTATTAACATAATATTCATCAAGATAAAATTTCAGGTTATATTTGTTCAATATATGGATAATATCAGAAAAGAATCTCCTAGCACATAAACCTAAATTATAAGAACTTAACCTTAATAAGAACATGTGTTTGACAGCGCAATCTCTAGTAAGTCTTCACAGTTGACCAAGTAAGTTAAGTTTTCTGCGGTCAATTTCAGTTTCAATTGGAAGACACTTTAGCATGCTCAAAGCAATATCAGTGCAATTTCTTATGTGCACACCTTGGATGCGTTTAATGCATAGTCTATGTGTTCTTTCTAAACACATGGCGTCATTATTGGACAAGTTAAACAAGCATTCGCTTCCGTACAACGCTTTTGAGATAACTATAGCATTGTATATCATTTAACAAGTAATTGGATACAAACCATTATCATGAAAGCCGTAATTAACAATCCCAAAAATGTTTTTCTAATTGTATTGCGATATTCTTTCACTATATCTGCAGATTTGACGATCGAATAGCAATTTACCCCCTTTTCCCATTGTCCATTCTCTGTTTGCGCGTATCGAAGCAACCTTACTTTTTCTGAATACCATAACAGCACATTTTTTGAGGATTATACTGATAATGCCACTGGCAAGAATACAAGTGACATGTATTAATCATAGCTTGGAGACCGTTAGCAGATAATGAAAGTAACAACATGTCATCTACTACTGTAGGTGCGCAAAAGCATTTTTCTCCAATAGAGAAACATGTTCTCGTAGTTACCAGACGTTTGATGAAATCATCTATGAAGCACAGATAGAGAAAAGGTGACCACAACCACCCTGCATGGTTTCCTGTAAAATAAGAAAACAACTAGAGTTAAAGCCATTATGCATGACACAGCTGTACCTATTCGTGTGCATTTCTGCTACAGAGAACCAAAGTTGCTTTGTAATGCCAATTAGGTGGTGTTTGTAAACAGTCCATCGTGCCATACTCTGTCGAATCTCTGCCTGTCTAGCATCAAGAAAACATATAATTTACTAAAGTAAGCTGAACATTTTTTCACCAAAACGTTTGCCATAACACAATTCATGTTTACTTGGAAAACTGCATGTTACTCATGTATGGGATTTGTTAGGCTGATTTTTTTTACAGAACACTTTCATATACATGTAGCTTTAAAATAGAAGACGATAGAGTTATTGCTCTATAACTTTTAGGATCGTTTGTGTTTTAGTGTAAAGTATAACCTTTCTTAATTCAGTAGGAACATAAAACTGACTAAACATAGTATTTAATAAATTTAACAATATATATTTTAAAAAAATCTCCACCATGAATAATAATTATGTTCATTGTAGACTCCATCGAGTCCCATATTTTTGTGGACTTAAGTCCCTTTATACAATAATTTAATTCTGAAAGAGTTATCTGATCTCTAGTAATACATTTTTGTTTGATTTTTAAGATTATTTACCGTCAATGTTATGTCAATAAAGAATACCTCATCATAATTAGTCTTTTCAGTGTAGCTGTACAGATCTGAAAAATAATTGCCCCACCACAGTGTGATCTCATTGGCGTCGCGTAACACTCGGTCGTCAAATTTTATTTCACTACCAGCTCGAGACCTACTGTTTTTACGTTTTGAATGAAATAGTTTCCAAAAGAGACCACTATCTACACATGCAGCACGGTCAATTTCCTTGTGCGTCTTACATATATATTATTCAGCAGCAATCCGATGATAATTTCGAAACGCACGTTTTGCGTCTTTGTAATTGCAATACGATTGTAAAGTATCACCCCGTGGTCTACTGTCTGCTAACCATATATACCGTTTTGTGCGCATAATTGTATGCAAATCCTTCAATGATTTTTACCAGTATGACTTTAGGCATGGTCTAAATTTAGACTGAGGTAGATGTGTATCAGATGCTTGTTTAACGCTGACAACAATTAGATTATACAAATCATCTATGTAACTAACGGGACCAGATTACGACAATGACAATAAGCCTTGACTAATGATGTCAGCTAACTCTTTTTCGTAGCAAAGTATGTTCTCTTGCTTAGCGTTGTTCCATTTAATGCGACTAAATGGAGAATTATGTTTTTCATATTGTAAAAAAATTAAGTTGAATGTCGCCACAATAGGGCGGTGTAAAGAAACATTAAGGCAATCGTCATCAAGTATTTTACAGCTATTAACTAAATCAATCCATTCAATAGAAAGTAATATATAGCCTATTAGAGACTGGTATGTTCCATCATATGACACGTATGTTGATTTAGCCCCAGAACATAGTGACAACGTGTCAACAGCTGTTAGGTGATTATCCTGAATAAACCTGCTCAGTTGTTTACATCTGCTATCATTCGGTTTCAAAAATGCCATGCCCTGCAGATGCGAATTGAAGTCCCCCATTACAATCACCCTCCCCTTGTCTGAATACAGGTTGACAATGTCCTGAATTTGACAAATGTGTTCCCTATATGCATCAATAGAGTGGTTTGCACAAGGAGTGTACTCTTGTATGACATACAAAAATTGTCGTAGGAAATCTGAAATTGTATGCCAATAATGCTGTTGTTTTCTATATCTTAAGGTGAATTTTTTTCATTTATTTTTTTCTGTCACAGCAATGCTACCCCGCCTCCATTCGTGCTCTTATGGTCATAGATAGATGTGACGTCACCCGATTGATCGAAACCGTTATACATAGAGTTGATACTGTCTAAAAAGTGTAAATCTTTTGTCTGAAGCCAATGCTCAGAGATACCACATATATTATTTTTCTCTGTGACAAGTAACCTGCTCAGCTAATAAGAGCTCGACATCAAGCCCGTTGCATTCCATGTACATATATTGAAATTGGCCATCATAATTATAAGAAATGTTTGTAACAATATAAGACTGAGTTCATCAACATTCTAAAACAGACTTGTGTATAAATTACCACAATAATGCGGGTTACTAATATTGACTACCATTGTAACGAGCACCGTTACTCTCGTTGTTATAGCCTACATGTCTATTGTTATTTGCTCTGTGTGAGTGATAACCACTGAATTTGCGGTAAGGTTTTACTACCTATGGTTTACATCTACTGTCACGTGGCCAGAATACCAACTCAGTCATGTAATCAGAATTCTCCGGTTCAGCGTTAATCCTTGTAATTGCGTTATCACTTTGCCTCGGTCTAAAAATAGTTATTTGGGTGACTTTATCCCACGCTTCATCACATATGATGCGATCACATTCTCATAAATAGCATTGAGAAAACCTCCAATAAAATTTCGTTTATTTTTTTTGCGAATATATAGCGTGAAGTCATCCTCGGTTTCATCATCATTGCAATCGGCAACAGTTGATTTAGATTTTTTTTTCAAAGCCGACTCACAATTTGAATATTCTGTTCGTTATTCCAAAGTTTTACCTCGAATGATTACTGGAATGTGATTAGATGCGACTGCTTCCGTCACAGCACGTGGTTTATCAGGCGATGATAACGGTATATTCTTCGGAGTTTCTTGCACCACTGCACTATACGTTTGATCATTCGGTGGAATACAAGACCGCACAAATTTAACAGGTTCACCGGGATTTGTTATGCAATATAAGTCCCCTAGGGGATGAGTTATCACTACTCTTGGGATCGATTTGTCTCGTTATTGCGGTTATCCCAAACTACACTTCCATCACTTTTGTTAAGCGTAACGTTTACAGCCTTCTGTTCGTGTTTGGTTTTATTAACAATTTTGGTACCCGTTTTGACATCTTACAGGTCGGTATGAACATGAATGGGTTTCACCTTATGCTCAATCTTAAACAATCTTTTTTTCGAGCAGTTTTTCTTCTTTAGATAGCTTGTTATTCAATCCCAAGAGCTCATAATCGGCTTGATTCTTAGTTTCTGTAATTTCCGCGTGCTGTTGTTTAACATCGCTGCGAATACTTATAACGCCTGTACAGCGGTCATCAAAGGCGCAATCTATATATTGTGTATTCTCAATACTAGTTTTAATTTGTTCAATGCCACCACTCTCGTTTCAGCTTTAATTGTAGTTATATCAACTTTCAGTTGTTTCAAATCATTACTTAAGGCAAAACCTAAAACGCGGTTGTTTTCTTTAAGCATAAATCAGTCTGCTTGCATTTGAGACAATACATTTTTCAATATAACCAGTTCAGACTGTTGAGTAGAGTATTCTGAAGTTTGGCATTCCAATCACATTTTACAGCCATTTGTGGGTGAGCTTAAGAGCTCCTTTTATTTCTCGAAAGGAGCACCATCTAATACGGATATCATATAAAAGATATCTTGAGCGAGTTTATAAGCCACACTACCTCCCTTTCTTGTGAGTTTCCTCTTTTTCAAATCACACACTTGAGCATATGGGTACTCCACACACTCTTTCAATGTGTTAAACAGGACACATCGAATATTTTCGGCTTTTATATCGCCCGAATCCTCTTCTGCTAGCACCTGAGCAATAACCTGACTCTTAGGAAGTTGGTGGTACAGTTCTTGTAGATTTTGTATTGTACATGTACTAATTTGATTGATACCAGTATCAAAAATCTCGTTCGAATCATCATTCTCGACATTTACTCGTGTGTAGTCGGAAACGTGCACCTGTTTGACAAATTTCTGTAAGTTATCTAGTTGCGGAGAACCATGGTAACAACCCTGTCTCGGCGTTGGTTGCGAGTTATAATAACCATCGGTTTAAACATATTTTATTGCCAATATATACATGAATATAGCAAATGGGTTGGGCCACAAGTTCTCTCAACTTAGATTCGGCTTTTCCCTTATGATTTTACAAACACAATTCAATTTACAATGGCTATGTATTAAACGATAATTAAGGTTGTCACAATGCATTTAGCTGTTTATATAATCAGAAGGAAATTAAAAGTGGAGAGAAAAGAATAAAAAGAAACAACATGAATAATTAGAAAGAATGAGCGATAATAATACAGATTAGCAGAAAGATAAGATATAAGATAGATTTATTGTCTTTTAAGTAAGGTACTTGGATTAAAAAACTATTTGAGATACATTTGTTTTAAGTATAACCGGCAAAATAATAAACTTCTTGTGTGACAATGAGCTGTCATTTTAAGACTCTTTGAAACGACTTGTTGTTTTAATATATTCGTAACCGCTGTGAAAACAACAATGTAGTCTTTCCAAATAAAAGAAGCTCTGCATTTAATGGGTAAAAAATTCTAATCGAGTCAACCAATACGATTCTCTGGTTCGTAAAATGATTGCAGCTAAAGAGGTAATGATCAGCATAATTTGAATACTTATGTCATTATTATTTCCTAATGAATATGGTACGTTTTCTCCTACAGAAGAAGAGATAAGGTCTGATATATAAGACGGGTTCGTGTTATAAGTAGCTTTGTACATAAATATCAATTTATGCTGCTTTCTCCTCTCTGCAAGAGAGACCAATCCACTCTCTCTATATAAATTAGCTAAGGAGGTCGATCGGATGGTACCAGTTACTATTATTGCGGCTTCATTTTGAAGTAATTAAATTCTTTTATAATTATATTCAGTACACCCATCCTATACTATTGAACAGAATTCCAAAAACTGGACGTATATAAGAAAGATAAATTTGGTTCAATGCATTTTTACTAAATGTGAATTTCATTTTCCTCATGACACCAATAACCTTAGAGGCAGATTTTAAAATATTATAAATATGGTCATTCCATTTACCGGTTTTGCTTAGTGTGACGCTAAGATGTCTATGGCTGCCAACAAAGTTAATCGGGGTATTGTCGAACATCAAGTTTGGAAGTGCATCGAACTGTTTCAATGAGAAAAGAATTGCTTCAGTTTTGTCTGGATTGAACTTAACTAGCAACTTTTTAGCCCATGCAGATATAATATTTAAATCGTGGTTTATAATTCTTTCAATATCTTGGATAGTGGTTGCTGAATAGTACAAAGAGCTAGATTGAGTTATATCGTTGACATATATGAGAAAAAGAAGAGGTCTAGCTTTAACAGACTTTAATGACGAACATGAAGACTGGATTACTCATTTTTGTGTTTTCTATTTTTAAGATAATCTTTGACCCAGTTTAGAGGTTGCCCCTTTATACCGTTTTCTTCTAGTTTGAAAAGCAGCCCCGTATGCCAAACCCTATCGAAAGCTTTTGATATGTCGCAAAATATCATACAAGAGTACTGATTGTTTTCACCATATCTTATATTACATAACGGAGTCAGACTATCATCCCCTATCGTTAAACTGCTATTTTGTGACATGATAACATTTATCGACCGTTAATAACGTCTACATGGCACTGTGGTATAGTGCTATGACACTTTTGTCTATTGTGATGCAGGTCAAAAGTCAAAGTAATCGGTGGACATACGGTTAGAACAACTCACTCTGCAGTTATGATGGATAGATCCATAAGTCTCACAAATAATGTGTTCAATGATCACAAACTGATATAACCTGTTAAACCCTAGTCTCCATTAATCCTTTATAAATCCAACAAAAGTCCAGACAAGAAGCTGTATGATCAATATCTCAAAGTAAACTTGTAAAATGCAATAAATCAAGTCATACAAAACACCGTAATTTTCCCCCTTCAAACTGTATTTATAACTGGTACACATGAAGCATCGATAATAACGTATGTCCGCAACAATCCATGGAAAGTAAATTACCGATCACTCAATCATTTACTTTATACATCACAAAGTATTTAATGAGAGCGCCAAATGTATCCGCCATTTCCCCTTTTGGGGAAAATGGAGACAATGGAATTTTAGAAAAAATCCAATTTCTCTAAAGCAACATAGTATTTTATATTTTTTTGTCCACGTAAATAAAAAGTTCACTTAACTCGTTGTCAATTACAAAATGATTCCAATACTATTTGTTTATTTAATCATATTTTGCATTATTTGGAGAGCATGTAAAATCCTTTTCAAGAAAATACAAAAAAATAATTGTCAGGTAGCGTGTTATATATGTTATATTTGTATTGTTGGATTTGTTTCTGTTTGCTTATGTTAAATACATGAAAAATAAAATTCGAGGAATAAAAAGTAGTCCCTGTCGCGTATGATCATTTTGGCGGTGACCAACACTGCAAAGCTTGATGGCGACGAAATAAGTAGGGCTTTGCCTTTGGCATAAACCCCGGCTAAAACTATCTAAGGCGATATCTATCACCAGGAAATGGCTTTGCTAACACAGAAGAAGCTTTGAAACGGTCGGTGGTAAACTGACTGCGTGATTTCTCTCAGTTTTCCTTTATCAAATATGTACCTGTAATGAACATATTCTCAGTAGAAGTAGTCCAAGAGGCCTCAGCTAAACCGCCGATATGTTTTTGGTCATAGCAGTAAAAATGCACATTTATATTTAACATCACATGTGCATATTATGGATAGTCTGATCAATAACTTGTATTGTATAATATATTTCTGAAGTGCAACTTCTATCATTGTGTTGACCGAATACCAGGACATAAAAACACAATTAAGTCAATGCAAAATCTCTCATTGGCCAGCATGGGGTAATGTTAAAGCATTGACGAATATAACGGAAACTGGCAACCTGTGTATTAACGAATTACCCGTAAAAAAGATAAACTACAAAAACGGAATCAGCCATTAACTTCGAATCGGACCTTCCTCTTTATGATTCAATAAACTTTCCAACATTTATAGACAGTTATAGATCGTGCATATTACACTTGTTCGTTTCTTAAAGGTATTAACTATGTATTGGGAAAATATAATAGTTGATACTTTCAAGAAATTATATCTCTCTATATATACATCCTTGATACTTTTAATGAATTCCATAGTCTAACAAGAATAATGACATAACGAATATCGATTTCCTAAAATAGTATTATACCAATAACAATGCTAAAAAATAAAGTATTAATAATACACAAACTAACAGCTTCAGCCAGCTTCAACCCTATGCAAGTTTCACATTAAATCATTTAGTTTGAGCAAGGAATTATACAAGTCCTTGGTTTGAGAAATTGGAGGAATATGTAACAGGTTCAATCTTAACAAAGACTTGTACTCTATATAGTTCCTTGATCTTAACAGTTTTTAAAAGTAAAGTTCCGGATTAATCAAAATGAATATGAATGCTATTAAAAACTATATATTTTTGTTCAGTTGACTATTTATTTGTAATGCGTGTGTATCGCACGCGACACCGGTTATCAACTACAACAAACAATATAGCGGGAAAACAAAATGGAATTTCATAGAAGTGCATCTAAAAGGAGCAGTAAAAAGAACAGAAACGGAGGAAAGGAATTTGAAAATGACACATACAAACACAGACTTCAATTTTACAAAAGCCCACCAACTGACACCATATCCCTTTACGAGTTCGAAGATTTTGCCGTAGAAAGACTGAAAGGTTTGTGACCCTGTCATCAGATTTCGTGACTCGTAAAACAATTTTCACGGGTCACTTTCAACACTGATAGTACGTTTTTTAAAGTTTGGGATGAAATATGTGTCGCTGTTGGAAACAACCAATGAGACACACCCTTATATTTGTATATGATATACGTATATGCACAGGCCCTATCCCACTCTCAGACTAGTCTATAGCTATTGGATAACAGTATGGTGAAGTCGATCACTTCTCATAATTACGAATACCATGCACGTTTGTTTCAACTTCCTGCTTAATTGGCAATATTTATAAACAATATCCACGTGGTCATGGAGCGCAAAGAAAATATCAAAAATAATGCTTCTGATACAAATGCGAAAGTCATTTTATGGTACAAACTGTGTAACAGACCTGAAAAAATGTATTTCTCACTATATCCATTTTTCAGTAACATAAAACCTCAACAAATGCTAGGTTTGTTTATGAATATAGATTTCAAGCACGTCTGCTGAAAACCGATGCAATACAGGTCAAGTTCAAAAGTTAGAAATTATTTCACTTGTGCATTTCAGGAATTATAGATGTTCCGGATGAGTGACCTTCTTATAGACTTTTTTTTAAAAATAAGTACAGGATCACATTTAAATGTAGAATAAAACAAGCAAACAGTTGAAAGGTTTATATAGAGATTAAATAATAAAGTAAAAAATAAAAAAGAAGATATATATTTTTTTTTAAATCAGTTTTTTTATTTGGGTACTAGATCTATGATTTTTAAAAAAATAAAATTAAAAAAATTAAAAAAACCTCATGCTGTCCTGTACCTGATAAGTAAATTGATATTTTGGAATTAACCCATTGACAAATATTTATTCATGTTAAAGGTAAGCACAGATTTATCTGCTTTCATTTATTTGTATTTTTGCAGCCATATGTCATTTTTTGTTTGACACATTACGTCATCCTGTCATGTGCCCGAAATTAAGTGCTGCAATTTCGTTGGACGTATACTGGGTCACCATGATTGAATGTGAATGGTGAAGTCAATGGGCATGTATTTGTTATTGTTTTGGTAGAAAATAATTATTTGATAGTTATTTAAACGTTGTATACAAGCATAAATTTTAGTGTCAAAATCCGTTTTGCATTGAAAATTTTTTTGGTGATTCTTAAGTGATTGAAAACCGGTAAAACCATCATATATAGTAAATAATGGAAAGGTAAGACAATTCCATAAGACCAAAATAACTGAATCCATGATCCATGACCAATTTCAATGAAATAAAGTGTTATACCTATAAAATTAATATTTTACGTTCCTAAACTATTCCAACATTTGCTCTGCTTAGTTACTTCAGTTGCACAAGTGCGAATATCTATACTAACCCACACTTCCCAACACATCACTTGGAAAATAAATCATTTTTCTTTTTATTAATGACCTAAATTAAACCAAACATGACATACAATAAGATGACTTTTAATGCATGTTTAAATTTTATAATATGACAAAATAAGAAACATGACAAAATATCAATTGTAATGCAACATGGCTATAGCAACAATGTTCACATGTTATCACAGACAGTAGGTAACACTGCGGTCCGGTGATAACGCAGTCCAATATTACGCAAATTTCGTTATAACGGTTTTTGCTTGGCTCCCTTTTTTTTTTGGGGGGGGGGGGGGTCATGATAATATATAACTTGATAATATGGGTTAATGATCAAATAACAAAAATGACAACCAAACAATATATCGTCGCCATGTTTTGATTTGATCATCGCTCATTTTCTACTTACCAATTTGCCTTGATTAGAACAAACTAGATGTATTACCTCATTGTGGTTTAAAGGATAGTTTTCACCGATTGATTCACGTCAGCATTGAATATTAACAGTTTGTTATAATCAGAGTGATTCAACAAATGCTGACATGCACGAAATATGGAAGCCATTTGCAAACTTTGTTATTATCAAGTGATCAAGCAGCCAAGTGGTTGACACGCATAAATATACCGTAATTATTTAATCACATCATTCCTTAATCATGTCTGGAAACAACAGAAAGAGGAATAATCTTTATTTCTTTTTTAATTTTGTAACATTAATGGCATTAACTTTAAATTAAATTGAAGCGTGATATTTTACATCCAGGTTACACGGAAATGGCTGCCTATTTTAGTTTTATCAAAACATGAAAACGTTTTTCTTTTCTTTTTTTTTATTTATTAATCATGTGCATATCTAAGGGTATCTGTTGTAACCAAATACACCATTTATTACATTACATTGCAAACAGTACCATTCACTTAGGCATCCTTAAAAAAATATTTGTTTGCTGTGCTCCGACTCGGTATTTTTCATGAGGGTAGGTAGGTAGCTAGTTTTTATTTTTAGGCCATATTTTGATTTAGCATAGCAGTTTTAAAGAAAAATGGACAGAAGTCATTGAGAAAAAATTAAATAGTTTGAAAGTCAATACAAAAGTTTTGGTAGCTGCAATTTTGAGTGAGTACGTAGGAACACAGCAAACAATTTATTTTTTAAGAATGGCCTTAGAGTCGGACAGCACAATAGATATGAAAAACCAACTTTGACTTTACAAGGTAAATATCTCTATAACGCGGTTCACATATAGCGCAGTTTCATTTTGTGAACCCCAAGTGTATACAATCATACAATGTATACATTAACTCAACATGAAAAAGAAATATCGGTCAAATAATGTACTAAGCTGTGATTATACTATAACTTACACTTTACTACGCTTCAGTTTAACTGATGTCAAGATAAAACTACTACTTACTTATGTTTTACTGATGACATGATTCAAATTGCTCTGCAACTTAAATGAATAATTTACGCTGTTTTAATATATGATTATACTTGTATATATTCAAACGCTGTCTGCAACTGGTTACGTAGGTATATCTCCAATTGTTCCTTATGGCAATGGATTTTTCAACGGGGTTCTCTTCCAGTCTTCTATGTAGTGATGAGTTTTTATGGACTTACATCGACTAATGCCCATTCCACTCTGACATCGTGGTTTGCCACATCATCAACATGATGATTATGTGTGTTACGCGTCCTTATGACGGTATTGCCACTAGCCGACTCCTGTTACATCTTTAATGTTACGGAACCTAAGTCTCACATGCCAATAAATGACTACATATATATATATATATATATATATATATATTATATAAACTCAGATTTACTATTTACTCAATATGTAATATTAATATGTTTTTCACTTACCATTTCTCATTTTCATGGTAGGGTCATCAATATATCATAACAGTACAGTCATTTCTTACCATCTGTTACTTTCATTGTAGTTTTATCAATGTATCAAGAGCACATTCATAAATCCCATGGTAGCAAATACATCTCAACATATTTAAGGCAATCTACAAATATTTGTTTGCTGTGCTCCAAACCAGTATTTTTCATGTATGTAGAAAGGTAGGTACTATTTCTTTTTTATGGTTTTATTGTTTGTTGTATAAATCTAAGAATATTTTTGTTTCAGTTTTGAAAGCGGTAGAATCCGCTGGAGAGAAATACATCCGGGGATCAGATAATTATGAAAGTCATTTGCGTGAAGAGATAAAGAAAACTGAATTTAAAGGACTCATAAAGGTACAATTTATTATGCTCCCCCAAAGGAAGGAAGCATATAGTCGCCGCTTCGTGTGTGCGTGCTTCCGTCCGTCCGTCCGTGTGTCACCAATTCTTGTCCGGGCTATTTCTCTACAACTTCTGGTTGGAATTTTATGAAACTTGCTAGGATGCATCATTACCAAATGCAGATGCGCATATTGTCTTTGGGTTCCGGTTCGATGATTTTCACGAAGTTGTGGCCCTTTGATTATGTTGGTGACCAAATTCTTGTCCAGGCTATTTCTTTACAATCCAAAATTGGAATTTTGTGAAACGTGCTAGGATGCATCATTACCAGGTGCAGATGCGCATACTGTCTTTGTGTTCCGGTTCAACGATTTTTCACGGAGTTATGACCCTTTGATTCTGTTTGTGACCAAATTCTTGTCTGGGCAATTTCTCTACAACCTAAGGTTGGAATTTTATGATACTTGCTAGGATGCATTATTATTAAGTGCAGATGCGCATACTGTCTTTCTGTTTCGATGATTTTTCACAGAGTTATGGCCCTTTGATTCTATTTGTGATCAAATTCTTGTCCGTGCTATTTCTCTACAATCCCATGAATTTTTTGAAACTTGCTAGGATGCATCATTACCAAGTGCAGATGAGCATATTGTCTGTGTTTTATTTCGATGATTTTTCATGGAGTTATGGCCCTTTCATTGAGTTTGTGACCAAATTATTGTCCGCGCAATTTTTCTCTACTTCTCGTTGGAATTTTATGAAACTTGCTATGTTTGTGTTTCGGTTTAATGATATTTCATGGAGTTATGGCCCTTTGATTCAGTCTGTGACCAAATTCTTTTCTGCTCTATTTCTTTACTACCTGTTCTATTTAACTCGTCTTTACAATTTTATAAACATTAAAGCAAACGCTTGTGAATAAATTGTCCTGCTATGAAATATATTACTTCGCCCAGCTCATCAGTCTTCTGGGATTCTGGGTTTATATTTGATTCAGTGAAATACAATTCTGTACACCTTCTATTTAAGTAATCAGCAGTAGTGTAATTATTTTACATATAGTACCTGATAGTATAATTTATTGGAAAACCTCAACGTTAATCTGGAGAAGATCTCTAACCTTCTAGGGTTTTCCATGACACTCAAATTCTGCGTTTTGTCATAGTATTTAATCAAATGACCCTTTAAAATTCTCCAATTAGTCTCTTAAGTTCTATACGACCTCCAATTTCAAAATATCAGGGGAAAACCCTACCTTCCAAAATTAACTAGTAAATAACTAATAAACTTAATTAACTAGAAAATAAATAATAAACTTTTTTTTACCAAACTGTGCTCATACCCACAGCCTCTGTTGGAGGATGTTTAGTGATCTTTAGATAGCTCCTCAGGCCACTGGGCCATGGAGAACCCTTCATGTAAAAAAATATAAGTGCAATCATGTGCTAAGCCTATTTTTGTTTTTCTTATTCATTTGGAATAAAAAGCACAATAAACCATAATTTCATTTCTTTATTCAGCACTATGAAGAGGACAACGAAGGCGAGGCAAAGTTAAGAAGACTGGATCACATTTCACATTTTATTTTGAGGCTTGCGTATTGCAGATCGTAAGCATAACTTTTTTCATGGGGTTTTCGGCACTTTACCTGTTTATATGCAGTATGGGCAATGTGAAACAACCGTTCAACACTTTACGTGAAGTTCTCTGCGAGTCACAACCCATGTGGGTGCATCATAAATGCTCATACTGACAGACGCACAAACTCTGAGCGAATCCTCAAATAAATACCATAGTAGGCCATTATAAATTAATTGTTAGATTGTCATCCAAATTTTTATGGCCATATGTGTAAAAAGCGGACACAACTTACACAAAACTTCTTCATTACTTTAGTGACATGTGACATAATACTTAATTGTTGTCTTGTGTGTACACTTTAACATAACAGAATTGCAACATTTTAAAACTGATATTATTCGGCTCAAATTAGTATTTACCATCATGTAGTTAAGGTATATTAAATGTTTCATGGTTGTTTTTATGTCTAATAAAATTTTATGTTTTGCGATAATAAAAGTTAAAACTTTGGGATAGAAGTATGAAACAGTTGTTTCCCGTGGCACAAATGGAATGCATTTACATGAATCTGAGTTGAACCACCATAATTAAAAAAATATTCAAATAAAATGTGTGTATTCAACTGGGCTCTAACCTCCAACCACAAACCAATGACCTTGGAGGTGAAAAGTAATAACCTTGAGACTGTGCATTAGACCATTCAGTCATGGAAGATCCCCAAATTTGATTTGAGTGCTGAAAAAAATCATTGTGCTTAATAGTAAAAAATATAAATATATTTGTTTTACCAATGAAAAAATAAGACTAAACAGGCAGTTATTGTTATGCCTATTACAGCTTTGTTAAAGTGTAGCTAAGATGCTGTACAAGAGACGAAAAACATTATTTTGTGTAAAATAATATCAACAGTGAAATACTAACTCAATAAATTCATGAAAAACGCAAACAGTTTTGTTTTTAAGCATACCCACTTTGCAAATAGTTTTCCTTTCATGCAAAACATTGTTAGTACATGTTTCCAAACAGCTGGCTACATTTCATGTATTTTGGTA
This sequence comes from Panopea generosa, assembly GCA_029582155.1. Lineage (NCBI taxonomy): Eukaryota > Metazoa > Mollusca > Bivalvia > Adapedonta > Hiatellidae > Panopea > Panopea generosa. The sequence continues at coordinate 60,079,219 of CM055901.1, forward strand.
AACAGGTAACAGCCAGATAAACCGGCTTTCTGTTATTTCGGTTTGTACGTCATAAGCTATTAGCAGAGTGAAAGAAGAAACAAGTTCCAGTTTATTCAGCCTTCTCATACAGGAGTTTGCATATTATTCATACCTAGTAATGAAAAGTGGCTATATGATCAAGATCACACACTTTGACAAAATGTTGCAGTGTGAACACAAATCACAGCTTTCAATGCGAAAAAACAAAATGTTCTAACTCAAACCAAATTACAATTATGAGTAAATTTTTGCCCCAAACACTAATTTCTTCAGTACATATTTTAAAACAATACTTTTTGACATTGTCAACGATGAATAGACAAGAAAATCTGAGATGCAGGCAGTTGCATTTGTACAAGAAGAAACCAGTTTGTTCAGCAACATTTGATACAATACTGATAATGTAAATCAAGAGTTGCAGGCTTTGTGCATTTAATATAGACGAGTTTAATCAATATAAGGCATATGAATTACTTTCATTTAGACAACACTCCATGTTTCACTCATTTATTGTAAATTAACTGAGTGAAAATCACCCAGTTAATTCTTTGATTATAAGATTTCTGTCAATTATTTTAGTTTTGAGGAGTTTTCACTCTATTCAGTCAATTCTTATCTGGGGCACTATATATATATAATAAATAATAAATTTAAAGCCGACATTCCCAGTTGATTTATTATCCACATGTATATCGTTCACATGGTTACTACATTTATAATAAGGTTGTTGGTTTGATATCTAGCTTGGTCAGTTCCCTCTTTAATAACAGCATTAAGTACTGATTCTACCCAGGAAGTGGACTTGAGAGTGGCTTTGAGCTAATTGCTAGATTAGTAATTTATGATGGCTTGGTAGTTTTTCTTTTCTTTTATTGTTAGCTTCTCTTCTAGTTTTTACATATGTGTAATAGAACAAAAAAAAGTGTTAACTATATAAACTATATTTACATCAAGTTCAAAATAAACATAAACAGGGGGTTATTATTGAGAAACATCCTTCAAAATGTATTTCTTCTGTTTGTTCCAGAGAAGAACTACGTAGATGGTTCTTGCAACAAGAACTTGACCTTTTCCGTTTCCGGTTTCAATATGACAAGGACAAAGAGGCAAAAAAAAGATTCCTCCAACTGAATAATCTCAACTATGAATTGGTGAGTATTCCTCAAATAAGCAAACACTACTTTGTATTTACACGGGCAAACGCCATGCCACCAGTGGGCTGAGCAATAGTCGTTTCTGTTAATCTATTTTATGTTACCATGGAAACGAATAGCCAAAATTATGAAATTCTCCTTTCTAGTGCACACCTCCAAAATATAATGGTCCAGTATTACCGGATACTGTGAAGAAATTCATGATTAAGATGCATCCATTTTAGGAGATATAGAAGACAATGTCTTCTTGTTATCTTGGCATTTTGTTATTATTTATATGGGGTGTTAATGGTTAATATAAGATACTTTGTTGTTACAGATATCTCCTGATGAGAAGAATGAATTACTGGAAAAGCTTGCTGCGGCTTCCAATAGTAGTGCAAGTACAGTAGAGACTATGGAGTTCTTCAAGGTAGGAAAATTAATATTTTGAAAATATTTGAAATACGGTAGCTCATTTAGCCACCAAGCTTTGGCCAATTACAACCCCTTTAACAAAACTTGGCAGCTACACATCAATTTTAAGAATAGAACAAAATATATTATCAGTTTGATTGATTGATTGATTGATTGATTGAATATTTAGCTTCATTTTTATGCCATCGAGGGCTAACAGACGATCAGTTAACCTAGCCACTGTTTCCAGGGATTAACCAGTACTCGAGCACACCCCATCTCCGCAAGTAACTGATAACTTTCCCACTTGAATCAGCAGCGAGAGGCTAATGATAATAAGACATCATTTCATATATCAATCATCACAGAGACTTGCCGGGCAGGGATTCGAACTCAAGACCCTGAACTGATAAGTCAGACACGTAACTGACTGAGCTAATCTGAACTTCCACTATAAATTCATTATAAATTGAATATAAAAGCAAAAATTCATATTTTCAAAACAGAATTTTAATTAAAAAATAATTGGTGAAAAAACATCAGTTTCAAGCAAATTCTGTTTTGATATTGGCACTAGCTATTAGCCTTTTTAAGACATTTATACATGAAATACAAAGATGCAACACAATATTAAAGTTTGAGGTATATGATAAAGATTTTTTTTTTGCAGGTGCATTTTACAGAAGCACTTGACTTGGTACAAAAACGAAAAGTGTATCTCCAGAAAGGGCAGGCATACGTTCCATATGACGCCATGATTTCACTACTTTTGAGTGTGTACAGGGCGCATCTATCACAGGCCCTATCTGTATGTACTAGAATCTTTATACTGTGCAATATTCTAAGGACTTTTCCAGAATTAAATGTATGGGGCGGTCGGACAGCACTTATTTTTTTTACCCACAGAGCATAAAATTTAATTGTGATATATAACACCATGCATAAAATCTTAATTTGATAAAATACCACCATGCACAAAATCAAAAACAAGTTGGCTGCTTTTAAAAAGCATCCAATGGTTAGGTCTTATAAAAGATGTGGCATTTAAAGTGAATGAATGTGTAAGTTTGGTTCCTTGTACAGGGTACTTAATACATTAGTGATACCAAATCCCGACAATGTTCCGGCAGACACAGCAAATTCCCGGCTGCAGGGAAAATGCAAATATGGTGTGCCGATAGTAATCTTGATGTTTAAATGTACTGATTTCAATAATATTATGTATTGCCATTTGTATATTTAAAAAGAAACTTACCTTATATACTGTCTACTTACTGCTATGTTCTATACAATTTACAACTGTGATCATAATATATTTTAAATAATTTGTATACATATTTAAAATTAATTTGTGGATTATTATTTTTGAAAAACAACAGTTAAAAATTACTATTTTTTCAAAACTTGTGTATATTCAGCAATATATCTGATTCTGACGACGTGCTGAAAATATGTCACACCGGTAAACTGTCTTTATATTTCTGTTGTATCGAGTAAAATAAACAGCTATCTCTGTTTAATTTTTTTTATGGGTTCAGTCGCATTTAAATTTTCCTTTTAGCCGAAAAGTGGTCGGAACATGACCAGGTTTTAATATTAATACAGGTTTGTACATTCCTATAATGCACTGTTTAGAAAAACAATTGCAACCTCAATGTGGTGAATGCCGTGTTTTTAACACGTGATAGTGACGTTTCATTATGGCAGCGCCCAGAGTCAATTTCTTAACTGGCCCTTATATAGGGTTTGGTCGCTTATGTGACCTAACCAAAAAAACAGCTAAATTCTCCTTTCTAAAGTTTATGTATTGTAACACTTGCAAAATTATTAGTCTGGACGGTTGCCTACTTTCTTTGAAGTACGCCAACGTTTCACTTTTGATCTAATGCTGATATGCAAGTGATTACGTCACAATTTACCTCAGGTTGAGAATTAAGTAAAGGGGCACTACTTTGATTGTAACTAGTTGTCTTCTAAACTGTTTAGTTTCAGTATACTAATTTCTTCAAAAAAAAGAATTACTGTTAAATTGATACAATCTGTAAAGAGAGTTATGTTTATAACTACACATGTCTAAATTAATGTACAGAATGAACAAGCTGTCCCTTTCATTGACATCTTGTGCCAATGTCTGATGACGTCACTCTGACAGTGAAACAAACATTATTATGAAGCATGTTATTTACTCCCTACTATAGATAAAGGTTTAATTTAATTTGACCTCATTTCGCACACTTGATGACAAACAATCCAGTTATGGATGCCCAAAGACAATTTCACAGTCCAATTTATGTTTTTTACGACTGTTAAGAAATATCTGCCTTTCCCCATGATTTTTTGAGACGCTGGAGTAAGTATAAGGTGTAGGGCAAGGATGACAAATCTGAGAATATGGATGTTATTTTCACTGCTGACGCAATGTCAAAATTTAGATTTTTTTGTCACAATACTTTGCATTACTTGTTTCTTTTTGTGCCTAATAAATTAGCGTTTTACACCATCTGACAAACAGTGTGGATAGGCATACAGTTATAGCAATGCTGCCATATAGCTGAATCTGCGTTTTTGCATAATTTAATAGTATACACGTTTGTACTCATTATATATTATATATCATATTAATATTGATATATAATTCGTGAAATTTACTTGAGGAGATAACGTTGTGACACGGCATCTTGGCATAAATATAATAAAGTAGGCGGGGTTATGGCCTGCTGCGAGTGTATTCCGACATCTGATTAGCTCGTACATTTCCGTGTTAATAATTTATTCACAACCAAGAATATGTTTCTTGTCACCTTTCGGGAAGTCAGAAGGTAGATAATTATACTTTGTTTCAAACAAACAAATTCAATCATTGCAGTCGGGTGATGTAATTATATTATGGCGGTCTTAACAAAAAAGATCAATCAGTTTGAGATGAAAGTGTTAATTGAAGACAATCCACCAGTGTATCAAGTGTCCAACTGTGCAGTTGCATAAAACGTTACACTTGGTCCTGATGTCTGGAGGTTGTGTATTTCAATCGTTACAACACGCGTGTCAGTGGCAAACATGTAGGTCAAATCAATGTAAATTTAAAAGACATGCTGTTTCTGCTGCGATAAAAATAAGGCGCTCGCCGAAATCTTGACGCTGCAGGATATTGACTTTTGAAATCCATAGGGAAGGACAATTTTTGTATATGACGGTAGGAAATATCGAGGCAGAAAATGTATAACATTTCGAAAAGAAAAACGGTCTTGAAGAAAAAATTTGGTTCAGAAACGGAAGTACCGGCAAGGCATAAAATTTTAATAAACTTTTACCCCACAAGGCATCATTTTTTTTATGAAAACTCCAACCAGGCATAAAATTTGCAATGTATTATTCTTGTACACAAAAATAATTTGTTCAAATGGTGGATTGAGTGGTTGATTGAATATTTAGCATTATTTTATGCCATTGAGGGCTAACAGACAATTAGTGAACTTAAACATTGTTTCCTTGGATCCTGGACGGTTTACCAGTACTTGAGCACACACTATCTCTGCAAAATTACTGATAAATTTCCCACTTGAATCAGCGATGAGAGAAGAATGATTATGAGCCCTAATGTCGCATATCAATCATCTCGGAGACTGTGACCAGGCGGGGATTTGAACTCATGACCCCTGGATTGATTGTCAGACACACTACCAACTGAGCTAATTGAGCTCAGCTTTAATGTCAGTAATTTCCACTTTTATGAAATTCAAAATGTGTAAATGACAGAAACATATTCAGAGCTGGCATCATAAGATGTCTGTGTATATTTTTCAAAGTAAGCGACCATCACTTACTCAACAAAGTCCTTTTCTAATGTGAACAATATTATCTGCACTGGCACGGATATTCAATAGATATTACTGTATGGTTTTGCATCTGCATTTTTACAACAATGACATAGAACCACTTTGCATGGAGTCCAGAGGAATGTTGGCTGGCTATGCCCACCTTTTGGTAACATATACATCTGGAAAACAATGGAATATAAGAAAATGAATATCAAAATTAGGAGGAGCTCCTACCTGTAATCAGACATTCATTGATTTATTAGCTTTTAACATATATAACAAAGCGTCTTATGTATAGGATTGGGTTCACGTTAAAATAAATTATGTTCACTCAGAATGCCATCTAAATGTACTTTTTCATTTTTACCTCTACATGTATGTCATTCTTGTCCGAAATAAAACATCAAGCTTCTTCGTTTTGCAGATCACTGTCCGTGCCCTGCCCCACCTCGAGGAGGATGACAGGCTACTGCCAATGTTGAGTGGGCTCAGTAAGCGATATCTGGGTGCAGACTACAATATAAAGAAAAATAACACCGGGCTCATTACTGCTGATATGATAGAAATGGTGGGTAAAGTATCTTGGTTAGTGCTGCTTTATTGTTGCTTTTTAGCTCGTCAGGACGCATGTCCAAGGAGAGCTATTGCCTTGACCCTGGCGTAATCCGCTTCATCTGTAGACACCCTGGTTAATCTTTTGTGTTTAATGCATGTGTGTTCACCATCATCAATAGAACACACAGAGACGAGAATCATAACTCTGGATTGCATTTTGGCACAGGAATGGCTCTTTCGAATTAATTTTTCAGATTAAAGTTTTTTATCAGGTAAGATATCTATGCAACCACTCTTTGGATATGAATGAAACTTTGCATGGGTGTTCACCATCATCAATGGAACACACAGAGACAAGAACCATAACTCTGGTTGCATTTTGGCCAAGTTACGGCCCTTTTGGACTTATTTTTTCGTCTGTAGACACCCAGGTTAAACTTTTGCGTTTAAGTTTAAGATATCTATGCAACCACTCATTGGATATGAATGAAACTTGGCATGTGTGTTCACCATCATCGATGGAACACACAGAGACAAGAACCATAACTCTGGGTTGCATTTTGGCAGAGTTTTGGCCCTCTTAGACTTAATATTTCATCTGTAGACACCTAAGTTAAACTTTTGCATTTAGTTGCGTTTAAGTTTTGGTGTTTGCCTCCAATCTCAATCTTTTCATGAGTGGTGAGTTTTATCCAATCTTCTGACAACTCATCTTTATTGTAAGCAATCATCACTAATAGTCAGTTTATGTGTGATTCTATTTTGATTTAAGTTATCAAAGAAATCGTTCCCACCTTGTATGCAGCAACTACACACTACAATGCGTCAGAGCCACCACCTTCGTCACGGTGGTCGTCAACAGTATGGTCTCTTTCTAAAAGGTATAGGACTGTCACTAGAAGAAGCCATGAAGTTCTGGAGATCTGAGTTCACAAAGTTGATAGATGGTGACAAGGTAAAAACAATGCAGGCACCTAATTTTGAAGGATTTATTGCTTTGCTCTTACTGTCTTGACTGATTTTTAGAGCTTAATTCCTTATCCTGAAAGGTGCAATATAAACTAGAAACACTCGGCTGCCTTTATCAACTATGTGTGACACCAATCGGTGTAAAAGACTAAAAAATTTCCAAATTTTGATAGTCTATTGAAAAACTACAAGGCAGAGCTCTTAGTACATTTTCACTCATTATTTTTTAAAAAAAAAAACGTATTAAATTAATATCAGCACTTTAAAAATAACGCTCTTAAAGATCGCATTAAAGCATTTATGTAGTCAGCAATCATTATACATATACACTCGGGTCCCGTTATAACACGGTTCTTGGGGTCCACAAAATGAAACCGCGTTATAAGCGGACCGCGTTGTAGTGATAATTACCTCGAAAAAAATCGATGTTGGTTATTCACACCAATCGTGCTGTCCGACTGTGAATGGTATTGTTTGCATTGTAATATGATACAACGCGTATTTGGTTACAACAGATACACTTAGATATGTATGAAATTAATACAAAAAAAGAAAGGAGAAAAACGTTTTCGTGTTTTGATTATACTAAAATTGGCAGCCATTTCCATTTAACCCGGAAGGAGAAAAAAACGGTGTTTATATAAAAAATCGCGCTTCAATTTAAACTCAACGCTGTTAGTATAAAAATATTAAAAATATAAATCTGAAGTATTAAAAACAATAAAATAATGAAAAAAAAAGTTTGTGTTTACGATCCGATAAGATACCCGCGATATATTGATACCTGTCAACCGCTTCGTTGCTTGATCCCGTGATCACTCGTTAATAACAAAGTTTGCATATGGCTTCCGTGTTTGGTGCGTGTCAGCATTTATTGAAGCACTCGGGATTATTACAAACTGTTAATTGTCAATGCTGGCATGAATCAATCCCTTAAACTATCCTTTAAACCACCATGAGGTAATGGTTATAACAGTTTGTTATAATCAAGGCTAATTGGTGAGTAGAAGATGAGCGATTATCAAATCAAAACATGGCGACGATCTATTGTTTGGTTGCCATTTGGTGATTCGAGCAGATTTTCAAGTTTTGTATCATGACCTTCCCCCCCCCCCCCCCCCCCCCCCCCCCCGCCGCCGAAAAATTGGGAGCCAAGCAAAAACCGCGTTATAACGGAATTCGCGTTATATCGGACCGCGTTATAACGGGACCGCAGTGTACATGTAAGCATATATTTATTATGATTGACCACATCCTTCTGTGTCAATTACGCATCATTTTGTGTTTAAGTGCCATCATGTTTATATATCACCAATCTCTCAATGTATTTTATTGAAACATCACACAAGACTTCGTAGTGATTGCACCTGTTACAATAACTAAGTTAGATAACTCTAGCGTGAATAAAATGAGAATTATATTGGGTTTTGCAATTATGCCCCTTGTTTGACTTTCTGGATAAAGTTTATATCTCAGCAGTCAATGCATGTTTGGGATTAAAACTTCATATGGATTTTGTAGTTAAATGGCCTACTCAATTAAGTCAGTGAGACAACTCTTGTTTACTTCAATTGTTCATCAAACTCAATTCAAGTTTATACTTTTGTGACAAATGATTCGAATAGTCGAGCACACTGTCTTATGGACTGCTGGCATTGTTTAAAATGATGATTCAAAATCTGACAAAAAAAAAAAATTAGCTTCCTGAAAAATATTAGGTCAGTGCACAGCAAACAAATATTATTTCAGGATGGCTGTACATGTATCATCATAGAGTGATCTGAGTTTTGGTTACAGTGCATAATATGAATTGTTTGGAATTATCAAGGTCAAATTGAAAATAAGTAAAAACAAATTTTAAATATGTTGATTTTGTATGAAAATTAAATGTATTTATAGGGTCCACTGTCTTTGAGCTGTTTAATTATAGGCGATGTTTAAAGATTGCATACTAGTACTTCTCAACTCTCATAACAGTCTAAAGATATACTATCATGTGATTTTATGTTTGTTTAACCTCAGTTTGATAAGCAGTACTCGTACAATATTCGTCACAATTATGGTAAGGAGGGGAAGAGAGCAGACTACACGCCATACAGCTGTCTCAAAGTTATCATGTCCAACGCACCTGGACCTGGAGACTGCCATGGTGAGATGTTAACACTACTTAAACATCCAAAACAAAAAATAAATGTTTTGTTGGTAGAATATATTATGTAAAGGAATCTATACGTCTAAATTGGATATGAAATTACTTTTTGTATCCAACAAATGTAGATAAAATAGGGTTATCTTGGAAGCAATCTTATTATTTCAAAGAATCATTGTACATTTATGTAGTAAAATAGTGTGTGTTAAAATTTAACAGATTAAGGGATGGCACCACCATTTGAATCTTGAAATTTTTCTGTGGGGTAGTTGCATAATGGCAGTATTAATTAATCCTTCTTTCTTCTTTAAAAATCCATTTTTCTTATTTTAATGCCAATTTTTTTATTTGAATGGCATTATTCATGTATTTTGAACATATTTGAATGATTATCATGTTTGAATTGTAAATTTTGATGCTTGGAAATTGGATATTTGATGTCTACTTTCATTTTGTCAACAGTGTACACACTGAACAACAAAAACAATCTTTTATATGCAATGGGGCCACTACTGTTTCATCATAATTTCATAGTGCAGAGGTTGACAAACAATAAAATGTCAGTTTTAATTCCTTCCTTAGTATGCAAATATTTTTTATTTTCTATTGAATAAAGAACAAAAATGAATGGTGGGTGAACATCTCACTGTACTTGGGTAAATGACTTGCTGTTTCAATCAATCTAAATTGTTAAAACTAAAGTGTCTCCAAATGTGAAGACCTGTCTTCTTCATCGACAGCCTTATCTTAACCATAAGAATGACACAAAGGTCTGGCTAACTGCATGCAGGGTTTTGAATTGTATTCTTAAGACTATTTTTAGACTGATATGTAAGTTTGAAAATCTGAAGTTCAACCTTAGATATCTAGTTTACCATGACAGATATAATAATTGTGAAAGTTTATTGGACTACATATTAAGTGTCTCTACATGCTTGCAAATTTTGGTCTCAGAAAATGGTCTCTTAAGTGTGTTTTTCAAAATTTATTCTTGAGTTCAAGTCTAAGAATATTCTTAAAAATGGTTGATAAGTACCACCCCTGGAGTCATTAAAGTTCTGAGTTTAGACTTAGACTTAAATTATTTATTGTAATATAAAATACTTCAACAAGACATGGTATGTACACGTAAACTACATTTTCTTCCAAAAACAATGAACTTCAAAGAATAACTTTAAATAAATATCAGCAAATTATATGTTTTACTACAATATTTAGTGTCAGTCTTTTAAAAAATGGCAATAATTAAACTTTGGACAGTTACTGTTTTAAATTTTATTTCATCTGTAATCTATTCAAATCCCTTTAAATACCATCTACACATGTCTTTGATTCTTCAAAATATGATTTGTCTACTTATAAGGCTGTCCTTTCAAGCACACAGATATGGACTTGTTGAAGCAAAAACTCAAGTCCCAGTCTATTGGAGACTCGTACCTTGACAAAGTAAGTTTATTTTCAAAATGTAATTCCTTATAATAATGGATGCATTGACAACACAAGGCTCAGTAACATATGTTAAAATCATAAATGGGTGGTTATAGCATTGCTCTAAAGACCCTGGTAAAATGCTCCGAAACAGTTAAGTACGCTTTATTTACTTAACATGCATATCCAGCTCCTAATCTTTATATCTATGAAAGCTGGAACAGTGAACTTTAATATTTGTGTATGTATTGAAGCTAACAAGTTCTTCAATTGACAAGATTAAAAACAACACAGTTATTTCCCTTTGATGATTAAATAAAAGCTAATTTCTGTCCCTTTAACACAATATGACCTATTTTTCCCTTTCAGGTTATTGTACCTTATTTTGTTATATTTCAGGTTATTGTACCTTTCTGTGTTACATTTCAGATTATTGTACCTTTCCTGTGTTACATTTCAGCTTATTGTACCTTTCCTGTGTTGCATTTCAGATTATTGTACTTTTCCTATGTTACATTTCAGATATTATTATACTTTTTCTATGTTACATTTCAGATTATTGTACTTTTCCTGTGTTACATTTTTGATTATTGTACTTTTTTTGTGTTACATTCCAGTCTATTGTACTTCTCCTGTGTTACATTTCAGATTATTGTATCATTCTTGTGTTACATTTCAGATTATTGTATCTTTCTTGTGTTACATTTCAGATTATTGTACCTTTCCTGTGTTACATTTCATGTTATTATACCCTTTCTGTGTTAATTTCAGATTATTGCACACCTCTTGCTTTACAATTCAGGTTATTGGACCCTTCCTGTGTTACATTTCAGGTTATTGGACCCTTCCTGTGTTACATTTCAGATTATTGTTCTCTTCCTATATTACATTTCAGATTAATGTACCTGTTCTGTATTGCATTTTAGATTATGGTAGAGGTGAAGATTGGCAAGTATAATGTGGCTTGTACAAGGTATTTTGAGGCAGTCCACAAACAGCCTCTGGAGTATCAGGCCCAGAGCTTCAGTCACCCTAACCAATGGTTTGATGAGAGTCGCAAAGTCCTGAATGGTGACAACAAAAGTAAGAAATAAAATGAGATACTATGTTATAAATAGAATTAAAACTATTTCACAATAAAACAGTGAAGCAGTATTTTACACTAAGATTTGCATATATGGTGTCTTCAGAACCATCCCTACATTATTATCTATTTCTTATATTATTCTAGTGCCAGTCTATCACTGTGGAGTGTGAAATCTTATGGTTGAGTATGAGACCCAGGATCTGAGGGTCTTGGGTTCGATCCTGAACTATGGCTACATGTGGTTTCCTTGAGCAAGACACTTCATCCGTACATGCTTAGTATTGGTTCTAACCAGGCAGACCTAAAGTGTGATTTGCTTAAGTTGTCAAAACTCATTTTATAATCAAAGTAAAATAAATAAATAAGTTTAAACTAGTCACTGATATTTTCTGAATAACCAGTTATTTCTACAGCATGATACTATATCTTTTACATTTTTAAGATTCAATGGGAACACCGAAGACACCTGCTCGATCACAGCGTACAAGTTCCCAGATGTCGCAGTCCACACCAAAATCTCAGGGAAGCACTCAGTCTGTTCCTGCGTCACAGCTTAGTGGTGTTGACGAGATGGATGATGATTTTGACATAATGGAGGCTGAAATGTCTATGCAAACATCTTAATGGACATTGAACGATCCTTCTTTTAATATTGATAAAGTGCCTATTAAATATGTGAACAATTTCAAAACTAATCATTTAGTCCAGTGAAAGTACAGCAATACAACACTTGCAGATTAGTAAGCCTGATCTGGTTGGCTCAGTCTGTAGTACATCTGATTATGGCCACAAGTTCAATTTCCTGCCTGTCCATAGTTTCCATGATGATTGATTTAAAACGTTGCATCTCATTGGCATTTGTTTCTCACCATTTATTGAAATTTGAAAGTCATCAGTTACTTAAAGGGATGGATGTGCTCAAATACTGGTTTACTTTCCAGGATCCCAGGAAAAAGGGATTTGTCTGTCAGTTCTCATCTGTTAGCCTCCAATGATATAAAAAATGGAGCTAAATACATGTATTCAAACAAATTATTTGGACTATTTGTACCAGCATAAATTTACAGACACTTGTGAGATTTTCTGTGTTAATCCATTAACATATAAATCAATTTCATTTTCTCTGGTATCAGCAATGAAATCTCAACATGGATTTCGTATAGAGTTTGCTAATCGAAATAAGTCTTATAATAATAAGAAGTGTTGTATGAAACTATTTATGACATATATATTTATTTTATAAAATATGGCTTAAAATATCACCCTTATCTTGTTATATTCACAAACTGTGGTAAAATAACTGGCCATGGACTTCAAAGGTCTTGTACAATATGCATCATCATTTGGTGTTCTTCAGCATACATATGTTAATTAGTTTTAAGTTCGCTCTTAGACATGTCAGATTTTAAAATGTGTCAAGGTAAAATAACATGTGAAAATATGTTAGTGAGGTCAAATTGTGCAATTTTCCGTATTTCAGTGGCTTTACAATAATTATTGGGTTTGGACAGTCCAAGAACTTGCCCCATACATTAAGGTGGTAAAACTACGATTTAAGTTCAAGTTTGGTGGGAAACAAAAAATGCTAGAAAGTGCTAGAATGCACATAAGCTTGTTGAATGACATATGCTCAGGTGGCCTAAAATTATAGATTTATGAAGGAAGTTTTTTAAATTCTTCAAAATAGTGAAAAGTAGAGTTCTTATTCTTGAATTGGTGGTAGAATGTTAAAGATAAAATCCGACGTCATCCTTTATAACTTGACCATCTTCATCCTTCAGTATTTCATCCGAGCCTTGCTCAAGTCTACTCTAGTTGATAAAGTATTTTTTAGTATATACTGATAATGGATAAAAGACCATTTTTCCTCTGCTTCCTGAAGGAGGACTTAAAGTAACTTGCAATGACAAGTATCCAGTAGAAATTGATTTGATATTTACGGTAATCTGTACTTTAAAATATTTGATAATAACGGTTTGCCATACAATATTTTATTTCACACTAAGGTTGTTAAATGATTATTGATATTGATAATATTTACTTATTCTTGTGGTATTATAGACAGGCTATTCTGATCATTATGTGTCATCCATTTTTGAGATTGTGTGCAACTATAAACCCAATATGCTATTTTGAAACTACATCATTCTATTTTAAGATGGAACCTACTGTATTAGGGATGACAGCACATCCATCTTTTACATACATTATACAATACAAAAGATTCAATATTAATGTGTTGCCTGTATTGGACGAGTCTAATTATAAATAGAATGGCCTAGTTTCACAATAGCGTATTCGATATATAAAGTGATCATTGCAATTTTCATTTTGCCAAGCTTACGCAGTACATGTAGTTATGTGAACACGATATATCTTCAGCAAGTTCTTGAAATGGCCAACTCAACTAAATAGACATCAGATTATTTAAAAATAAACCTTATATAAATATATATCTTGCATGTGGCCCTAAGCATTTTTTAATTTTTAAATTGTGTTTAAAGGGGAAGACGGTTCTAATTAACTTCTATACACGCATTAACAAAAACACTCTACTTTTAAACCATTTTGCAAGCCTTTTCTTCATATAGACGCCTTTGGACACCTCTAATATAGAAGCCTTTGGACACCTAATATAGAAAGCCTTTGACGTGACAAGCAATCTGAACTCTTCCTGCACTGTTTTCATAGGCCTTCTGTGATTGGTGCGGGAAAACACGTATCTATGGAGTAATGGATTAAAGCTCACCTCAAATGGACCAAACGTTATTTGGTATGAACAGGACATGTTAAATTGAACAAATGAATATAAGTATCACAATGCATACAAATTTTCCACCGGTTGACAAAAATAATTGAATCCTTCCAAGTTTAGTAAAATTCCAACATGAGGTAGAGAAATAGGGCTGAAAATCTAAAAAAACAAGGATTTGGTAAAGGACAGAATCAAAGGGCCAAGCTTTTGGCTCAGGAGGCAAGCACAGAAATAACCATCTAAACAAATATCAAATGAAATGCTATGGGACGGTGCAATTGACCAGAAGCGGATTTTCAATCAAACAAGCCAATTATCCAATCAATGATTGATATTGATTATCTAATCAGTGATTAATATCGATTGCTACATCATTATTTTCCCAAGACAAGTAACTTAAACACAACATTGTATCTACTTCGGCAAACAAAGCCATGTGACCAGTGGGCGCAGCACGGCATTCTCGTGCACGGTCAATTGTTTGAATCGACCAATCGGAATTGCATTATTTTTTTTCAAATAAGAAATTGTAAAGATGTGTCTTAGGAAAGCAAGTATCAAAAATCATCGAACTTATTTTTTTGTTATGTTTACTAATGCCACAGGTTGTCGGCTAGCAATGTAACAATGGTAACCATACTGTACATCGTGGGGGATGGGGAAGTCTTCCTTGGCTGAGTATACTAAGACACCATATCAAGATCACTTACCTGTCGTCGCTAAGTTGTAGGTTAGAGTCCGGCTTGTTCCAAAAACTTTATGCGAGAAAGTTTACCGGTTACTTGGGGAAGGACAGTTCTACTCGGGTTCATTCCAAATAAAAAAAAAACTGGATATACCATATATAACCTGGAATGTGTTTAAAATGGTGTAAAACTCATTAAAAACAATCACACAGGGGCATGAAATTCACAATTTTTATAAAGAACCCATTTATGCCTTGATAACTATGCTAACACTTTGTTACTCAGCACTTCCTATACTTGCCCTTATCCCAGGCGACATAGAACACTGCTGTCAATCAATATTTAGTATGAAGGGCATTCAATAAATTCTGTCACTAATGGTCTTCCTTAGAAACAGTGTTGTGTAATAACATGAAAAACTTGTGCAATTCTTTGGAGATGTTTATTCAAAACACCTGACATTCTCAATTTAATCCGATTATAATTGACCAAGATATTCATTGTTGAATTATACACACTCATGTACAGTGGCTATATTTAAATGTCGTAATCAAACTTGATGAAATATTATAAATAAGGGCTTACAATAAAGCCCGAGTGTCTTTGCAGTTATCACCAAAAGAGATTTATTCTGAATGAATGAATAGGGTTTTACAGCATACCAACACATTATAGGTTATTCGACGCCAGCAGGGAGGAAGATTCCAGGTTCACTCTATATGTACAAAAACAACAAATTAACATACAGATTTAAACAAAAATACACCAACAAATGAATATGCAGAATGAACCTAGAACCTGCAGAACTGCAGTTTCAGCAAATTCTATTGTATTACTCAACTGTTGCTTCTTACTACATGCATAAGCAACAGTGGTCCTATTCTTGCCATCACTCATATGGCTCCCTGAAACCACACAGGGTTTGATAATATAACCACAATAATGAACATGACAAAAAAATAATAAAATGTCCATGACACCCAAGATAAATTCTGAATTGTGTCGTATATATGATAGTTCTACTGTAACATTAAGAAGAGTTTTTTGTTGGGTTAAGAAATATAAGGCAGGATCAGCATAAAATAACTGCCCAGGTAATCCACGTGCTGTTAGAGCTATGGTAGAAGATGGACGGTATTCTGTTTCCCAGATAGCTATAGTCTAGGCATTTCAGAAGGTGCAGTACATCGTATTCTGACTAACTGTTTGAAATTAAAGAAGTTTTGTGCTAGATAGATCTCCCATTTGCTGACACTTGACCAAAAGGCCAAGCCCTTAGATTGTGCTAAAAAACTTGTGAAAAAATTGTAATCCTAGAAAAATTTCTCACTGGTGATGAAACTTAATATTATTTTTAGCTCGCCGGGACGAAGTCCAAGGAGAGCTATTGTCATGACCCCATTGTCATCGTCTTTTAGACACCGAGGTTAAATTTTGCGTTTAAGTTTCAGTTATCTATGCAACCACTCATTGGATGTCAATGAAACTTTGCATGTGTGTTTACCATCATCAGTGTAACACACAGAGATAAGAACCATAACTCTGGATTGCATTTTGGCACAGTTATGGCCCATTTTGGACTTAGACACCCAGGTTAAACTTGCATTTACTTGCGTTTAAGTTTAAGATATCTATGCAACCACTCATTGGATGTCAATGAAACTTCACATGTGTGTTCACCATCATAAATGGAACAAACAGAGACAAGAACAATAACTTTTGATTGCTTTTTGGCACAGTTATGGCCCTTTTTGGACTTATACACCCAGGTTAAACTTTGAGTTCAGTTGCATTTAAGTTTATCTATGCAACCACTCATTGGATGTGAATGAAATTTCACATGTGTGTTCACCATCCTCAATGGAACACACAGAGACAAGAACCATAACTCTGGGTTGCATTTTGGCAAAGTTATGGCCCTTAAAGACTTAATTTTTGGTCTGTAGACACCCAGGTTAAACTTTTGCGTTTAGATGCGTTTAAGTTTTGGTGTTTGCCGCCAATCTCAATCTTTGCATTGGTGGTGAGTTTTATCCCATCGGCAAGCTTCTTAATTTTGTACTAATAATGTGCTTTATGTTTATTTTTTCGTTTGCAAAGTCTCTCGGTGATCAAACAAACATGTGTTCCAGCATCTGGAAGAGTAAAACTGACTTAAATCAAAACTAAAAACCACCGTTTCGGAAGTTTAATGAGCCTTTAAGTCTCTGTGTCTTTCCTATTTCCCATGTTATAAAAAAATGCTCGCAGGTAAAAGCTATGCTACTAGAAGTGCCCTTGGGTCTGCAATTTTTCAGTGTCTGAACAGTATACCAAGGGGAGACTACTTTGCGGCATTTAGATCATGGACAGCAATACTTCAAAAGTGTTTATCTGTGCGGGAACAATACTTTGAAGGGTTGGCATGAAAAAATTCAGTTTCTGTGAAAATCTTAAATATCCGAAGACCAGTGACAGAATATATTGAATGCCCCTCATAGCCATTGCACATGTTTTCCTAAATTAAATATAAAGCTTGCATGTAATCCCAACAAAGGATTGATAGAATGATTGAATATCTTAACATCATTTTTATGCCATCGAGGGCTAACAGACGATCAGTTAACCTAACCACTGTTTCCTGGGGACCTGAAAGGTTAACCAGTATTCAAGCTCACCCCATCGCCGCAAGCAACTGATAACTTTCCCGCTTTAATCAGTGGTAAGAGCCTGCTTGAATCAGTGGTAAGAGACGAGTGATAACGAGAAGCAATGTTGTATATCAACCATCACGGAAACTGAAGATAATTTTGTAGGGGCTTGGATAATTTTTGACAAGTAACTTTAAGCTCATACTTGATCATCCCAGTCATTTGTCAAAAAAATGGTACAAGGATAGCCGACGGGAAGTGCATTTTGAAGTAATATCTACTTTATGGAAGATATATTTATATACACAAAACTCGTGTATTTAACATATCATGTACATTTTTTATTTCAAAACTATCAAATAAATCAGATATAAACAAAACTAGCACAGTCATGTACTCCCAACTTAATCAAGGACAAATAAAATGAACTTCTCATAGGTAACTTTTATAAGGACTCGTACTGAGAGAACAATCAAAATGAAATAGAATTAATGTGTAATCTCAGCAACAGACAATTCTTTTGTAATTGTATTGCCTAAAATTTTCAAAAGGTAAGATAATACAACAGAAAGGTAATATTTTCAAAATAATAAATTCTTCAGCCAAAAAGATATGGAGTTCCGACAGAAATTATACATGTTTGTACACCAGAACTATTGCATTTTCCACAAATGATAAAATTCCCATTTTATGTATATTTATTTACAACTGATATTACGCCTGTCTATACATTTTTTTATTAAACTCAAAAGGTTTAATAATTGAATTTTTTTTATACAAAAGTGAAAGTGAGAAACCCAAGTGATTATTTATCATTTAACTATATTAATTCAGAGAGAAATTTACAATTTATGTATCAATACTTCTAGCACAAAGTTGCTCAGACATCAAAAAAATTATGCCCGATGTTGAATGTACATTAACTTATGCACAAAATATACACATAAAATAAGTTTACACAAATTCACTGTATTAAAGGTGACATTTTTGTTAACATTAACACTTTTTTAAAATATTAGCACATGTAAAGGAAACAAAGAGGCCAAAATGGGCCTAATGCCGCTCACCTATTTCACCTGTCACTTCTTTTCAAAGTTTTAGAATTGTTTGTGTTCACAAACAATCGAAGTCCCCTTACCGGACCCAAATTAACACTAACTCCTTTATTTGAACAAAATTGAAACCCTACTCATAGATACCATTTATACCAATATGAACAATTTTGACCGCTTTGTTCTCGAAAAAACGTTTTTTTGTAATTCACATTTTTTTATCCTGATGACCCTTAACATAAACTTCATTTAAAGGACACAGTTTCCACTATAACTATACAAATTTGAAATCATACCAAAAATGGATGAGAAAAACATAATTTCCTGTTCAAACATATAGTACCTTTATGTAAAAATCGGTCAACTTCCTAGTGGGCACCAATTGACCCTAGCCCCTTTATTTGAACAATTTGAAACCTCTACTCATAAGGATCAATTTAAATTAAAAATTCCTATGCTAAACTGATAGGTTCCTGGAGGTGGGGCAAGTCTTGAGCTAGTAGTCACCCTGTGGCTTGAGCAAACCTGAGAGAAACTGATTAGAGGATATATATACAAAATCTCAAAGGTCAAGACTCTGTTCTTATGGAAACATTAAGCCCCAATCCCAACCTGGATTGGGCCAATTCTAACCAAACTTGAAAGAGCTTCACAAATTTAGTGAAAACCTGTCTAGCAGTTCAGAGAAGTCTTTTGAACTTAATGAAACAGCAGACAGAGACAACTGGGTGACCACAAAAGCTAACCCCTGAGTCTTCAAACTCAGGTGAGCTAAAGAAATTACTTCTGATGTTAATGAACAGCTGAATGCAACTAAAAGACAATGACATCCACACCCGTCTTTTTGTTTTAGTTTACAACATTTCAACTGTTGTCATCTTAATTTCAATTAACGAATAATATTTCTATCTAAACTACAGTCTTCCAATGTTATACAGGATTATAATTCAAAGGATTATCGTTAAAACATGTACACTTTGTAATATTTTCACTATTGTTGCCTTCACTTTGTGCAACTTCCATACTGACATTGCCTTTCAGTATTTCTTTTATCTCAGGAATATGCATAGCACTGCAGTGCTATGAATTTTTCTGCTGGATTCAGTTTTAAATCCATCTTGTGAGGAAATGTTAATGTCTCTTTTAATCGAAGGAAACTAATCTCGATTGTTTAGTTTCATCCAATATTTGAAAAAATTATGAAACAAGCACACAAGACATTATTTGTTTATAAGAAAAAATACCTGACCATTCTTAAAATAAACTGTTTGCTGTGTGCCTTCCTACCTACTCAAATCGCATTTTCTCAATCCTTGTTACAGACAAAGTGTTGATTTTTTTAAACAATTTTCCAGTCTAAAAAGATCAAAATCTGGCAAAAATATTTTTCAGCAACCAATCTGCTCACATGAAAAAAAATGTGGGTTTAAAAACAGCAAACAAACACTTCTTTAAGAAAGACCTCACTTTTGAATACTTATTGTCTTTGAAAATATCAATCTCTGATAGAAAATTTCACCTTTCACTTTTGATAACAGTACCACCAACTAGTTTTATAAGATTTCCTCGCGAATCCAAATCTAGATCAATCTCCAGAGAGGTAATTTTCTCACCTTTGTGAACATTGGACAGGTGAGCATCAACTTCTTCAGAATTGGACGTGAACCACTGACACTTCGAACACTCAAATATTTTGGCCTTCTTGTGCCCCAGTAAATGTAAGGAATAATCTTTAACCTTTTCAGTGGTGTAATCACATGCAACATTGTGGCACATATAAAACCTTGATGGCTGACGAAGTTTCCTTGCAATGCAGTCCCGATAAATGAACTCTTCGTCCAGATGCTGCTCCTTTAAATGTTTCTTCATATCCCGTCTCGAGTGGTAGAGCTTGGATGTAGAACAGTATAGGCATTCATAACTCTCTCCAGTAGCTGCCGTAGCAGGTCGTCCTCTATTTTCTGGTGATGACAAAGGTTGTGTGATAAATGAATTAGATATACGAACAAGGTCATTATCTGTTGCCTTCATACCATGACTGTTCTTTGCATGATTTACTACATCAGTTGCCATGCTGGCTGCAAAAATACATTTCTCCACGGGACAGAAGCAAAAATGTGGAGTGGTATGATGCTTTTCATGCTTCAAGATATCCAGAGCTCGAAGGGGTTGATTATTATGTTTATCTCGTAGATGATTTCTCATCAGTTTCACACCGAAATGGATCTCAGAACAGTGCATACATTTATACAGTGGGGGAGGTTTTACTGATTTGACCTTTATCTGACATTTCAGTGCTGCATTCCTAGAAGGTCTGCCCCGGTTTCGCTTACTATCAATTTCTTCACTAGTTATGTATACTTTCATGGCCTTTTCAAATTCTGCATCGTCAACTATTCCAGAATAATCCTGCTCCTCTCTCTCATCATCTGAAACACTTTCTGATGAAGTTTCTTTAGCTGTTGATGTTGTTTCGTTGCCAATTGCTTTAGGCATCACAGTATCAGTTGTTGATGGTGACGGTGATTTACGAGTTTCAGTAACTTTTTCTGTAGATATTTCAGCAGCCTCAGCCTTGTCATTTGATTGCTTAGATGTTTCATTGTGTCTTTCCTTTAAGTGCATCTCTAGTTCACTACCTTCACGTGTCTCCCAAAGACATTGGTGGCAGAAATAAACAGAAGGTTTCCTGTTGGTCTTGTTAGCCTGGAGGTCTCGTATTAAACAGCTCTTCTCAGCATGATTAGATAAAACATGTTTCTTTAGCCGAGTATTGTTATTGGAAATGTATGAACAGTACACACAGCCATACTCAGCAGCCTTTTCCGATCTGATATCCTTGTTAGTTCCCGTACTGCCAGCTGTTTTAACAATAAACTGCCTTGTCAGATCAAGAGATTTGATCATCAAACTATCAACATCCTTTCTATCCTTTCCATCCAGCCATGGTGTGCAACTGTCACAATGTTCTAAATAATCCTCAATTTCCTTCGTCTGAAATGAACACTTGGTCTTCATACAGAAGAACACATAACGCTTTTGTCTTAATTTTACTGCTTTCATGTCTAGAGCATACATGACAGATCCATTGTGACGCTGAAACAAGTGTGTTTTAACTTTTTCTGCCTGTGGTGAGCTAAAATTGCAATGAGCACATTTGAAGGAAACAGGAATCTTTTTCTCTTCTTCAGTTTCAGCTTTATCTTTTGACGAGTCATGCTCTGCATTGTCAATCTCAATTTGGGAACTTGTCATACTGCCAGAGGCTTTTGGTACTGGTGCTGGCAGCTTTGTACGTGCTGGTGGCAGAGGTGACATTGCTTTAGCCTGGGCTGGAACAACTGGTGGTGTGACTATGACACCACCACCAGACGGATTTGCAATCAGTTGAGAATCTGATGCCTTGATTTTTTCCATTTCTTCTTCTGATGAAACAAGCATAGCAACATATTTATGAGCTTTTCCTGGATGATTGGCATTCAAATGGATTTTTAGAAAAGCTTGGCTAAGGGTTACAAACCCACAGTAACCACAGTTCCAACATAAACCAGAAGATACAGTTACTGATGGTGCTTTTGGTGACTCTGCAACGATGGCAGGGGGCTGTGAACCAGTTACTGCTGAAACAGCCAGCTGTCCGCTGACTACATTTGTGATGACCGGTAAACCATCATTTTGACTTGGGGAAGCATTAGGTGAGATCAAATGTGCGAACTGCGGTGGTACTATTTTGGATGCGGCAGGAAGTGACTTTCGTGCAGTGGCTTTTCTTGGAGTGATAACCCTCTGTACTGAAGTATTGGCTGATGGTCGATTATCAACCTCGTCTACCTCCATATTCAGTTGTTCCTGGTCGCCTCCACCATTCCTTGCCTTCTTTGATGAAGGAACATCATTGTCACTATCACTTTTCTTACGCTTCTTTTTCTGCTCACTTCTCTGCAGAAAGTCTGGAAGATAAGTACAGTATTTGAGAGTGCTTGCTGTCTCTGTGAAACTCTCATGCTCCTCTGTGCAGTGGTGGATAACTGAAGCTCTTGAGAAGGACTGATATTTGCAATATTTACAGTGAAATCTGTGCTCCATCACATGCTGAAGTAGTGTATCTTTCTTGTCAGAACGATAGCTACAGAAATTGCACCAGTAGCAAGTAATATCCATCTGAAATGGCTTCCCAAGAGGGGTCATAAGCATGATCTTGGATCCCACAGCACACACTAGATCTGGGTCACAATTTGAGTCACTGGACTCATTCACTGCTGTCTCAACTAGAGCTTCATTTATATCTGATATATCCTCCTTAGTGCAGGTGGCTGTAGGATCTTTTGGTTGCAAGATGCTGCCGTGACTCTCAGTTGATTTGTCTGAGGCAGGTTTCGGCCTCAGTGTTCTATGATGTGGCTTGACAGACTGAACATCACTTTGAGCCAGGATAAATTCATTCTTCTGTAGGAGGTCCTCTACAACATTCTTCACGGTAAGTTCTTTTCCTCTGTCTTCAACCATCTGTTTGAGAAGTTCTCTTATTTTCTGGCTGTTTTGCTCGATTCCCTCGGCACTTGAAGTGGATGCCACAGTTGGAACTCCATTCTGTAAAACATGTATGAGCAAGTGTTGATAAGTCGAATATATCAGAATAGATTAAAATTACAGGTACTGGTATTTCAAGATCTGACTGTCAGAGATAAGCCATTTTATGTTCATACAGTCGTATACATGCACATAGAATTGTTACCTATATTGAAGGAACCAATGCTATGTAATTTTCCCAATTTCTTAAAAAAAAAACAAAGTCAAGGGTCCTGATCCCATTGCCAAAAGTGCCAGCAACAGTCCTGGAGATATAACATGATATATTCAGGCTTTAAAATAGAGATCTCATAAATAATAATTCTGAACAAGAGGGCCAAGATGGCCCTATATCGCTCACCTGACTGACCTTGAGTCACCCAACATAAGTAGATTATATAATACATGTATGCTCAAAATTTCAGAAAGATGAGACGGGCAAGTAGTTGAATTTTAATTTGTTTTGAAGATGTAACAGATGCGTAGATGAGTTCAAACTTGGTAGAGGTTCACCCATGGTAAATGTCAGTATAATTACATCAAAATCAGGTCAGTAGATTCTTACTTTAGATGCTAAGCCTTCGAATTAAGATAAAAATCCAGTTCCAGCACAAAACTAACCTGTTAAGTTTGAGAACGGTTTCAAACTAAAGCATCAGACTAAACTATTGTGCATGAAACTATCGTCAATTCCAGCACAACAAATATTCCTTTGAGTTTCAAACACAAGCCTTCCCAAAGTATATCGCTTGAAAGAATCTTTGTTGCAGTGCACTCTCCCCAAAAAACAATTAAGCTCCTCCAAGATTTCAAGTACACTTTGACACTGAAAATCTCAAGCAGACTTCTTGCTGTTTTGAAACTAGCTAAAAATATGGTATTGCTTTATTATGAAGCAGTAAACCATCCCTGTCTGAACCATAAAAACTCTTGACTTTTATATTCAGAAAAACACCTATTCTAAAATGGTTCATGATATATGAATAATATTTCAATCATTTATTTTAATTGTATCATTCATCTTTTTATGATGAATTATCTTTTAAAACTTATATCTGGTATAATATTGTATAATAATAGCAAAAAAAAATTGATTTAAAGAGTTAATTACCTCTTCTTATAATAATTGCTATATACAGACATTTATGATATAAAACAAGTAATTTGACATAAAACTAACCCTACCCCCTGGCTGCCATGTTTTTTGACGAATCAATATGGCTTCAACAAACTTGGTAGAGAGTCACCCGAGGAAATTTTCTGTGAAATTATTTTAAAATCGAGCCAGTATTTTCCGACAAGAAGATTTTTTAAGTTTTTACTATAGCTTATATAGTAAACTAACCCCATCCCCTGGCCGCCATGTTTTTGACGAATCAAGATGGCTTGAACAAACTTGGTAGAGGGTCACCCAAGGGACATTTCTGTGAAATTATATCAAAATTGGCCCAGTGGTTTCAGAGGAGAAGTTGTTAAAGATAAAAGTTAACGACGGATGACGGACCACAGACGACAGACACCAGGCGATCATAAAAGCTCACCTGTAAGCCTTTGGCTCAGGTGAGCTAAAAATCACCATCCAATTGTACATTTTGCTTGATTTGTATATAAATTGAGTTGACAGTTTCAGAGAAGATGGTGACATCGCAGACACAGACGATAGACAAAAAGTTACCAAAATAAATAACTTGAACCTTTAGTTCATGTGCTGTAAAAAACACACGTCTCAGTGATTTCACGCCTACGTAATTTTGGACACTTGTTTTGAAAGATGATGTGTACAATGTTCTTGTATAATATGTACAACTTGAGTAAAATGACCAGTTAAAACCCTAATCACTCTTTGGGATCACGGAAGGTTAACCAGTAGTCGAGCACACCCATCTTTGCAAGAAACTGGTAACTTTTCCACTTCAATCAGAATTGAGAAACAAATGACAATGAGATGCGATATGGTATATTGAACATCATGGAGACCATGCTGGGCAGTGATTTGAACTTGTGACCCCTGGATTGATAGTCAGATGCACTACTTATAAATGAGCTAACCAGAACAGTTAGTAATTGGTGGCTTAACAATTAGAAATCTAAGTGGGTTTAAAGGCATTATAAAGATGTGATGGACAAAGATGCAGCATTATGCCACCAGGTGAAGGACAACTGGCTACACAAATATAAAAATCCATACAGAATACCCATGTGATAAATCTCACCCGAGGGTCAAAATTATATTCAAGGACGAGGTTCTGCTGAGACAACTGCATGTAATTTTGACCCAGAGGGTGAGTTTTTTTTCTATCCCACAAGAATAAACTCATGATGGATTTTTCTATCACCTGTTTATCTCATATGATAGATTTCATCGGTATTTTAAAGTACATAATAAAAGTAAGTACGAGAAATTACACGATGTTAATCATCCAGCAAATTGTTTGCACTTCAAATGTAATTTTCACCCAGACCTACTAAGAAAGACGACATAAAACATATGTTGATGCCATTTATATCTCTATTTTTACAATTTTCTATAAGAAAAATAAATATTTTTGTGGTCGTGAAAATAAAAAAACAGTGTATTATAATATGATTACAAATTGCAGATAAGGAAATAAATGCCATATATAGATTTTCCTCAGGTAAAGTGAGAAAGATGACATGGTAGACAAGTTTTCCTCCATGAAGAAAAAACCTGTATCTTCCATGAGCAGAAATGGGAGAATATTTCATCTCTGCTTACTAATAGGTGAACCCAAAGGGAATGGATCAATTTTAGTGAAGTTTCAATTACCACTAGTTATATACATACATGTATATGATCATATGTGATAAAAATAAGAAATTAATGCAATTAACACTAGTTCATAAAATGATATATACATGTCGCTTTCAGTATCTGTAAGGGGTTTGATTTTTTTTTTAACGGTATTTCAGTTATATAACGACAGTCAGTACACATAATCATTATTCCTGGGATCCATTAGGTAATTTACCATATAGTCCTTATCTATGCAAGTCAGTAAAGTCACTGACCACTTCATAGTAGTGGAACAAACACTTGAAAGTTCATGGTCAAACATCAGACTGCAGCCAGGTCAGTTTGTTTTTTCATCATTTTGGGAAGATGATACATACCCTTGGAATTGGGAATTTAGCATCGTTTTCTGACCGTAAAATCTCTAAGAGTGACCTTGACCTTTGAGATACGGTCCTGGGTTTTGCGCACAACACATCGTCTGATTATGATGAACATTTGTGTCATGCCATTTCAAAACATGTCAAGCGGTTCAATAGAAATGGGGTGAACACTAAATTGTATATTTTTTACTTCGTCTCCTAAGTGTGACCTAGACCTCTGGGCTACAGAGCTTGTTCTTGCACAAGACTCATCTTCTGATTATGTAAACACTCAATTTCAAAATCTGTCAAGTGGTTTACAAGATACAGAGTGGACAAACGCGACACTTTCTCTCATAACGGTGATCATTTGTGCCAAGTTACTTCAAAATGAAAAAGTTATAACCCAGACAGACAGATGCACATACACAGAACCACGATTGTGACGGAGGAGAGCTCGACAAAAATCATAGTTTACCTGGGTAAAACAATTTCAATGTTGCTGTGTGTCCCTTTAAAATACAAGTGTAACTAAGAAGCCAACATATATTTAGTATACTGATACCTTAATTGGAGATTTTGATGGAACCTGCAGCTCGGGGTCTATTGGCTCCTGTTTAATAGCAACACTACCAGGCTGACCTGCAATCACAGAACAATAAATCTGCATTTGTCAGGTTATCAGAAAACAACTACTCAAATGTGTTAAAGGTAAGGATTTAGCTAATAACTGCTGGGAGATTTCAAATCATTGATTTATTGAATATTTAGCATCATTTTATGCCATTGAGGGCTAACAGGCGATCAATTAACCTAGGATTCTGAAAGGTTAATTAGTGCTCAAGCACACCCTATCTCCGCAAGTAACTGATAACTTAAATCCCACTTAAATCAGCAGTAAGAGACGAATGATAATGAGACACAATGTCATATATCAATCAACAAGAGACTGTTACCAGACTGAGATTCAAACTCACAGCCCCTGGAGTGATAGTCAGATGTGAAACCGACTGAGCTAATTGGGCCCAGCAGGTTTCATATCAAAACATGAGGTGGGTATTCAAATTTGATAAGCTCCACAAAATTTCAATCGTCTTGTCGCTGCATTTGTATTTTTATCACATAATTATTATAGGAATGCCTTCATTTTTCCGGTGTTCATTTTGTATGACGACTTCAGCAAAGTTTGTGTGTGTTATCCAGCAATGTTTAATTCATCAACTCATTTAAAGTGGACTTTTATCCTCTACTTCATAAAGACGCCTTTGGACACCTCTAATATAAACGCTTTTGGACACCTCATATATAGAAGGCTTTTGAATTATTTGGTGAATTATATTTATATTAACTGACAGAGTGGAAAACAGTGCAGAAAGTGTTCAGATTTCAAAAGCCTTCTGTGATTGGTGCAGGAAAACGTGTATCTATTAAGTAAAGGGTTAATTCTTAAAATTTGCTATTTTAGGAAAAATATTTATACCAGTTATCAGTGGTTGATAAGGAATATTTTTTTATGGACCATTTTTGTGTTTTTTATCAGATTTTAATATTTTCAATAGATTATTTCTTGATAATCATATTAATATTTATTAATAAGGGATTTTTGCCCATGACCCCCTTCTTTTCACAATTACTGCGGGTTTTTTTAACCTATGTCTATGCATTTAGAAAATGTTATAAGCCCATCTTTAAAAAATGCACTTTAACGAGACGAGAGGATATCGAGTCAAATCTAGTAATATTATTTCTACCCCAAAACATGTATTTTTTCTGGTACAGTACAAAGTTTCTGCAATAGCTTCAAATCTGGGAGCTTTTAGTATACCCATGACTAGGTGTGTATTATATAAATTGGGCAATTTAATATACAGTCGAAAATTCATTATGTCAATATTATTGCTGGAGTCAATATTCCGGTAGTGTCAATGTTCGCCATCCCAAACTTTTCTCCTTCTTTGTAAAAACATGTAAAGATATTACTTTTTACTTGATAGTGTCTGTGTCAATATTTTGGATATCTCAATCCCAGTTTTAGTTCCAGATTGATCATTCCACACCTTAAATTGAACGATTGTCTCTATACAATAACTGCAGGGCTGTTATAAGAAGCCAGGGGCGGGGGGTTTCCCCTGGCTAATCTTACTTGAACACCCGGCTATTATAAGCTGAGTTTCTTCCATTTTTTGCGGAGGACCCCCAGAACCCCCTCCTACTTCAAAACTTAATGAAAGCGCTGTAATTGTTGACATAATATTGTGGGGGGGTTTGCATGCTGTGTGAAATTCTATGAATGCTATTTTTCACACTTTAAGATGCAACACTAATTACTGGTCTACGGCAAAAATGTCAGTTTTAATGGCTAACAAAATGTTGCAAACATTATATATCAGTGTTTTTTTCTCACCAATTTGGGAAGATGACCATTACCCATGGAATTGGGAATGTTTCCAGTATTTTCATTAACATTAGGAAAACTTGCATTAAATATATTTGTTCAACTTCATAAAAATGTGTACACTTTTGCCTCTCTGGCCATTTAATTTAAGAATCAGTCATACTCAATTCAGAATGGAGAAAACTTTTTATTTATTTTATCAAGGAATTATACAATTGAAGTGTCAATTTACAATTATTGAAGCTTTCAATTGGGAGCTTTTATCACTCAATTGGAAAAAAAAGATGCTATTTGCCATTAGGAATATGACCCAATAATAGATATAAATATGGCCGGAAAAAAAAAAAACTTGCTGTATGTCATCCAACTGGATGATTGATTGCAAATTGTATAAATATCATTTGAATGAATCAATCAGCCTAAACTGCTGAGCAATTCCAGGAACCTGGATATGAGCTTTATCAGTGTATTTCTGCTGCAGACATAATATGAAAGCAAAAGTACAATTGACATGTATACGATAGACAACAATTATTAGGTAACGAAAATGAATATCGATCTTAAGTCAAAATCTATATCGAAATTCGGATATCTAAATACTTTTATGCAGTCCCTCAAATATCGAGATAAAGAATTTAGACTGTAGCTTAAAAGTAAAAAACATTGTTTTACTGCTGAAACTCAATATAAGATATATGTCAAATGTGTTTCTAGGCTGAGTATAAAACAGCAGCCTTTCGCTCTACTGTTCTTGCTTGTCATGTCTAGAAAGGGAGTAATAAATAATAAGTGTCAGAGTAGATTTATTTATCGGCACAAAACATTGAGTGTTTTTGGTGTTGGGGATTGTTGAATGGGCCTTCAATATCCCTTCAATAGGGCCATCCTTAAAAAATAAATTGTTTGCCGTGCTCCTACCTACTCAATCAAAATTGCCGCTACTCAAACTTTTTATTGACTTTCAAAGCGTTGAATTTTTTTTCATGATTTATGTTGATTTTCTTTTAAAAATCAAAATGTGTCCAAAAAAATATTAG
Organism: Panopea generosa; assembly: GCA_029582155.1. Lineage (NCBI taxonomy): Eukaryota > Metazoa > Mollusca > Bivalvia > Adapedonta > Hiatellidae > Panopea > Panopea generosa. The sequence continues at coordinate 60,109,034 of CM055901.1, forward strand.
CTGCCTACCTTCCAACATGAAAAGTACTGGGTTGGAGCACAGCAATCAAATATTTTTTCAAGAATGGCATTGGGGACAACAGCATCGTAGTAATAACAAGAGGGCAAAGATGACCCTATATCACTCGCCTATGTGACCTTGAGTCACCCAACTTAAGTAGATTATATACAGGGCTCAAACTAGAGGGCGATGTGGGCGACAAAGTCGCTCTTTTCTCCGTCACTTCGCTTTTTTTTTTGGTCACGGCGAAGTTTTAAGTCGCCTTAAAATTAACAACATCACTTTTTTTCTGGATGCTAGCGAAGTGCAAATTACAACTATAACCAATATTTGGTATATTCTCTAATCCGTGGATAAGTGTCGCCACACATGTGGGAATGCAAATTGCAATAATCGGTTACTTCTAATCCAAATATCCCCAGGCAATTTTCGGCATATGTGTTAACACCCCATGCCAACATCGTATAGGTTGCTAGGCAACGCAATCGTTTGGCTGACCAAGATCAAGGTTGCATAGAGTTAAAACATCCAGCATCTAATTGAAACCGATCATTTTTTTCAACTGTCAATCAAAGTTTTCCATGAACAAAGTAACTTTCCACGTATTACATAATCATCCTTTGTGTTTGCGAGATGCATAGATGATTGATAAGAGTGTAATTCAATTCTGAATTACACGTTCAAACTGAATAATTAGTGCGTTTGATTTTTAGAAATTACCGATGATTAAAGAGGTATTGATAATTATGTTGCTGCTAACTATGTTCGAGTCGAAATAAACAAATTGAACAATCGATTATAACAACTGTTAATTCGGTGTCCGTGAGTGATGTGTAGAATTCACATAAAAAAATTGTTTTGTTACTCAATTTGTTTGTTTAAATTAACTGGTTTAATTACTCTAAATATTTGTGATCCGACCTGTAACTCACTATATATAATATATATTATAACTACAAAGTTTGACTTCCAAAGAGCCTTGATATATTGGAAACAACAGATAGTATGAAATATTTATAAATGAGAATTAAGAAGGTCAAGTAAGTAACAGTTAGTTTAAGCAGTGTGTAGACTGCATTGGGGATAGCATGTAACACAGCATCTGAAATTTAAAAAATGTGTGTTTAATGTATGTTTCATGAACTTATGATTATGTTTTGCATTTTAATTAAAAAATGTTTATTTGGTAAAAAATAAAAATGGTATGTGAACAGAGAAATATCTTTTTGATTACTCTTTCGGAGATAAAGTTATATATAAATAGCATTTATCTTCTGCTTTTACCAGGTACTAGTGTTCCATGTTCTTTGAAAAAAACAAAAAAACAATAATGAGTGGCATGAAGAATACTCCTACCATGAAAAAGTCGATTGTAAGTGCATTTAGCTGTATCTTTATTCAGATAGTTAAACTCCCTGTTCTTTAAGAATATATCACACAAAAACTAGTTCTTCAATTACAACATCAGATAAAAGACAAGAAGACAGTAAACCAACACATTTGATATGAATAAAAGAACAATATAAAACATTATAAAAACAATATAAAACAAAAATACACATAAAGACATAGCATTAATTTTAATAAAAATTAAGTTTTCGTGTAACCGCGTGACAAAATTTACCACTTCTCCCTATTTTTTCTCCACTTCTCCTTTTTTTTTTGGATGAAGGAGAAGTCACTTCTCCCTAAAATTCAGACCCAGTTTAAGCCCTGTATATAATACATGTACACTCAAAATTCCAGAAAAACGAGATGGGCAAGTAGTTAGAATTTTGATTTGTTTTGAAGATGTAACAAATGCGTAGAAGAGTTGTGCGATAACAATAGTATCCTCATGCGAATATCTGGATATCAGATATCAAAAGAAATTTTTCTATTTATCCATATAAAGAAAACCAGCCTCCCCTCCTGGCGACTACGAATTGCAATGGCTGGAACAAACTTGGTAGAGGTTCACCCATAGTAAATGTCAGTGAAATTACATCGAAATCAGGTCAGTAGATTCTGACAAGAAGGCTTTTGAAGTTTTTACTATAGCTTCCTATATAGTAAACTAGCACCTCACTGTGGCGGTCATGTTTTTTAACAAATTACAACAGCTTGAACAAACTTTGTAAAGGATCACCCAAGGAACATTTCTGTAAAATTGTTTTAAAATCGATCAAGTGGTTTCTGACAAGAAGATTTTTTAAGTTTTTATTATAGCTTATATATAGTAAACAAACCCCACTCCCTGGCTGCCATGTTTTTTGACGAATCAATACCGTTTGAACAAACTTGGTGAAGGTCCTCCAAGGAACATTTCTGTGAAATTATTTTAAAATTGAGCCAGTAGTTTCTGACAAGAAGATTTTTTAAGTTTTTACTAATTAAACTTACCCCGTACCCTTGCAGCCATGTTTTTTGACAAATCAAGATGGCTTGAACAACTTGGTAGAGGGTCACCAAAGGAACATTTCTGTGAAGTTATATCAAAATTGGCCCAGTGGTTTCTGACCAGAAGATTTTTTAAGTTTTTACTATAGCTTATAAAGTTAACTAACCCCATCCCCTGGCCGCCATGTTTTTTGACGAATCACTACAGTTTGAACAAACTTGGTAAAGGCTCCTCCAAGGAACATTTCTTATTTTAAATTCGAGCCAGTAGTTTCTGACAAGAAGATTTTTTAAGTTTTTACTAATTAAACTTGCCCCGCCCCCTGGCCGCCATGTTTTTTGACAAATCAAGATAACTTTAACAAACTTGGTAGAGGGTCACCCAAGGAACATTTCTTTGAAGTTATATCAAAATTGGCCAATTGGTTTCTGACAAGAAGATTTATTAAGTTTTTACTAATTAAAATTGTCCCACCCCCTGGCGACCATGTTTTTTGACGAATCAAGATGGCTAGAATAACTTGGTAGAGGGTCACCCAAGGAACATTTCTGTTAAGTTATATGAAAATTGGCCCAGTGGTTTCTGACCAGAAGATTTTTTAAGTTTTTACTATAGCTTATAAAGTAAACTAACCCTACCCCCTGGCTGCCATGTTTTTTGACAAATCACTACGGCTTGAACAAACTTGGTGAAGGGTCCTCCAAGGAACATTTCTGTGAAATTATTTTAAAATCGAGCCAGTAGTTTCTGACAAGAAGATTTTTTTATGTTTTCACAAATTAAACTTGCCTTGCCCACTGGCCATGTTTTTTGACGAATCAAAATGGCTTGAACAAACTTGGTAGAGGGTCACCAAAGGAACATTTCTATTAAGTTATATGAAAATTGGCCCAGTGGTTTCAGAGAAGTTGTTAGAAGCTAAAATGTAACGACGGACGACGGACACCAGGCGATCATAAAAGCTCACCTGTGAGCCTTTGGTTCAGGTGAGCTAAAAAGGGGGAAACAAATGTTTTGGGAAGTGGAACTGATGGGGGTTGGGGCACTTGGCTGTCAAAATCAACCAAGTGCTAGGAAGGCATGACCTAGATGCACGCATCACCATTTTGCATACCTTCAGCTTCGGCAAATACTTGGTAGCCCTCTATGACCATCGGCTTCTTCATAGGACTATTTGAAGACATGGTGAAACCCAACTATCAATGACGTCTGGAAATGAAATAGACAAAATTGAAATTGTATTTAAATATTTTAGTGTAAAACCAACAAAAGAGATTCACAAATACAAATATATGATGCTACATTTAATAGCAGAAACATTTAACTAGGTAGTATTGTATGCAACTGAGGGCTAACAGATGATCAGTAACTGTTAACCTAACCATTTTTTGTTGGGATCCTGGAAGTTTATTTAAAATACAATTTAAGCACACCCCATCTACGCAACTGATAACCTTCTTATTGAATCACCAGTAAGAGACAAATGACAATTAGACACAATATTACATATAAATCATCACGGAGACTGTGGTTAGGCATAATGCATGTGGTCATGCGGGGATTCAAACTAGAATCCTGGATTGATAGTTGCACACACTACCAACCTAGTTAACCAGGCCTGACTCAATGATGTATGTAGTATAAAATACTCAGTGAGTTAACCAGGCCTGACTCAGTGATAAGCTACATACTTTATCATATTGTTATTTGATACATAAGCTGTAACAACCAGCATAGCCATAGAGGATACTGCCTGTTGCAAGTTAACACACTTTCTGAATTTCTTGTAAATATATTTTATTGATATTATGGAAGTTAATCTAAGCAACAATGTTTAATGTATGTGCATATGGATTAAAATAAAGGTTTCTCCAGATTCACTACAGCAAACACAGCACTCAAATATATTGCAATGGACATCTTATCTGCATGCATAATAAATAAAATGGCTAATTAGGTACATCCAATTTACAGTTTCATGCTGGGTTACATAAAACACATCTCTGGTCATGATCAAAGTGATAAAGTGAAATTATTTGGGTCAAGTTCCATGGATTAGTACATTTTTTTACTTCGAGAGAATGAAACAATTTGTGAATCAAAGCACTACAGTTCCGATGGGGGCGGAGCATATAAGGTGTAAAATGTTGCTATTGTTTTAGACAAACAGGTCAATTTGCATACGTTGAAGAAGAATAATCCTGATTTCCTTTGATTCTTAAACAGGGTACAAAATCTACATGTTCTATGCTCAACGTTGACCCTTTTCTCGATTAAGTCAGAGAATGTTACTGAATGGTTTGCCTTTGAAAGTGTATTTTCTGCTATAGTAGGAACATCGACTTCAAGATATAAGTTCAACTCAACTCATGATATTTTCAGAAATGACAAGCTTTCTATCATATATAATATATCAAAGTGCTCTGAATCTAGCATGATGAATTCCACGTTGAGTATATTCATTTACTATCTTCTTTATTGATTTCTCTAGCGCAACAGTGAAACAATTTGTTTAAAAGACAAAAAGTAGAAATGTATATGTCAACATAAATAACTGATTCTTATATTTATATTTTCTGGGGCCCTATATCACCCCATAAACGGAACCGTTCAAAACATCTCAATCAGTTGCCTTTCCTTCACTATATAATTCCTTGCTAGTCATCCATTAAAAAACTTAAAATTTCTTTGTATTCATTTTACTGCAGCAATATTCTAAATAGAAACACATACTTAAAAATGCACCATTCATGAGTGTCAAACTTAAAAAAAATCAACAAAGGAGGGAACACCCCTCCTGTACCCACCCCTCCCATTCTTAGCAACATGCCTTCAAAATTCCTGGGGGAAACCCTGTACAATCTATATATATTCTCTCTTTTATGCTTTTATCTCTATGTCAGTTGACGCGCGTAAAAGTCTATGTCCTTGCGAGGGGTTTGACTTACTGGAAGATAGATAAATATAAACTGACACCAGGTCATCTGTTTAGAACTATTCTTTAAATGCCAAGTGCCAAGGTTCTATACAATTTTTCAAGTATTTGGTACGACCCACCTGAGGATTGAACTACCAGACCACTACTTTAGAAGACATACTTATTGATGTTTAAACTTTTAAAGTCATCGTATTTCAATTAGTAACAATTAAGGTCGCATTCAATGATCTGTTACTATAACATTCAGGCAATATGACAAATTATATTGATTGATTTTTTATTAGTCCACGAGTACATGCAGGAAAATATAAAATATAAACATGAAGACAAGTTTGGATAATGAGGTATACGCACACACAGCTAAATATAAACAGAAAGAAAAACAAAGAGAATAGATTAAAAAGTACAGTGTATTCTACACTTGCCAGTAATTTATTATTATGCCACACAGAACAAACTGGCCGACAACCGATGCTGACCTGACCTGACCGAACTGACCTACTTTCCATTTTTCGGCGTTAGTGTGTAAACTTTTGTACACAAATCAAACCATAAAGACGGCGGCCTGTTGAACTTGCAAGTCGCTTTAGATATGTATATATAAAAATATATTAATGAGACCGAACACGTACATTTGTCAAATGAGTGAATGCTCTAAGCGGCCTTAGAACAATTTTCCACCATGTGAAACCATGTTTTTCCCGCTTTGTTTTCATTGTTTGTAATAATAAGTCGTTTGCTTATACATATATATATAAACCATTCAACAATGGAAGTATTCAGCGCACTTAGAGGTCATACTCAAACTTACTTGATAGTATTATATCCCAATATATTGTTGGTAATTGCTTTTCTCCGACTGCTCTACAGTAGGTCGTCTACAGTAGCCTCATGACATCATAGATTATGACGTCACAACCAAGGGGAATAACTGGTAAGGCACCGATGGGGAATAGGGAAACGCAAATGTGTATTATTCCTACTTGTCTCTATAATATATAGTGAATAAAACATATGTACATGCTTGCTATACGTTAACGATCAAAATTAAAGAAGAAGACCTTACACATTGTCATTTGTTGACATGATAGTGCCAAAATACCATTAACATAGTGAGTAGGGGGTCATGTCAATTAGTGTAATTATATATGCCACATGTAAACAGTTTAAATAACTGGCTACAGGTGTGTATGTGCAACCCATTCCACAACATTAGAACCGGTTTAATGGGTATCTGTATCTGTAAGGTACCGGAAAGGCATCAATAATGAGTATTTACTTCCGGGCGAGAGAGTGCGCTTAAGGTGTAACCCCACCATTGATTTTTGTTCTTTATTCTATAGTAAATAATAAAAGTTTGAAGGCTTGTCATTCATAGAGGGTCCCAAATGAAAGAAGTGAAACCTACATTTTACTGTTTGTCAACCTCTGCACTATCAACATATGATGAGAAAAGTAGGGGTCATGTGTCATATAAGAGATTTTTTTTCTGCTCAGTGTGTACACTGGTGACAAAGTGAAAGTAGACTTCCGAAATCATGAATTCATACCCCAATTTCCAAGCTTCATTTTTTTTTCTAAATTCACAATTCAAACATGACAATGCTATCAAAATGTTCAAAATACATCAATAATGCCATTCAAATAAAAAAATGAGCATTACAATAAGGAAAATGCATTTTTAAAGAAGAAGAATTGAGGATTACTTATAACCGCCATTATGCGACTACCCCACGGAAGCACTTCCTTTTTGCAATGGTGGCACTATGCCTTAAGAGTTTACATAAGTAATGATTTCTGTTTTAGTTTTTCTTTGAACGATGGTAGGTCTGGCGTTGTTGTTATCACGTTGGGTAGCGAATTCCAATCGTTGGTAGTCTGCGGGAAGAAGGAATTTTGATACAGTTCCGTGTCGCACTGAAAATGTTTATAGTTTGTGCTATTACCGCTTCTTGTTCTAGAACTAGTTTCGGTGAGATAGTCGCTCTGGTACAGCCACAAACCCTTAACAATTCTGTAGAAAGGACGAGCTGATGGTCACGTCGCCGCTCTTTTAGAGTATCTGAACCCAGGTTATCTAGCATGGAGGTCACACTACTGTGTCGGCTGTAGTTGGAGCAGATGAATCTTGCAGCCTTACATACCTTCTTCAGTGCTGAGATGTTCTTTTGTAGATAGGGGTCCCAGATGGAACAGCTGTACTCGGGAACTGTGAGTTTGAGCGACGGAGGACATTGTCTTAGGTTCCGTAGTAGAAATCCCAAAGTGGAGTTCGCTTTCTTTGTAGGTTTGCATATATATGCGAGTCCCATTTAAGTGTTTTGTTTATGGTTACTCATAGGTAGGGGTTTTCTTCAACCTATTCCAGAACGGTGCCTCCCAGTTGGTACCTGTATGTACTTGGTGTCTTTGATCTATTAGTACGGAGAGTGTAAAAAAAAAATTAGTTGAATGACATACCCCAGTTTCGGCATACTTCTTAAGTGATTTAAGGTCTCTTTGGAATTCGGGTTGATTTGGAAAAGATTAGTTCGGCACATTCTCTTTTCGAGAGACACTGAATAAACTCCGTGATTCTAAAGGTCCAGGAAGAAACTGAGATGCATCGTCACAAGTCGCATTTGTGACACCATGGGAATCAAAACCACCTTCCAGTTTAAAACATTGTCACTTATCTGACCATCAACATATCTGATGGCTGCTACACACTACAACCACGTCCATGGGTTGGAACATGTATATGTGCCTTCATATCTTCTTTGATGTACTGAATTCAAAGGGAGTATATCGAGACAAAAAACGTTTTATTGTCTAACAATTTAAAATTATTTTTAAAATGGATAACAAAAAACATCCTTCCCATTATCATTAATAAATAAAAAATCAATTTTATATGTTAAATCCACCTTTTTGAAACGTGACAAAATCGATATTTAAATTGGAGTGGTAAACTTGAAACGAAATCCCCATTCTAAAAATAGACAGCACTTAAAAATATAGAATGACGACCTCCACATCGTCATTCGGCACTTATAACTAACTACATGTCAACCTCGTTCTGTGTAACTAATTAAATTAAAATCAAAATGAAATCGCGTGACTCATTTAATACGTCACAAAATTCTAAGCCCAAGTAAGAAAATCCCATTTCAATATACATGTATTCATAATAGACATCATTTTGGCAATATGAGGTCAGTGAGTATATATATATAAAAAAATATATAGATAAAATTATTTTTAGCCAATTCAAAAATTTTGAAAAATCCTGATATAGTCCCTTTAAGCACCTATATGTTATTAAGTCATTGCTTTAAGTAAGAATATACATAGGAAATCAAGTGATTCATTGTACTTTGTTGTTACGATGAGTTAATTTTTTTCTCTCACGATTACCAAAATTTTATTATGTCGGTTGAATTTCATCTCCAGGTCACATACCTCCCCTATCTGGTGCCCCTACACTAAGTAGTATATAGTCGAAACCTCTACCATATTTACCGTCCAATATCCATTTATGTTTTCGACCGAGACGATATACTCAGAGATGTACTGTTTTCGTATATAGTCTAGTTAATCTACAGTTATTTTAGGTCAACCGGGACAAAATTGCAACAGAATGTTTCTAAGCTGTTTTTGTATTTAGATCATATATTGCTTCAAATCATGTCAAACGTTTACCGCAATTGGACGATGGGAAAGCTTATTTTTATTAGTTCAAACACACAACCTAACTGGAAAAAGGTCACCACTAACACTAGTTGCTTATAATAGAACTTTTTACATCTTATAATGTTATTTTTGTGATACAGTTTTACAACTATAAGTTTTTTTTCTCAGAAAAATAACATGTTTTAGATGATTTGGAACCTTAATGTATTGAAATTGTGCCTTAGATAAAATTGCAACAGAAAGTTTCTAAACTGTTCTTTTCATTTACATATATATTGCAGGAAAATGATATCAAAGGTTTACCGCAATCGAGCAATAGGAAAGCTTATTTGTATTAGTTCAAACATACCACTTAACTGAAAAATGTTGAGCTTTGAAAAGATCAGCACCGACACTAGTTGTGTATAGTTCACTGTTCTACTCCTAATACTGTTATTTTTATGATGAATATGTTGTAACAATGAGTTTGTTATCACAAAAATAACATTTTAGATTATTTGAAGCCTCAGTGTATTGAAAATGTGCCGTTTGAGCATGTGAAATTACCCCACCCACTTATTTTAACAGGTCAATCTATAACTAGTTTAAGTCAAATAAGATAAATTGCAACAGGATGTTTCGAAAATAATCTCCTTTTTATTATTATAATATATTGCAGGAAAACATAACAAAAGTTTACCACAAACGAACAATCGCAGTTTGATGAATATGTGTAAAACTCACGAAAGGCAACTGCATACACTGCTGATGAGGCCCACCCAGTGGCGTTCATGTTCCCTGAATCTCTTAAAGTAATGCCTATTGTTCCCCAAAAGTATTTCGTCCATGTTCCCCAGATCTCTTAAAGTATGTCCACTGTTCCCTAGATCTCCAAAGTTTAAACATAGTTCCCTGAAAGTACCAAATAGTATTCACGTCTACTTTAGTCTTCTCTATTATTATTTACACATCATCATAATAAGCAAAATACATGCACAATCTTCTTTTCCTTGTCCATTCTGCAGGCAGATCAGGTCCATCCTCTTGTCCACATCTCTTGTGTCTGTATGTCAAACGTCTTAACAAGGACTGTTTGAATATGTATGTAACTCTCGTCATCAAGTTCAATGAAGTGGTATTTGACTTCACTAGATAGGACACATAGGATATCTTCAGGTGAAATGCCAAAGTTTGACCACGGGAACACGACTTCTGCAACCTTTTTAGAAGACCCCCATAGTAACAATGCTTCATGTAAAATATCTAAGGGCTATGGCTTGGACTTTCCGAAAAAAAATGTTGTTTTTTAAGTTGCCTTAAAAATGTGCTTGTAAGCCCTGTGGCAGGAGGGCATTTGTGGTTCAGTCACGCTGGTTCAAGATTTTGTCGTTATATAAATGCTGTGCAAGTTTGGTTAAGATTCGTTGAAAAATGAGGGGTGCTATCGCGACTAAAAGAAAAACGTTAACGGACGGACGACGGACACTTTACCACGACATAAGCCCTGCTGGCCTCTGGCAAATAGAGCCAAAGAAGAGATCGAGGGAAGGACAGAAGAGACAAAAACAATTATTTATACAGCTGAACCCTTAATTTACAAAAGGCAATACATAAACATAAATTAAATATACTTTATTGTGTAAACATGATCAAATTAATAAAAGAAAGATAGTTGCCTAGTGGGACTGAACACCAGTCCTTACGGTCCGAAATCGACGATGATAACCACTGTACTATTCTGTCTGATACCTTTGTTCGGAATTACCATCCAAAATTTGTTTCGGGTACATACAATTATTGAATGAAGTTGGACAGGGTCCCAGACTAACACGCTGCTAGAAACCTCCAAATCTCAAAAACTGTTTCAAGCAGTCAACATCTCATTTTAAAAGTAAATTATGATCAAGTATAGAAATTATACAAAAACAGTGACTTGATTACAGAGACTGACAGGCTAATAGCAAAATAATGTACACGGAACATTAAGCGTAAAAAAATCTTCATTTCTTTAAATATATATACAAAATGAATTTCCCAAATTTACAATCAAGCCCTTTCTTTTAATACAAAAAATCACAAAAATATGTTTGATTCAGGAGGAGCTGTGTTTCCATAATTTAGAAAACGCCACGTGGTCTTGTGATAGATCACTGAACCCATTATCGGAGGGTCAAGGGTTCGATCCTCCGCCACGACTATGTGTGGTGTCCTTGATAAAGGCACTTTTTTCCACATATGCGTAGTACTGGTAGTACAGGAAGACATCGAGCGTGATTTGTCTAAGTTGTAAGTACTTGTTTCACAATCGAAGTAAAATAAATAAGTTAAACTAAACTTAAAAACGCTAAATGTGCCACCTGAAATTTAGACAAGTGCCTCTGTTTATATTTCTCTGATAATATTGCTCAAATGAGGTATTTTTAAAGGACAATATCCCTAGATCTCTAAAATTGGACGGGACTTTGTAATAATACGCGAGCGTTCGAAACATCTCAGTGAGTTGCTTTTCCTCCTCTATATGTAAGTCCTTTGTAATTCATAGTGACAAAGCTCGTTTACTATGGAACGCCAGAGCTGTTCCGTATTTACGGGTCAGTGTACTATTATCTTGGGTTTTCGTTTCATTGTCTTTTATTATGGAGTCATTTTGTTGGTTTGTCCTAGCATTATGTTGGGTCGTATGAACAATATGTAGTCATATTATTATGTTGGTTTGCAGAACCATTGTGTTGGATAATCAAAGCATTGTGTTGGGTTGTATAACCATTATGTTTGGTTGGCTTGGTGTTATTTTGGGTTGTATACTCACTGTGTTTGGTTGTCGTAGCTTTATGCATGATTTACCCATCCTTATGATGGACTGTCATGAAATTGTGTTTGGTTATTTGATCATTGTGTTTGGTTGAATTATTGTGTTTGGTTGTGTTATCATTGTTTTTGGGTTGTCATAATCATTGTGTTGGGTTGTAGAATCATTGTGTTTGGTTGTCTTATCTTTATGTTCGGTTGTATAATCACTGTGCTGAGTTCTCATGTGATTGTTGGATTGTATAATCATTGTGTTGGGCTGTAGAACCACTGTGCTAAGTTGTAATGGCATTGTGTTGGATTGTATAATCATTGTGTTTGGTTGTCTTATTATAACGTTCGGTTGTATAATCACTGTGCTGAGGTCTCATGTCATTGTGTTGGATTGTATCATCATTGTGTTCTGTTGTAATAGCATTGTGTTAGGTTGTATAAACCATTATGTCTGGCTGTCTTGGTGTTCTTTTTGGGTTGTATTATCACTGTGTTTGGTTGTCGTAGCTTTATGCATGATTTACCCATCCTTATGTTCGGTAGTATAATCACTGTGCTGAGTTCTCATGGCATTATGTTGGATTGTATAATCATTGTGTCGGGTTGTAGAACCACTGTGCTGAGTTGTAATGGCATTGTGTTGGATTGTATAATTATTGTGTTTGGGTTGTAGAATCCCTGTGCTGAGTTGTCATGGCATTGTATTGGGTTGTATAATCATTGTGTTGGATTGTCTTACCATAATGTTGGGTTGAACTTGTATAATCATTATGTTGGGTTGCCATGGCTATGTGTTAGATTGTATATTCATTGTGTTCGATGGTTGTAAAAACATTGTGTTGGGTTGTTATAACATTGTGGTCGGTTGTCTCATCATTATGTTAAGTTGTATAAGCAATGAGTTGGTTTGTCATCTAGCATTATTTACATAATAAAAAGTCAGATATTTATGGGGATTGCACTCCAGACTTCACACTGAAATCCATTATGTCACCGACTATCCTATTTCGCCAATTCAATTTTCTAAATCTCACATAACATATGTTCAGATATAACCATCCGTATCGGTATTCCCGATAATATACTCATCTTTACTTGTGGAAATAGTTCCATGCTTTCTAAACGTAGTACTGGAAGGTCATATGTTAGTTATCTGGGATACATAGCATCACCATAAATAACAACACTACGGAGTTTAGAATCTTAGCAACTGTGCATGGTCTTCTCACGGAATCCGCAAGAATATTTCACTTATCTCGATATGATGGAATAGTTTTACATGGAGTATTCTTCATTTTCAAAAAAGTTACTTTAAAAAAACGGATGGACATAATTATGTTATCAAAGTGGTATACTTACATTATGTAAAAAGAGATCTAGATCTATCCCGCTCTAGATACCGTTGCAAATAGTGCATGTCTCAGCTTCCCTCAACCTGATATGAACATCTGTTGTCACTAAAAGCAACCGCATCAACTCTTGGTCCAACATCGAGAAAAAGGTCGCAATTTTCTCCCGCTGGAAACGGTCTAAAGGCATTTCCACGTGTATACGTCTCCCTCAGCAAATGCGCGATGTCCGCATCGTGTTACCACTGACATATGTCCCTACGCATGAACCCTTGGATTTGTTTTCATTGTAACTATTTTATTTCGAAGTTGTTTCATAACAAGCCAGGGATATCGCAATGACGCCCTTTTCCACCGAAACAGCATTCAAACTCTCAATTTGTTCTAATTTAAATGATGGTGAATCCAAAAGATAATGCCGTCTCTTGCAGAAAAAAAAAGTGATATGATCAGTAATATTTCCGGTACAAAAATAGTAAATGGTTTGGAACGAAGTCTGTGTGTTTGTTTAAAGCCATGAATTATATACTATTTAAAAATATACATCGTTATTCAAGATATTAACGTGAAGTTTATTAACAGTAGTTTCAAGGAAATGTGAAACAAGAGACAATTTATGAGCATGTTTCTATTCAAATGAGTAATGCCTTCTAACCACTCTGCGCTATATTAACTTAACAAAATCGGTTAGAATGTTTCAAACCACTATTATCAAACAGAGCTAGTGACGTTATCTGCACAATTCATTCATTCGTTTTCCTCGGTTTTAGCAGAACAACATAACGACAAGTCAACCGAACATAATGGCATGTGAACCTTACATAATGACATATCGACCGATCATAATAACATGTGAACAGAACAGAATGTTACCATAACCGATAGTGATGAGACGACCAATGCCATGAAAGCTTAGCGTAATGATAATACAACCGAACATATTGATGAAATAACCGAACATAATGATGAAACCACCAACCATAATGCAATGACATCCCAACATAATGATTATACAACCTAACACGATTATATGCAACAATTAAACACAGTGCAATGGCAACAACAATTGTATAAGAGAAAACAATGCATTGACAACCAAACCTAATGAAGGGACAACCCAACACAATTAAGACCAACCCAATAAAATAATTATATAACCGAACACAATGCCTTGACAACCCTACATAATGATTTGAAATCCCAACACATTGGATAGCAACCCAGTACAATAATTATATAACCCAACATAATACTATGAGACAACCGAACACAATGCAATGGTATTCTAATACAATTATTGTATAACCCAACATAATGATGGGACAACCCAACACAATGAATGGCAACTCAATACAACGGTTGTACAACCCAATACAATGATTCTACAACCTAACATATTGATATGGTTACTAAACATAATGTTAATACGACCAACATAAAATGATCATGATAATAATATCTTTATTTAAAGAGGGTAAACTCATTAAGTTTTATATACAATATTATGCTTATTTTTAATGAGGCCCTCTGAATAACACATTTAAAATCAATAATATCAAGATTACAATGTTTTACATAAACAATATTTGGACCAGATAAATCTATACAATCTATACAATGTTAACAATGGCAAAATGCATTATTTTATTTTCATGCAAAATATGTTTTAATTATCATAAATTCTTTGTACATACATTTAAAAGTAGCTACGTTATTCAATTTTCTGATTGTTGAAGGTATATTGTTCCAGACTTTCAAAGCATTGTAAGAAAATGCACGTTTAAGAAGTTCAGTTTTAACCTTTGGATGCATAATGTCCTCGTTTAAAAATTGAGCGTACATTATAACGGGTGTTAATGAGTATCTTAATTAGGTTACATGTATATGAAGGTACTAAATTATTATTTGCTTTAAATACAAAAATACCAATATGACATTTTATTCTGTCAGGAAATGATCTTCAAAAAGTTGAAAAGAAGGTGTTTTATATGGTGCATTCAATATGAGTCTAGCAGCTTTCTTCTGTATTTTAAGTATCTTTTTAGTATTAGAAAGTGTACCGGTACCCAAAACAGGCGAGCAATAGTTCAATATAGGCTAAATATATACACATTGCAGAATAAAATTTTCATTTTAACATTTAAGTATTTAGATATACGTCTAAATAGATATAATTTTGAATTTAATTTATCACATACTGACTTGTGTGTTCCAACTTAATGTTTCATCAATGCATAAGCCAAGTAGGTTGTGACAGCTTACATGTTTGATTTGTTAATTGTTGACTGAAATACATCATTTTGTAATATAGTTTCAATTACCACAAGTGACAATCACTAAAATGAATAATAAAATCATCGGCGTACATGTCAACACTCGAGTCATCAACAACAACCGTAGATCATAAACATAAATTAAGAAAAGTAGAGGACCTAAAATTGAACCTTGTGGGACACCTGCTTTGATATGTAAAAGACCAGAATGAATGGTTCCTAATTCAACACTTTTGCATCTGTTTTTTAGATAGGATTGAAACCACTGTTCAGTAAAATGATAAAGTTTCAATTGATGTAAAAGAATATCACGGTCTACTAAATCAAATGCCTTACATAGATCCAAAAACACACTTCCTATAAGTTTCCCAGAATTAATTTCCTTCATCCATTTGTTGAAATTGTTAGGGCAGTTTGGAAAGTTTACGGAATCCAGATTGGGTTGTATGAAAGACGTCAGTTTGCTAAAATATGTATGTAACTGGTTAGATATATGTCTTTCAAATATTTTTGATAATGATGACACTATAGAAATAGGTCTATAATTACTAGGTCCATCTTTGTAAATTGGTGAGACACACGCCTCTTTCAGCTTATCGGGAAATATACCATGATTAATGCTACTGTTAATGAAATTTGAGATTTCTTGTGTAACAGTGTCTGAGCACAGTTTTAAAATACGTGGACTGATACCATCTTGACCGGTAGATTTTCTTATATTCAGTGAACCATAAATTTCTTAACCTCAAAAGAGGTGATTTAATTGATTGAAAATTCCCTCTCTTTGAGTTTGTTATCTAAAGACGTTTTCAGATTTTTAAATATGTGTTTCTGTAAAGGCAATTTCGTAATAATGTCTGTCACATTTATGAAATGACAATTCAGTAAATTTACAATGTCCTGTAAATTGGTCTTGACATGTGTACCAATGCTAAGTTTATTGACACTGGTACTGCCCTTATTGTTATCTGCAGATGCGATTTTTTCATGTGCTTCCATAACACACTGGAATCAGTATTACTGCTAAAGGCAGTACTTTTGCATAATGTATCAAACTTGTGACCTTGTCAGTCAAATTTTATAATTTAACCAGTCTTTGCAAGCATGATACTTATCTCTCAATTTTCGAGCTTCCTTTATTTAATCAGTAAACCTTTCTGGTTGACTCGCTTATTTTGACGCGCTTGGTTTTGAGAGGCCGAGTTCAATAAGTATAATAAACACACGATAAAATATATCAAGGCCAATAGTCGGATTTTGGGATTCATTTATAATATCTATATCCGAGTTAATCAAATCAAATCTAAAAGCAATTTCATTAAAATCATTAAAATACCTGTAACTTAAATGTTTGTGTATAGCAGGCAGATTATTGCTACTTTGTTTGGTTCTTCTGGCAAAACAAACAGGATAGTGATCACTTAAACTGTTACATGGTACGCGAACCTCTATCATATTTTCCGGAAAGGTCGCATAGATATGGTCATTTGTGGTGCTACTCAAATTGGTAACTCTTGTAGGAACATTAACCATTTGAACAATACCTAGAGTTTCAACTAAACTAGCCCATTTAGAATTAGTGTAACCAATATCAGTCTCATAGTCTAAATTAAAATCACCTAATATATAAGTCTTTTGAAAAATATCAATAGCAGAATTAATCTGACATTCAAAAATATCAATCCAATTTTGTAAAGCATTGGGTGGTCTGTATATAAAATTTAACAGAAAAGATTTACAGTTTGGTAAGGTTACTTCAATAAATAGCGATTTATGGGGTTTCGTGTAATATCAATCGAGTTTCGGAAGCACATATTGAATATTTAGGGATGCCACATGTAACCCTTTATTCTTACAACCAACTGAATTAAAGTTAGGTGCAAATGGGTTATTAGATAAAATAGTTGAATGGCTAACATTGGAATGCGACATAATGGTGGCAGTTAGAAAAATCGTTAAATGAGCATTTAGAAATTAAATATGAATCCGATGTGCAGTCTACAGCATCAGTGTTAAATGTATTGTTAATGTTAGAATTAGTCGAATCTGGAATGGTTGTACTCATAAGATTATTTGATGAATGTTTTTTATAAGTACATGGGAAATCTCGATACGATACCCCGTCGCCGTTTCTGTCGTATTCAGATTCCGTACTACTCATTCAACCACTCCACGATTTCTGAAATAGTGTATATCTATGGCGACGTTGCCTCCCATCTCCAGACTGGGTAGGTAAGATTGCAATATTTTAATGCTATGGTAACAAAACACATTGTTTATATGACCCAACACAATGCTAAGACAAGCCAACACAATGATCTTCTAACCAAAGACACTGACACAATAACCCAAGATGATAATACAATGACACATTAAAATGCAAATGTTGAAAACAAGGCAGCTCCTGCGTTCCATATGTGGTTATGCTGTATATGATGTACAAGATGTGAAATGTGCTTGTTTCAGCTCAGGCCTTCAATGAAACATATAATTGTTTCCAAAAAGGTGCTATAAACGTGAAAATTAATAAATTACGTAAATTTACGATTTTCTTGCTTTTTCAGAACTTTGTACTCGATTTGTTTTTCTTAAAAATAGTAAATCTCCGTTGTTTTGTTTTTTTAAATTGGATTTAACAATAGGATATCACCTTTATTTTACCTTTTTTAGTTTTATTATGTCGTTTAAAAGTATGAACCTAAAACATAGAATATAAAATCATGAATGTCTGATCTTTTTATCATCAAAAGTTTAACTCAGTGAGTCAATTTTTTTCCGAGAAAATGCTAAAAAAAGTAAATCAATAGTTAGTTATATAGTTAACACAATTTATCTTAAATAAATGTCTCTTTAATTTTATAGGTATCTCTTTAGCATATAGTTATACCTCTGTAACAGAGAGAGATAGTTCTTAAATTTTAAGAGACATCTCTTCCTTAAAAATATACCATCCCTTATATACTGAATGGAGCTTCTAACCTGGCACTATTTTATTTCCAATATCTTCGTTAAAATATTGATTAACGTTATCATTTTTGGGTAGTAATTAGCCTGTTTTTGTTTTTTTTTGTTGTGTTTTTTTTTTGGTCAGTGTAATTTGTAATTGAAAATACTTTTATCGTCGCCGATTTGACGTATCACATGACGTCAAAAGTACATAGAAAACGTTAAAATGCACGAGAAATTAAAGATTGAACATACAAATGAGGAAAGACAGCCGACAACCAAAATCATTTGTGTCATTTTTTGTTATCTTTTAAATGATGTATATAGCATTTTGGTTGATGTGTGTCTTTATAGATCTAGTTAATATTCAACCGTTTCAAAAATGCACCTCCTAGCCTCCATCCTCTTTAAAAAGCGGCGGCTTGTGCAATGGATATTAGAAAATTCGAAAAAAAACATTTTAACATCTCTCTTCTCGCACGCACATATGCACGCACCCATACGTGAAAAAAACAAAACGTAATACGTTCAAAAAACACAATAATGTCTTAATTCCTTTGGTGTACGTTCAAGACACACGTTAAAAATAACGTTAATTAGTAAATTAAGTTGTTATCTACATTATTTAAGTTATGTTTGGATTGATATGGATGCATATTAAAATATAACGTTTTGTTTAGCTTTTTATTCTTTGACCCATTATTTCAGACATATAACGTAATTTTATACCCCATCTCCTTTCTATACTAGGGACCCACAGTTCCGTATTACTACTGGAGGATGTATACGCTCGTAATAGACAGATATAAACAATAAATAGTCTAAGTCATATTCCCAGAATGTTATTCATAACTCCATATGTGACGTCAGAGTCGCTAAATGGATAACATAATCTTCCATTTCTTATGTTGATCAGCGGCGTAGCTGCCTTTACGCTATAACGCCCGGGCATGTACATATTATTGCGTACGCATCATTATATCTCCTGAATATACCCACCAGAACGCAGGAAATGCAATCTGAAGGTCTTTTTACAGCTGGGGCATGCCCCCTGACCCCGCTAGAACCTGTTACACTTGCGTATCGCTTATAAACAATAAGAAATAACATATGGTTATGCATGAAGGTTATTACGTGGATAATAGGCTTTTCGGCCATGTACACGGAAGCCCTAAATCTCGGGCGATGTTGTTACTGTGGAGTTGCTGGCCATAATGAGACTGTTGGTATAGGTAGGAATTCGGCATTACTGCCGAAATTAATGGCACCATAATTGTATAAAATAAATTCATAAATTTATCATTTATATGTGAAACGTGCAATTTATTAAAATGCGCCTATGAAACAATTACTGTACCTGGAAATGACGAAACATATAATCAAGTAATGACGATAAAACACTAATTGTTAATAAAACGCATGAAGTAATTGAAGCAAATGAGAAAACAACGCACATGCAAAAAGAGGACACAAACATGCCTAAGCATGAAACTGGCAATAACAGTTCAGACGATGAATTTGAATGTGTGCCTTAATTAAGAAGGATTTAATAGAGGATATATGAATGTTCATGGACTATGTGGGGAAAAACGTTAAGAAATAAAAATATGATTAACAATGCCAGAAAACAAGTATTTGCATATATATAGATTAAGTGAAACTAAACTTAATTCTCATAAACATTCAAACGTTTTTAAAATTGAAGGATAGCACATGTCATTTAGAAAAAAAATAACCTGTCAAATGCTGGTTGGGGTATAATAGCGTATGTAAAAGATGAATTTCAAATTAATCGTAGAAAAGATTTAGAGATAAATGATTTATCATGTTTATGGTTGGAAACTGTACCGGAAAAGGGAAAATCGTTCATTGTAGGCACAATTCATCGTCCTCCAGATTCTAATCTTGATTGGAATGATAGATTTATAGGTCTTATTGATAATACATCAAAAGACAATAATGAAATAAGTATATTAATTGATATCAATAAAAATCTTTTGAATACAGTTATAAACAATGATTGCAATAATTTTGCTTCTTCGCTTGGTTTAAGTCAATGAATCTTAGTTCCTACTAGGGAAACTACTCAATCAAGTACACTTATTGATCATATCTATAGTAACAAGGAAGACAATATTTCAAACGTGTTTGTTAAAAAAATATCTATAAGTGATCACTACGCAATATTGTGCAATCGTAAGCTTAACTGTATCCAAACGAAGATTTTCACAATTTCATTACTTTTTAAAACTTAAACGAATTTATCTTCTTAAACGAACTAAGGGAAATTCCAAGGGAAACAAAAAAAATAATGCAAATGTTGATGACATGCTGGAACATTTAATCAATTTATTCTCAAAAGTAGTAGACAAACATGCCCCCATAAAGAAACATAGAAGAAGGCATAACAAACAACCAGATTGGATAGTGAACGTCGCAGAGCTATGTTAGTGCTCGCAGTGTACAATACAATAATAAAAATGGTAGCATAATATATTTATTTACACACACAGCAATAACAATTTCTCAGTTTAGACTGAGTACCTGCTCAAAAATAATGATTAGATTGCTTGTTACAAATGATTAGTGTGGGTCCCTCAGATATAGACTGAGAATCAGCTAATTAATCAAAATACTAACATATTTATATTATATACAACAGTTCGTCCGGCCAGACAGTTTAATTATAACACACGTCAGTGTGAACGTTCAGTGGCTCAATGCAATAAAAAAGCACACAATAGCTTATTGACATAAACGAGAGCTCACTGACATAAACGAGAGCCCATTTGAACTTAAACGAGCGCTCAGTGGCTCAATGCAGCCCACTCAATAACGAGCGCTAACTAGCTCTGTACCACAGTTGCTCAATCTCACAATGAGCGTTCGCTAGACCGTCAGCTCTCCGCATAAAACGAGCGCTCAGTAACTCGTTATAAAACAGCGTATACATACACAAATACACCTATCTCAATAATGAGAGCTCGCTAGCTCGCTGTCACTTTTGCAAGTGAGCGTTCATCAGGTAAACAGTGGTAACTATGGAAAGGAGCCGGCAATGACAATTACAAGGGCAGCTCAAATGGTTGAGTGAACCGTTTGTATTGTGCAGCTAGGTAATCCTTTATGCTATAATGTATCTAAACCCTATATTCGTCTATGTTTCTACGATGCTAACCTGTCTGTGGCAAATCAAGAACTGACATGTAAAGAGGCCGCACGGATATTTATACACATTCTACACGATGTGGCTCCCAGCATTTCTATCGAGCTCCGAATTATAACGGAACCAAATCGGCACGGTTCTCGACTGACAATTAATAGCATAGCACCGAAGATGGGTTCAAGCCGTATTTCCGTTTCCGACACGGAAGTAAAACCATTTATTGAATGTCGAGGTGGATTTTATCGATTGTTATTAATAAACGTATGTTTTCCATTGTAGCTTTGTTCTTTATGTCTGCTACTGTCAAATACCGTTTACTGGTCATAAACTATTTGTCTTAGCCGGATCATACATGTAACTGAAAATATCACAATAGTACTAGCATTTTAGATAGCTTGAAGATTAGAAATAAATATTAAATAAACGGTGATATAGATTTATACAAAACGAAATAAGGTTTCACAAATGATACACGATACAAAGAAAGTATCGTATTATACAAAACTAGAACCGGGAGATGACCCATGATCAATATGGAATTAGTTTAAAGAATTCAGCTCGGCTTAAAGCTCTAAAAGTAGCATCTCCCGTTATATCTGAAAGTATTACGCTTATTGTAAATAAAAATCTGCGAGATGGAATATTTCCACATATATGGATACAGGCAAAGATAAAAACCATCTATAAAAGTGGTCGAAGGATGACGTGTATTATTATCGTCCTATATCTATTTTGCATTATAGAAATATTTATTCATATTAAATTGATGACATTTATAAATAAATATATCTTATTGCATAAAACACAAAGTGGTTTTAGGGAATGTCATTCAGTTGAATCTGCATTAATTCGTGCCATTTATAAATAACGATGGCAACTTAGTTGGGGCTGTCATGGTCGATTTTCGGAAGGCCTTTTATCTCGTAAGTCATACTATTCTTCTAGCAAAACTAAATGATTATAAATGCAGTTATCTTTTTTGATATGGATGGAATCTTACCTTACAAATAGAGATCAAGTTGTGTCTATAAATTTAGCAACTTCAAGAACAAATTATATAAGGCATAGTGCGACTATGGAAAAAGGAAGTGTTTCCGCGGGGAAGTCGCATAATGGCAATTACAAATAATCATTGTTTCTTCTTCTTTAAAAAATGCATTTTCCTTATTTTAATGCTCTTTTTTTTATTTGAATGGAACTATTGATGTTTTTTAACATTTTGGAAGCATTGTCATGTTTAAAATGTGAATTTAGAAACAAAATTGATGTTTGGAAATTGAGGTATGAATACATGATTGCGGAAGTCTACTTTCACTTTGTCAACAGTGTACACACTGAGCAGAAAAAAAATCTTATATGACACATGACTCTTAATTTCCCCGTCATATTTTGGTAGCGCAGAGGTTGATGTTGTATTATCTATACATAAGTTGACAAACAGTAAAATGTGATTTTCACTTCTTTTATTTTGGTTTCTCTATGAATGACAAGCCTTTTATTATTTATTATAGAATAAAGAACAAAAATCAATAGTGGGATTACACCTATAGCAACAGGGATACCATACGGTTCTATATTATGTCCATTGTTATTTTTTCTTTTCATCAATGATTTACCATTGTTTATAAATAACGTTTCAACAACTGACCTATATGCAGAGAACACAACGTTATATTACATACAAACAAATATAGGTATTTTAATAGGTAACTCGCAAACTTCAATTAATCGTCTTAATATGTGTTGCATTCAAAATGGTAAGGTATTTAATACTGACAAAACCAACGTAATGCTAATACCCTCTCGTCAGAAACAAAAGCATTTAAATCAAATCAATTTGCAACTGACGTACAACAGTACAGAATGAACTACTACAACAAACGATAAAATCCTTATGATATTTATTGACGATTGCATGCTATGGAATGAACATTAACAATCTCTCTCCAAAAAAAATCACCGTATATCTGGCTATTATCGAACGTGAAATATCATCATTCTTTCAACCACAGAACATAATACTACAAAGCTTATATACAACCACATTTCAAATATTGTTGTACAGTTTAGGGAAATACTTCAAATAAAATATAAATAAGTTAATTAAACTGAATAGGCTAGCATTCAAATATATTTTAGGAAATAAATATGAAAGACATTCAAAAGACTTATATAGAGTCCTTGGTATAACATAGCAAATGGTTTAGCTCCGGCATATTTGTGTGAAGTATTCAACTGCGGGGAGTTAATTAATAATACATCCATCGTGTTGCGTTCAAGCTCAAATAAAAATGTCTTTATTCCGAAACCTAGAATAGAACTGTTTTTATCATATTCGGGTGCAATTATATGGAATAGTATTCTTCTTAGTATAAGAAAAGCGTGTCCGTTAAATGGTTTTGCAAGAAATTGTTTGATTTGGATAAAAGGAAATTGAAATTAGAAATTCATGTACCTCCAACAGCTACATGCTTAATAAATACCATACCGTTATTAGTTTTTGTAAAAAGAATATTTGATGTTTGTTTGTGTGTTTGTATTGATTTTCCCCCATTATATTAAACTTTTCATGTACAATTGCATGCGTATCTGAATTGAAATATGCTCTTTATACGAATACAAAAAGCAAGCGTGTATGTGTACGCATGCGCGAAGACGCGAGTTAGTATCATGTGCATATTGAAAGAATTTGATAATCTAAATCTCTAAAACTCCCAAAGCAATTTCCTTGAATAACAAATAGGCAGTCCGTGCAAAACAAATGCGCATGAGTAAGTGTATAGAATTTCAGTCGTGATTTGTAAAAGTGGCATTGCCTGTTATGTTACATACACATTTTAATAACGCTAACAAGGACGTGTATAGAAGGATAGGAAACTTGCATCTCCTGACTAAATGTTGATGAAACAGCACACGAAGGATTCATAATTTGCAAATTAAACATTCATAATTAATTCACAGGCAACTGATTTCTTGTACATAAAATGTAAGTTGTATGTAATCTTAGATGTTAAACATATTTTGATAACGCAAAATGCTCTTGAATTAAAGATATTGAGGTTTGAATGAAAATTTATCATAATTTATCGTTATTTTAGCTGCAGTATACACATTTTGTAATCACAAGTATTTCAGCAATTTTAAACACAAATTTCTGAGAATGTAATTGTTGTGATGACAACTGCATTCTGTAATGTAAGATTTTGATATGTGTTCCTGAGATGAATGGAAATTAAAACGAGATTTTGCGTATGTTCTGTTCGGTATATATGTAACGCAAACATTGTAATTTATAATGCCAAAAACAAGCAAAGCAATGTAACATGCTTATTGACTAATAGTAATTGAAATTTCCCTATATCCACAGACTGGAAGTTTAGTGAGAGTACGACAAAATTAACAAACACTAGTATTTGAAATTTCCTTATATCCACCGACTGGAAGTTTGTTGAGGGTACGACAAAATAAACAAACACTAGTATGATCAGAATCGACGGAAACTAAATAAATTGAAGCTAATGCTTGAAAATCATTACAAAATATTTAAGACTGCTGAGCGCTGTCGTAAAAATGTGCTACAATTTGACTTGCGGTGATCGATATTTTCATCACGACTTCAGTTGACCTGGCGCGACAGCAACTATCACTCCACCCACTGACCAAGCGCCAGTATTTGTAAAGTAAATACAATGTAGTGCTTACTTAGATATCGTTAGCTTGTCTAAGGAAAATTGCGGTCAAGCATGTGTCAGTTCAATTGTAAATTAGAAGTCAAGTCTGGCATTTCAACACCTGCTCATAGAATGAATCCCTAAACGATTTATCTATGAGAACATAGATAACAGTTTTCCAGATGCAGGCAGATTTGGCTAGTGCTAGCGCAAACACGGCAATGTTCTCCGATATATTTGTGTTGTCGTTAACCATTGTCCAAACAGACATCGTAATGTATGGAGTCCACGCAACCAGGAATGACACTGCAAAAAATGGTTGACGTAAGAAATTAATTGACAGAGTATATAATCTTTATACACAAATGATTCAATTAGGTTTACAAAAAAGAAATTTAGATAGTTTTTATTTCTCAAATTAATAAGCTAAGCTAAGATAAGATTAGAGAAGACAAAATAAGACAATATGAGGCAACCTTGGTCCATTATTACAAGAAGTTTTGAATATCCAATATTAAACAAAGCAAGTATATTGTTAAATATGAAATGTCGTTATCTAATTATAATGTTAACGCTGAAGAAAAATTTCATGTTCAACATCATTTGTTGGACAAATACAAATATTTTATTTCTCTCAGAGCATATATACAACATGAAAACATAATTTAGCATATATATTATATCGTACAAGGCTCTAGCAAATGCGGTAATGACAAAAAGAAGTTAAATTAATTTACATAATATATTACTTTGATTATAGTAATATTTGTAGAGAAACCATGTTTTTCGTAAATTGCTGCACAATTTATTTTGATACATTGTATTTAGCAATCATAGTTATATTACTAAAGCCTTAAGACAGTTCACACAGTCAAAGAAGCATTTAACAAGTTAAAGAGAGAATAAACATAAAACACATATCTTACTTTTATCCCATTGATATTTATATCACGAATTGTTCGTAATTCTTCCGCATGTTTTGTATTTACATGCAATTAAATGTATGAATATTTGTTGCTGTTATTTTTAAAATATAACACGAGTGTTAAACTAAACAAAAAGTTGATAACACTGTATTTATGAATCGAATTCGTTTAAAACCGACATAAGTCAGTGAATTGGTTTTAATATCACGTTCCAATAAATACATTATGCTTTATCTTCTCTGGTCCTTTTCCTCTTTATATACCGTGCAAAACTTTAGGTTTTAAGTTTTAAACCTTAAGTATATTTTGTTTTCAAGTATTAATTTTGTAATGTGCTGAATGCTTTTCATGTCAAAACATAATGAAAACCGTCTCCAATGTCTTCCCCACATGTGGTACATACTCAATTATTTTGTAAAGCTTTATCCCAGAGTCCAATTGTGGTTTCTAGCCTTAACCTTTTACTTTAATAGTTTACAGAGTGATTCTATTAAGCTTCTTTGAAATTAAAATTTAGTTTTCAATGAGCCATAGGTATAATGTCAGCTGTTGGAATATTCAATTTTTACTGTTTGATCGTTGACCAGTTACTGTTTTAGGAAAGCCTGTGTTTCCCATATACCACTAAAACATATTTTATAACTATCATTTGTACGTTTTAACCATTAACATTTAGTTTTTGTTGCATTTCCGTGCTTTAATTCACAGTTATACAATGTACAAGTTTGCTGTTAATTTCATACTTTTTGTAGACACTGCCTCTGTAAATACGTAATTCCCGTATAAATCTCTCTTTTGCTTTTCACTGGACGCTGACATATGTTTTAACCATTTGTTGTAATCCCCAGATTTTGCTTCCATATAATAAAATAGCTTTCACAGTAATAAAAAATATTTATTTAATGGTGAATATGTAGAAAACAGCTTGTTTTTGTCCTTTTTAACAGAATTTTTTTAACAAATCCATGCAGATCATTTAGATCAAAACGTAATTGACAGACTCGCTCTTCTTGTTTGTTCTCATTATATGTTATAATTTGATATCTGAGCACCTTCAGCTATTATTATCATAAGCTTAATTATTATAAAGGAGAATTTTAATTGCCTTTTTCGAGCAACGTCTTTAAATTTGCTCTAAAATCTTAACATGTACAATCATGATGTGAGGTCTTCATATTTTTGAGTGATATTGTGGACCCTTCATATTTTGAGTGATATTGTGAAGACTTCATTTTTTAGTGATATGGTGGAGCCTTCATATTTTGAGTGTTATTGTGAAATCTTCATATTTTAATGATATTGTAAAGCCGTCATATTTTGAGTGATATTGTGAAACCTTCATATTTTTAGTGATATTGTGAAACCTTCATATTTTCAGTGATATTGTGAAGCCTTCATATGTTGAGTGATATTGTGAAACCTTCATATTTTCAGTGATATTGTTGAGCCTTCATATGTTGAGTGATATTGTGGACCGTTGATATTTTAGTGATATTGTAAAGCTTAAATTCATATTTTGAATGATATAGTGGAGCCTTAATTAATATTTTTAGTGATGTTGAGGAGTCTTCATATTTTGAATGATATTGTGAAACTTTCATATTTTGAGTGATATTGTGGAACGTTAATTCATATTTTTGAGTGATATTGTGGAGCTTTCATATTTTGAGTGATATTGTGGAACGATAATTCATATTTTGAGTGATATTGTAGAGCCTAATTTCATATTTTGAGATATATTGTTACGCATTCATACTTTGAATGATATTATGAAACCTCCATATTTTAAGTGATGTTGTGGAGCCTTCATATTTTGAGTGACATTGTGAAGCCTCCACACTGAAGTGATATTGTGAAGCATTCATATTTTGAATGATATTGTGGAGCCTTCATATTTTGAGTGATATTGTGAAGCCTTCATATTTTCAGTGATATTGTGGAGCCTTCATTTTTTAGTGATATTGTGGACCCTTCATATTTTGAGTGATATTGTGAAGACTTCATTTTTTGAGTGATATTGTGGAGCCTTCATATTTTGAGTGTTATTGTGAAACCTTCATATTTTAAGTGATATTGTGAAACCGTCATATTTGAGTGATATTGTGCAACCTTCATATTTTGAGTGATATTGTGAAACCTTCATATTTTTAGTGATATTGTGGAGCCTTCATATTTTGAGTGATATTGTGGAGCCTGCATAGTTTATGTGATATTGTGAAGCCTTCATATTTTCAATGAAATTGTGAAGCTTTCATATTTTGAGTGATATTTTGGAGCCTTCATATTTTGAGTGATTTTGTCAAGACTTCATATTTTGCGTGATATTGTGGAGTCTTCATATTTTAAGTGATATTGTGAAGACTTTATATTTTGAGTGCGATTGTGAATACTTCATTTTTGAGTGATATTGTGGACCCTTCATATTTTGAGTGATATTGTGAATACTTCATATTTTGAGAGATATTGTGGACCCTTCATATTTTAAGAGATATTGTGCAACTTTCATATTTTAAGTGATATTGTGAAGCCGTCATACTTTGAGTGATATTGTGAAACCTTTATAGTTTGAGTGATATTGTGAAACCTTCATATTTTGAGTGATATTGTGAAGCCTTCATATTTTCAGTGATATTGTGAAGACTTCATCTGTTGAGTGATATTGTGGAGCTTTCATATTTTGAGTGATATTATGGAGCCTTCATATTTTGAGTGTTATTGTGAAATCTTCATATTTCAGTGATATTGTGAAGCCGTCATATTTTGAGTGATACTGTGAAACCTTCATATTTTAAGTGATATTGTGGAGCCTTCATTATTTGAGTGTTATTGTGAAACCTTCATATTTTAAGTGATATTGTGAAGCCGGCATATTTTGAGTGATATTGTGAAACCTTCATATTTTGAGTAATATTGTGAAGCCTTCATATTTTCAGTGAAATTGCGAAGACTTCATCTGTTGAGTGATATTATGGAGCCTTCATATTTTGAGTGATATTATGGAGCCTTCATATTTTGAGTGTTATTGTAAAATCTTCATATTTCAGTGATATTGTGAAGCCGTC
Organism: Panopea generosa; assembly: GCA_029582155.1. Taxonomy (NCBI): domain Eukaryota; kingdom Metazoa; phylum Mollusca; class Bivalvia; order Adapedonta; family Hiatellidae; genus Panopea; species Panopea generosa. The sequence continues at coordinate 60,138,198 of CM055901.1, forward strand.
ATATTTTGAGTGATATTGTGAAACCTTCATATTTTGAGTGATATTGTGAAGCCTTCATATTTTCATATTATTGTGAAGCCTTCATATGTTGAGTGATATTTGGAGCCTTCATATTTTGAGTGTTATTGTGAAATCTTCATATTTCAGTGATATTGTGAAGCCGTCATATTTTGAGTGATATTGTGAAGCCTTCATATGTTTAGTGATATTGTGAAACCTTCATATTTTCGGTGATATTGTGGAGCCTTGATATGTTGAGTGATATTGTGGACCGTTGATATTTTAGTGATATTGTGGAGCCTTCATATATTGAGTGATATTGTGGACCGTTGATATTTTAGTGATATTGTAAAGCTTAAATTCATATTTTGAATGATATTGTGGAGCCTTAATTAATATTTTGAGTGATGTTGAGGTGTCTTCATATTTTGAATGATATTGTGAAACTGTCATATTTTGAGTGTTATTGTGGAACGTTAATTCATATTTTGAGTGATATTGTAGAGCCTAAATTCATATTTTGAGATATATTGTTACGCATTCATACTTTGAATGATATTATGAAACCTCCATATTTTAAGTGATGTTGTGGAGCCTTCATATTTTGAGTGACATTGTGAAGCCTCCACATTGAAGTGATATTGTGAAGCATTCATATTTTGAATGATATTGTAGAGCCTTCATATTTTTATTGATATTGTGAAGCCTTCATATTTTCAGTGATATCGTGGAGCCTTCATTTTTAGTGATATTGTGGAGCCTTCATTTTTGAGTGATATTGTGGAGCCTTCATATTTTGAGTGCTATTGTGAAGACTTCATTTTTTGAGTGATATTGTGGAGCCTTCATATTTTGAGTGACATTGTGAAGCCTCCACATTGAAGTGATATTGTGAAGCATTCATATTTTGAATGATATTGTGGAGCCTTCATATTTTGATTGATATTGTGAAGCCTTCATATTTTCAGTGATATTGTGGAGCCTTCATTTTTAGTGATATTGTGGAGCCTTCATTTTTGAGTGATATTGTGGAGCCTTCATATTTTGAGTGCTATTGTGAAGACTTCATTTTTTGAGTGATATTGTGGAGCCTTCATATTTTGAGTGTTATTGTGAAACCTTCAGTGATATTGTGCAACCTTCATATTTTCAGTGATATTGTGAAGCTTTCATATTTTGAGTGTTATTGTGAAGCCTTCATATGTTGTGTGATATTGTGAAACCTTCATATTTTAAGTGATATTGTGGAGCCTTCATATTTATTGTGGAGCCTTCATATTTTGAGTGATATTGTGGAGCCTGCATAGTTTATGTGATATTGTGAAGCCTTCATATTTTCAATGAAATTGTGAAGCTTTCATATTTTGAGTGATATTATGGACCCTTCATATTTTGAGTGATTTTGTCAAGACTTCATATTTTGCGTGATATTGTGGAGCCTTCATATTTTAAGTGATATTGTGAAGACTTCATATTTTGAGTGCGATTGTGAATACTTCATTTTTGAGTGATATTGTGGACGCTTCATATTTTGAGTGATATTGTGAATACTTCGTATTTTGAGAGATATTGTTAAGCCTTCATATTTTGAGTGATATTGTGCAACTTTCATATTTTAAGTGATATTGTGAAGCCGTCATACTTTGAGTGATATTGTGAAACCTTTATAGTTTGAGTGATATTGTGAAGCCTCCATATTTTCAGTGATATTGTGAAGTCTTCAAATGTTGAGTGATATTGTGAAACCTTCATATTTTAAGTGATATTGTAAAACATTCATTTTTGAGTGATATTGTGGACCCTTCATATTTTGAGTGATATTGTGAAACCTTTATAGTTTGAGTGATATTGTGAAGCCTCAATATTTTCAGTGATATTGTGAAGTCTTCAAATGTTGAGTGATATTGTGAAACCTTCATATTTTAAGTGATATTGTAAAACATTCATTTTTGCGTGATATTGTGGACCCTTCATATGTTGAGGGATATTGTGAAACCTTCATATTTTAAGTGATATTGTAAAACATTCATTTTTGAGTGATATTGTGGACCCTTAATATTTTGAGTGATATTGTGAAACCTTCATATTTTCAGTGATATTGTGAAGCCTTCATATTTTCAGTGATATTGTGAAGACTTCATATTTTGAGTGATATTGTGGAGCCTACATATTTTCAGTGATATTGTGAAGACTTCTTATTTTGAGTGATATTGTGGAGCCTTCATTATTTGAGTGTTATTGTGAAACCTTCATATTTTAAGTGATATTGTGAAACCTTCATATTTTGAGTGATATTGTGAAACCTTCATATTTTGAGTGATATTGTGAAGCCTTCATATTTTCAGTGATATTGTGAAGACGTCATATGTTGAGTGATATTGTGGAGCCTTCATATTTTGAGTGATATTATGGAACCTTCATATTTTGAGGGTTATTGTGAAATCTTCATATTTCAGTGATATTGTGAAGCCGTCATATTTTGAGTGATATTGTGAAACCTTCATATTTTGAGTGATATTGTGAAGCCTTAATATGTTGAGTGATATTGTGAAACCTTCATATTTTCAGTGATATTGTGGAGCCTTCATATGTTGAGTGATATTGTGGACCGTTGATATTTTAGTGATATTGTAAAGCTTAAATTCATATTTTGAATGATATAGTGGAGCCTTAATTAATATTTTGAGTGATGTTGAGGAGTCTTCATATTTTGAATGATATTGTGAAACTTTCATATTTTGAGTGATATTGTGGAACGTTAATTCATATTTTGAGTGATATTGTGGAGCTTTCATATTTTGAGTGATATTGTGGAACGATAATTCATATTTTGTGTGATATTGTAGAGCCTAAATTCATATTTTGAGATATATTGTTACGCATTCATACTTTGAATGATATAATGAAACATCCATATTTTAAGTGATGTTGTGGAGCCTTCATATTTTGAGTGACATTGTGAAGCCTCCATTTGAAGTGATATTGTGAAGCATTCATATTTTGAATGATATTGTGGAGCCTTCATATTTTGAGTGCTATTGTGAAGCATTCATATTTTCAGTGATATTGTGGACCCTTCATATTTTCAGTGATTTTGTGAAGACTTCATTTTTTGAGTGATATTGTGGAGCCTTCATATTTTGAGTGATTTTGTGAAGACTTCATTTTTTTAGTGATATTGTGGAGCCTTCATATTTTGAGGGATATTATAGAGCCTTCATATTTTGAGTGATATTGTGAAGCCTTCATATTTTGAGTGATATTGTGGATTCTTCATTTTTTCAGTGATATTGTGGAGCCTTCATATTATGTAGATATTGTGAAGCCTTCATATTTTTATTGATATTGTGAAGCCTTCATATTTTGAGTAATGTTGTGGAGCTTTCATATTTTGAGTGATATTGTGGAACCTTCATTTTTGAGTGATATTCTAAAGTGTTCATATTTTGAGTGATATTGTGAAGCCTTCATATTTTAGTGATATCGTGGAGCCTTCATATTTTGAATGATATTGCGAAGCCTTCATATGTTGAGTGATATTGTGAAACTTTCATGTTTTGAGTGTTATTGTGGAGCCTTCATTTTTTGAGTGATATTGTGGAGCCTTCATATTTTGTAGATATTGTGGCGCCTTCATATTTGGTAGATATTGTGAAGCCTTCATATTTTGAGTGATATTGTGAAACCTTCATATTTTGAGTGATTTGTGAAGCCTTCATATTTTCAGTGATATTGTGAAGCCTTCATATGTTGAATGATATTTTGAAACTTTCATGTTTTGAGTGATATTGTCGAGCCTTCATATTTTGAGTTATATTATGGAGCCTTCATATTTTGAGTGATATTGTGGCACCTTCATATTTTGTAGATATTGTGAAGCATTCATATTTCATTGATATTGTGAAGCCTTCATATTTTTAGTGATGTTTTGGAACTTTCATATTTTGAGTGATACTGTGGAACCTTCATATTTTGAGTGATATTCTAAAGTCTTCATATTTTGAGTGATATTGTGAAGCCTTCATATTTTAGTGCTATCGTGGAGCCTTCATATTTTGAGTGATATTGCGAAGACTTCATATTTTGAGTGATATTGTGAAGACTAGCTTCATATTTTGCGTGATATTGTGAAGCCATCATACTTTGAATGATATTGTGAAACCTTCATATTTTGAGTGATATTTTGAAGTCTTCATATTTTGAGCGATATTTTGGAGCCATCACATTTTGAGTGATATGGTGGAACCTCCATATTTTGTGTGATATTGTTGAACGTTAATTCATATTTTTCGTATTTTGAGTGATATTGAGGAGCCTTCAGTTTTTAAGTGATATTGTGAAACCTTCATATTTTGTGTGATATTGTGCAGCATTCATATTTTGTGTGATATTGTGGAACATAAATTCATGTTTTGAGTGATATTGTGTAGCCTTCATATTTTGAGTGATATTGTGGAGCCTTCATATTTTGAGTGATATTGCGAAGACTTTATATTTTGAGTGATATTGTGTGAAAACTTACTTCATATTTTGCGTGATATTGTTAAGCCTTCATACTTTGAATGATATTGTGAAACATTCATATTTTGAGTGATATTGTGAAGTCTTCATATTTTGAGTGATACTGTGGAACCTTCATATTTTGAGTGATATTCTAAAGTCTTCATATTTTGAGTGATATTGTGAAGCCTTCATATTTTAGTGCTATCGTGGAGCCTTCATATTTTGAGTGATATTGCGAAGACTTCATATTTTGAGTGATATTGTGAAGACTAACTTCATATTTTGCGTGATATTGTGAAGCCATCATACTTTGAATGATATTGTGAAACCTTCATATTTTGAGTGATATTTTGAAGTCTTCATATTTTGAGCGATATTTTGGAGCCATCACATTTTGAGTGATATGGTGGAACCTCCATATTTTGTGTGATATTGTTGAACGTTAATTCATATTTTTCGTATTTTGAGTGATATTAAGGAGCCTTCAGTTTTTAAGTGATATTGTGAAACCTTCATATTTTGTGTGATATTGTGAAACCTTCATATTTTGTGTGATATTGTGGAACATAAATTCATGTTTTGAGTGATATTGTGTAGCCTTCATATTTTGAGTGATATTGTGGAGCCTTCATATTTTGAGTGATATTGCGAAGACTTTATATTTTGAGTGATATTGTGTGAAAACTTACTTCATATTTTGCGTGATATTGTTAAGCCTTCATACTTTGAATGATATTGTGAAACATTCATATTTTGAGTGATATTGTGAAGTCTTCATATTTTGAGTGATACTGTGGAGCCTTCATATTTTGAGTGGTATTGTGAAACCTTCATATTTTGTGTGATATTGTGCAGCCTTCATACTTTACGTGATATTGTGAAGCCTTCATATTTTGAGTGGTATTGTGAAACCTTCATATTTTGAGTGATATTATCCAGCCTTCATATGAGAGAGAGAGAGAGAGAGAGAGAGAGAGAGAGAGAGAGAGAGAGAGAGAGAGAGAGAGAGAGAGAGAGAGAGAGAGAGAGAGAGAGAGGTAACCAAATAGTCAACTTGCATGCGTTACTATTAATAATATTTGTGTATGTTTACAGAAAAAAATATTTTCTTGGATATATTGTTTATTTTATACAATGTTCAAAAGCTGCTTTATATAAAATACTGACGACCTTCCAATTATATTCATAGTTTAGTACGTTTTATTAATTCCAATAAAATATATAGGGGGTCATTTTCAACATCGGGCTGAGGACCTTAAAATCAAACAGCTCACACTGAGCCTCTGTCTAAGATGAACTAATCTTATATTAAAGTTTAGGTCTACGTACGTGTAAATAAGCAGGCCGCCACGTGTACCTCTCCTGTCCGCACAGGTGTATTGGCAATATCTATCTGTTCAGCAGGTCGATCGATGGTCTGGACTCTGTTATACCTTACCTAAAATAAACCCTCCAGTTAACAAGTATAAATACCTTAAAAAAGGCATATGATGGAACAGATCGTGGGTTTAACATATAACATTTAATTAACACTGCAGCGGTATAAGAATTGTTGTTGTTTTATGTTGTTATTTTATGTTGTTGTTGTTTTGTTTTTGTTTGTTTTTTTGTTTGTCATGGTCTAGTTTACAATGAAAACGTCATTATAAACGAGAGAAAAAACGCATGGACCTTGAAGAATTATATCCCCTTTTATACTTTATTTTTGGTTAATTTGCTTGTCTGAAGCATATCTTTAAACGTGTGGAAGGGAATCCATCGCGACTTAAGATATTGATAGATGTGCAAAGCGAAGAAATCATAACCCTCTATTTAAATTAGTGACACTATTTTCTCCCCTTTTATATTTTTTGTTGTTGTTAATTTGCTTGTCGAGCATATCTTTACACGTATGGCAGGGAATTCGACGCAACTTGGGTTATTAATAGAGAGCAATGTTTGGAAGCGAAAGACAACATTCATAATTCTATGTTGGAATGTAACAGATATATCTCCCCTTTTGCACTTTATTTACGGTCATATTTGTTTATCCGGAATATATCTTGAAACAAGAAATGTCACTGTTAAGTGTCACATGCCCCCCAACATGTCATGATGTTATGTTGATCATTTGTAGCAAGTATCATTAAAATTCATCTATGCATGACAAAGTTACAGGCCAGAAACAAACTCTCACATAAACTCAAAGTGTTGTCAAACAAACTCAAACTGTGACCTTGACCCTTGAGGTACGGGTGTTGTATCTCGCGACACGTCGTCATGTTCTGTTGATCATTTGTTGCAAGTATCAACAAAATCCATCTATACATGACAAAGTTACAGGCCGGAAACGAAATACCGGACGGAAGGACGGACGGACGGACGTTCTGGTGGAAGTGATGTTGTGGGGTGCAGTTTTTATGTTATAAAACATCTTTTTTTTCATAAAACAAAACAAAACCTATTTTCTATCTAACCCTAATGTCACAAACCTTGAGATCCAACCCTAATGACACTAAAAAAGAATGAAAAAAGGTGGGAAAAAAAGTAAAAGAAAAATGTGAAAAAGATAAAATTAACCCCACAATGCCATTTGGACGGGTTTTCGCACTTGTTGGGTAAATATTGCACCCCACAAGTACCAAAAAACCCCACAATGCCATTCTGTACTGGCAACGCAACCCACAACTGCCGCTCCAGACGGACGGACGGACGCTGCGATTACTTTATGCCACCAAAAAAATTTGCCAACGAGATTTGGAACATTGATAGAGGTAAGATGCGGAAGTGCAGAGTGCCAGACTAAAAATCATCTTTAATATTCTAAGACTTATCTTCCCGTTACGCCCGACACAGTGTAGCCACTACCCGACATAGCACATGCTACGGTTGCATAAATATGTTCTGATATCTTTGTTAATATTATCATGGCCTGCAATATGTCTGGGATAATCAATTATAGTCTAAAATGATATATATACTTTGGCCTACGAAGTTCATTCGTTTTTTTATACGAATTGTGTTTTATTTTGAAGGCAAGACTATAAATGCAAGTATTTAATCAACGCGCGAGAGTAGTCATTAGGTTTTCACGCAGAGTAGTGTAATTTTTGGTAATTTACATAAAATTTCGTCGATTTCAGCGATTGTTGAAAACATGTCCCAGAACAATATGGCGTCCTCATATATTATCGTTTACAATCAAAATGAAGATAAGTAGGAAAACAGACAGACATGTTTAGTTTTATTTCTATTATCGCTTATGAATATATTATTTCAATTTTGCTATTTTAATAAAGCAGCGAAATGCATATATGTATTACCATTTTCAGCAGTTGTCCATCCACGTCCTTTTACAAGTATTATTGCGTCCACGTCTTAAAGAAGAGGAATGTTATTACAGTATTAACATATCAGATATTTTTAAAATAGACACTTTTACAATTATTATCATAAAAAAATTTATACACGGAATATTTAAGAAAGAAACAGCGCTGTCGCGATTTGTAATGCAATTTATTGATATGAGTCAGGTTTACGTGTGTGTTTCAAGGACTGGAAACAGAAGTATCACGACGTCTTGTCTGTTAGTCTGTGCAAGTAGTCATTGTAACGGTAATGTAACGGTTTGCGCAGTTTAACGTAACCGTACAAACACACAGTGTTTTAAATTGGTATTGCCATTTGAAAATGCATAAATTGCATTGCCGTTGCCGTTGCCGTTACTGTTGTCATTGTCATTGCCATTGCAAATTGTTTTTATTGTCGTGTTGCGTTGCGTTGCATTGCATTGCATTGCATGGTATTGTATGGTGTTCGTTTGGGATTTTTAACATTTTTTCATCGGTGTCTGCTTGCAGATAGTACAAACGCCGACACATTGGAGTATCACACTGCAGACACAACCACCTAGTCACATTATACTGACACCTAGTCCACCACACATACTATCCTCCCAGCGCTGAACGCCAACCTAGGAAGCTTTTTAAGTACTTTGGTATAACTCGGTGCGAGACAGACGCTCTGCCACTAGACCGCCGCTGCGGTTTGCTAAATTTAAACAAAACTGAAGTAGCCTTGAAATCATGTTAGCGGAATCAAATTTAAACGTATCAACGCATTGTAATATATAAATACAAATTGCAAAATATATCACTATCTGAAACTACAACTTTAAGAAACTAAAAATTATTTTAAAAAAATATTGGATTAAAAAGCTTTTAAAAAAAACATTAACATTTATTCGGAATGTTTTTTATTATGGCAATAGAAATCGATTAAGACAAAATGTTTGACACCTTTTTGTCACAGATAGTGCTTATATGAGTGAAATAGTTTTTTTTTTCAACAATTTATCAGAGTTTTACCGCTTTTTTAAAAAAATGACATTACTGGTCTGCATATACTTTAATATATTAATTTAATATTTGCACCAATTTAACATTTTCAAATATGAATTAAATATTACGCAAATACTAATTAGAATTTGCCTTATTTCCCTCCGAAGACGCTTCTATAAAAGTCTTACCTCCAGAAAAATGTTGGCATAGCAGAATGCGATTATACAAACTGGAACTAGGAACACAAGCACGAAGATGCAGATATTGTACGAATTTGAAGTCAACATTTTATTTGTCCAGTGTGGTCCACACGACACGTTACCGTTTTCAACCACATAGCCACCCCATCCAACCAGCGGAAATGTCGCCCACAGAAGCCCGTATCCGAAACACGATAGAATGGTCATGCCCGCCTTATAGGTTGTGATCTTTGCTGCCAATGGCGACTTCATTATCACGAAGTAGCGATTTAGCGAGATTGCAGTCAAAATGCAAACGGTTGTAACAACAAGCAAGGTCATGATAAATGCGTAACCTTGACACCAAGCACTTCCAAATATCCAGTTACCATGGAAACACGACGCTGTTATATATGGTACCCCAAGAATAAGTATCATAAGGTCGCAGACGATACAGCCTATAATTAGAATGTTAGTTGGCGTCTGCAACTGGTTTGTTTTTCGGAATGTATGGAGTACTGCTGAATGGAAAATAATACCAATAAACATAAAAACTATCAAAGTTATACCGAATGCAACTTTCACGACAGAGGTACCACCCACAGCGTCGTCGACCATTTTGTTTTTACAAATATTTCGGTCACTTTATCAGCATAATTGTGTTTCCATACAATTTGTATTATTACTGCGACACACTCTTAACGCCACACCCTATACAAGTTACGGTATTAACACAACACAAACTAGTAAATTGTAACGCTCAATTAAGATAATGTTGCATCTTTTTAAAAAAATACTTTTTTTAACCCTTATACTCAAATTAAATAAATTCCTAAAGCATGTATTAGTTAACTCTGTCCATCTCAAACCACTGTCTTAAGCTATTGTGAAGCCTATATAAAGGTTTTACTCGAGTTGCCAATACTCTTCTTCCCTGCCATATTCCAATAAATTAGCAAGATCACGTTGCTAAGAAACATTTCCTATAACTGCATACCAACATGACTAACATAATATTCGTTTTCTTATAAAACCCTCAGGGCTGTTAATGAGATATATTGATAAACTAAACACAATACGCTGCATAAAATCACAACAATCCCACAAACAACTTGGTGCTGGCGGAAGAGAGGTAGGAAATAGTAGACCCCCATAAAAGTCATTCAGAACTCCTCGGAACTGAAAAACGACGAACGCCAAGTGAAAGCACATCTGTCAAATATCTTGGTGCTGATTTGTCTGCTACGTCCATCGAGAATATTGTTAAAAAAGTTATTTCTAGGATAATTTTTTGTTTAGAAATAATCACTACTTAAATTTATCCCTCGGAAAGACTCTTTGTAATTTTTGAGTACTATGTAAATTCTTCACAGTTGGTCTTACCAAACAATTGAAGAAAAAGAAAAAAAATACAAGTTGTTCAAAATAAAATGTTATACTTATACATAGCTATGAAAGAAGAGTTTCTTTGTCCATGTCGGATTTTAGAATTTATGGAATACTTACCATTGAAAGTAGAAATAAACTAGTGAGTTTGAATCAAGTTCATACGCTTTTTTACAATTCATGTTCGTCATGGACATTGCACAAAGCTATCTAGTTCTCGCCATCACGTACCTAGAGGAATTTCCTGTAATTGTATTGTGCCCTGTGTTAATAGTTTTACATCATCGACTTTCTTTTATAGTGGTATCCTGGATTGTGACCAATCACCTCATATTGTTTGAATACAATCATATCTTTAAGAAATAAGTGAAGAAATATTTGTTTTCAAAATTGAAAAATTAGGAGTACGGCGAATTTATTTTTTTAATTAGCTTTTACTATGCTCAGAGTTTAGAATTGTGTAATGTTATTAATGTGGATTTATAGCTGTATATATATGTTTTAAATGATAGATATATAACACAAGTATAACTTCTATGGTATGAACCTATATTTTGATCCTTCACAGTATGCTAAAATTACCTCATTTGAAATTTCCCAACTTTTAAATACGTTTAACTTATCAAAAATCCAGGAAATAATTCTTTGCAATTAGTTTGACGTTGAGCTAAAAGACTGGAGTATTATGGGTTATCCGATGGAAACTGTACTTCAAATGCCTACCGATTCCATAACGAGATTCACTTTTAGTAGGAAATGAGTTTCGAGTTAGAAAAGAGAGTTTCAAGTTAGAAAAGAGAGTTTCGAGTAAAGAAAGTGAGTTTCGAGTTAGAAAAGTGAGTTTCGAGTAACAAAAGTGAGTTTCGAGTAAGGCTACACGAGTGTCATTAAAAATATACATCGTGACAAAAAAAAAACATGTAGTTTAAAATAGTAGTTTAAACATGTAGTCTTAAAATACATCATTGAATAACAACGGTCTTGTTTTATAGTAACGTATATACAATATCTATTCCATTCCCCCACCGAGTTAACTATTTTGTTGTCTGTGGTGTGTACCTTATAAAATTGTGATAATTTCAACTGTCCGTCTCTTCTGTGAGGGAAGGCAGTGTTTTCTGGATGTAGTCATACTTGATCGCTTTATTTCCTTTTTTATTAAATGGGGACATCTTTTTTATTTGCATGTGTTTAAGACAGGCAGGTAAGAAATAAAAATGTATGGTGTTATAAGAGCTAATTCATTGTTTTTGGTTGACATATAAACACTTTAAATGGATACAATTATTGTAACAAAGGTAAATTTGCATCGCAAAGTTACAGTTAAAGTAGAAATAATATGTAACATCACATCATATTGGCAGCACAATATTTTTGTGCATTAGTTTATATATCAGAATTACAGTAATTTAACCTTATTACCACTGATTTATTCCTAAAAGCAATTTTACGGCAGCCACATATACTTGAGTTAAAACATTTTTATTACTTTTTTTGTTTGATTTGTTGTAAATTTTCCCATACAAAACGAGTCGTACAAAACATCTGTAATGTCGGAAATTACATGTATTTCATTGGTCTACCAAACGTCCATTATATGTGCGTCCAAAACATTTTTAAACAAAGTATTGAAGGACACAGTCTGCAAAACTCTGTGTCTACATTAATGCACTCTAAATAAAAGCATGTTTGTTGTTGTTTTGTGTGTTTGTTTTATTTTTGGGTGGGGGAGAGGTTTGTGAGAGTAGACTTACATATATGTTTACATACACCTCAGTCATTGTTTCAGTGTTTTAACTCATGACATAAAGTCTTTGCGACGTACCTGACATCACACATGGTGTCAGGATTTTATATATATCACCATAGTGTACGATGGTTCTAACTAATTTCAAAGTTTAATGTAGGTTAACCCTATATAAAGATATTTTCTGAACTTTGTAACAGCACTGCGTAAAACGGTTTAGATTGTTTTGTTCTGTTATGTTTGCATCAGCTTGGCAAACTAATAAAATATGTAAACAATCAATGATATTATTCATGACAAGATACACGTACATTACAGAATAAATAATTTATTTTCACATGTATGTATACATGGCACAGTAAAACAGCATATTTGCAGTTTAATGGGTGATATCATGCTAAATTTTGACAGATAAATGTACGGTCAATTACATTAGCATTTATATTACAAAGTATGCGTACATGTGCATGTGTAAAGACACAACGAAACGGCATATTAACATCACATTTATTATACATGTTTAATTATATTCTTTTTTCTATCTAACAAATACGGTATTTCACACTGTAACTTTGCCAGACGCAAGCGTAGCTCAAAAGGTGGCGTACATGTATTAAAGCTCTATGAATAAATTGCTGCCCGAATTTTATCATTCAAAAACATACATTGCCTTTAATGCTGTCAAACAAGTTAAATTAAGAAAAGAATAATTTACAGAAACTAACTTTAAACAAAAGGCACAAAAAAAAATACATTAAATAAATGAGAAAAAACATAATTTCCTGTTTTCCTATTTAAAAATCCAAATCCCCTTACTAGATGCAAATGGAATTTAGCCCCTTTATTTGAACATAATAATTAATATAAATAATAAATATTTTTATTTATAAAATGAAAAATAAGCTGGCTTAAGTAGAATGTAAATATATATATATATATTCATTTGAATTACACTGAAATATATATTGCCCCCCTAATTTATTCAATTTGTTAATGTATATATGTTTCCAATCCCCATCATTTTCATTATCTATTATTATTTTGACCCATCCCGCTTTTATTGATTTTATTAACATATTTACATTTAATAATGTTATCAAAAACAATTTTTAATTAATATTGACCATTTAATAAGGAAAAAACTGTGAAAATTGTCTGAAAACGAGGAACTATATCAAAACAAAACAAAGCCAAAATAAAAGCTGATACTTCATAGTATATGTTAATAATTTACGCCAGATGTAAAAAAATATTCGATAGGCACGCCGCAAACTACGTTATATTTCCAATAAGTATTTAATGAATCTGACCTGATGTCGTCTACCCAGCAGTAAAGAAATATCGTCTATAATTAATGTATTCACGTTTTTAAAAATATTTATAAACTTTCCTTTGACTTATACATTTATTTTGGTGTTAATTAATGTTTTATACTTAAAAAAACCCCACTCCATTAGTCCCCTATGTACTGACGGAGGTCCGACAGTAGTCCGATATCAAAATAAATAAATGTATTTATATAACACAAATAAGCACTGAAAGTTGCTATAAATCACTTAAATCAAATATATATCACTGTTCTGTGCCTTGTCTCGTTATTTTCATTCTTTTCAATAACATGAAAACTTAAAAATGCTTTAAGTATCGGCCCAACGTTGGCCCGACGTAGACAAATTGTGCCACTGTTAGAGCTTGTTACCGACATAGGCCCAATGGGGTGTTGCTGGCGGGTTATATATTCGGTTTTAATTTTCAAAGGTTTGACCATTAGTTTACAAATGCCACACTATGATGACTTATAAACCAAACTTCTTATATCTGGTATATATTGAAAATGCAATATCAAAATTATAAATAAACACAAATTGAACGACAATTTAAAATGTGGCGGATTACCAATTTGCATATTTTTAAAAAAAGCCATTTAATTTCTACTAGGATTAATTATTAAATGTCAAAGAAAAATAAACCTATACTTACAGATTGTGTTCCTTACAGTGTAGTTTGTACTATTCAGTTATCTTCCAAACTCTTGTTGTCACGAACACTACCGTTTTTTTGTTTTATAAAAGCACGTCCTAATATAGACATAGACTACATCGGCATATACATACAATAATATAATATTTATCTCTATGTGTGTGTATTTGTAAATAATGTCTAAAACATTCAGTTACAAGATTGCTGGTCAAGTGAGCTTCATTCACAAAGACACAGCTCTTTTGACCATGTGTTTGGCTTCTTCTTGCATAACCAACATTGTTCTCTATAACTGTATAATTGACAGTTAATACAAATAACAGGAATGCTATCAGTCTATAAAGTTCTCACTCTGACACTAATGGCTATTGCAATGATTATAATAGCGGTTCTCCGCCATGGCAGTTGATTTCACGAATCCCTTCTGACCCATATATTAGCCGACACTGGTAGCCCCATTTGCAGGTGTTATAGTTATTTGCGCAATACCAAACGCATAAATAAACAGGTATATAAACAGTAAACTGTTCAATTGTCAGAAGATTAGATGCAGACACTTGCGGTACTGGGATCAAATGCGTATCCGGGTAAACATCTACCTTTTATTATTTATAAAAATAGGTAGTAAATGTTAGTATTTTCCTGATAAAATGTAGTTGAACTAACTTATAGATTAACAGATAAATAATGACAGATGTCACAACCTTCCTGAATTTGACATATACATTCAAACACAACGGTTATGAAGTAAAATTAATTTATTTTAATCCCGAAAGAAAAATAGAATTAACAGTCAATAAAATTATTAAAGAACATCATATTACGTTCATTACATTTAAGATAAAATGACACAATGTCATGTAAATGCACAAAATCATATATTATACGAATGTCATGAAAAATTTACAAGGAAGTATTTATTTTTACAAGTACGTACTTTAGTAGTTATTATTTGGATCTATTATATGGGAGTCTTAAATTGTACATCTTTAAGTCTAAAACAAGTAGTATTCTAATTAGACGACAACTTTATTGATTTTACATAAAATAATGTAAATGTTAATATTTATAAGATAAATTATATCGTGTTTCTAATGAATTATAGGTCATAATAACATTGGAATTATTACAAACTTTCACTAAACAGAATAATTCCTATTGTCAGGGAATTAGAGAGAATTCTATAATTCCTTGCTATTTTACAGGAGGTGGGATCTTCCGAGAGACACATTAGAATCAAATTGAGTGATGTCAGATTTTACACGCCGATTATTAATCATGAATGTGTTTGTAAGACCGTGCCATCATGACTTGGCTGAAAAGGCTGTTTTATCTAATTGAACTTGATTACCAAATCACATAAAACATCTAATATCATAAACGGATTACGCAGAGGGTGAACTACGTTTCCTGTCATGGAATGTTCATGGACTTACTAGGAGTAAGAAAGACAATTGTGACTTTGTAAATATTATTGCTGATAATGACATTGTATTCTTATATGAATCATGGACATGTACTAATAGCGATATTAGCTTGAGTGGATATGTTTCACATAATTTTTACCGTAAATTTAAACATCGTAATGCCAAAAGATCTAGTGGTGGTATTGTTTTATACTGCAAGGAATCTTTAAAAAAAATGGTATTGAGGTAGTTAAAAGTAGCTTGGACACCATTGTTTGGATTAAACTTGATCACAAATTCTTTAATTTTGATAATGATGTATATGTATGTGGAATTTATTTATGGGGGGAAGATTCTCCTGCATATAATATTGCTAATGTTGATTTATTTGAACTTCTGGAAAATGATATAGTTTTTTATGAAAGTCTCGGGTCGGTGTATGTTATGGGTGATATGAATAGCAGAGTTGGTACTAAACATGATTTTATTATACAAGACAAGGTAAATTATTATACAGATGATATTGATTATGTTCCCGATATACACATGTACCGGTCCTCGCTTGATAAAACATGTAATAGTCAGGGTGTTAAACTTCTTGAGTTATGCAAATCGTCTTGTTTACGCATAGTAAACGGTAGAATAGGTATAAATACGGATGTGTGTACCTTCGTGTCACAGCACGGAGAATCCGTGATTGATTATTTACTTGCAAATGAGAGTAATTTTTCACATATCAGTACTTTTACAACTGACCCTATTAATGAATGGAGTGACCATTCACACATTAAATTTTCTTTGTGTTGTAATAGACCTTCAGCTATACCTGTAGATGTGCGCGACGTAAAGTATAAATGGGATAATTTGCTTCGTGAGCGTTTTCGTTCAGGTTTAATAAATAAATTGTCTGATTTTAATAAATTGACAAAGAATATTGATTATTCAAATAGAGATTCTGTCACCGATGTTATGAATGATTTTACCAATATAGTTCGTGCTGTGTCGGATCCTTTATTCTCAAAAAGTTATATTCATAAAAGTTATGTCACATTTTCTGACCAGTCATTTGTAAAACATGCGGAATGGTTTGATAAGGATTGTGTTATTGCCAAGAACAAATATTTAGAAGCATTAAGTATATACACCTGTTGTAAATCAGATTTAAATAGGGAGCATTTCTGCAAATGTAAAAAAGAATATAAAGATACCGTTAAGAAAAAGAAATTATCAGATATAGAGAATTTAAAATATTGTAAACCTAAAGAATTTTGGAAATATTTTAAGAAAAGAATAATCATGCCGGAAGTAATGGCATATCATTGGAGGAATTCCGAAATTATTTTGCTAGTTTAAGTAATGATATATTTCAGACAGCAAATGAAGATGCCGAATCTTTTTGTACTGATAATGATTTTGATAACAATTGTTGTTCATTCGAGGAAATAGACCAGCCAATTACTGTTTCTGAAATACTGAGCGCTAGTAAATGTTTGAAAGCTGGAAAATCGATTGGGAGCGATTTCTTATTAAATGAGTATTTCATTGAAAGTATTGATATTTTAGGCTCCCATTTATGTGATATTTTTAATGCTATTTTGATCTCAGGCTTTTTTCCCGATAAGTGGACAGAGGGAGTGATTATCCCTATTCACAAAAAAAGGTAGTGTGAGCGATGTTAATAATGACCGAGGCATAACCTTGGTAAGTTGTTTATCTAAACGGTTTACCACCATACTCAATAAAAGGATTGAAACATTTTGTAATAATAATGATATCATTTCAGATGCGCAATTTGGATTTCGAAAGGGACGGTCAATAGTTGATGCTATATTTGTGTTAATGTCAATTATCCAGAATTATTTATATGATAATAAACGTTTATATGTTGTTTTCGTTGACATGATGAAGTGTTTCGATAGTATATATAGAAATGCACTTTGGCTAAAATTGTATAAGCTTGGTATTAGCGGTAAACTTCTACGTATTATTAAGGACATGTATCAGAAGGTTAAATCATGTGTAAAGAGTTGTAATAGTTATTCTGACTATTTTAGTTTAAACATATTTTATTGCTTTTTAACATATATATATATATATACATATATAAGCAAAAGGGTTGGGCCACAAGTTCTACCAACATTAGTTACGGCCCTTCCCTACACAAAATGAATTACAAATACTCAAAATGACAATTGCAGATAAACAACATATTATAAATAAAACAGTTTGATTTAGATATTAGATAACTATTATAGAGAAAAAGGATTTAGTAAGAAAGAAAAAGGAAATTGGAAATAATGGTTCTATGATATAATAATAAGGTAATCTAAATATACCCTATAATTAGAAGAATCGTCATCAGGCCGACTTTTATACACATATATCGTTTAGTTAATTAATATCAAATCGTTTTGAGTCTTTGATAAATTGCTGCACAGATGTGAATATAAATGAGTTTTCATCGTCAGTATAAGTGTCTTTACCGAACAGTAAAGTATGATGACTTAGAGGATGAAATCGACGTGTCGCTCTAAAAAGTCGGATTCGTTCATTTGAGAATATAATACATTTCATAAAATAATGTTCGACGTCTTCTTTTTCGTTACCACAACCCGGGCATCTAGAATCTGTTGTTAGTCGATTTGTAAATTTATCAAAACCTAAATTACTACACCCATTTCTAATGCGTGCGTGTATTAAAGATAACTTTCTATTTCCAGTAAGATAATACTGTGGCACTGGTTGTACGTTAAAGAAATTGGTGACTAAAATACGTTTGAAGGACATTAATGATTCTGAGCAATGTATGTGTAGAGAAAGGATGTTCCAATAAGAAATACACGAGGGAATAAATGAATTTGCATATAACTGTGTTCTCATATTTGGAACTATGTAATCGAATGCATTTCTAAGGTTGTATGGTATATTAACACCTATTGTTTCAGGAAATAAATTATTAAGATAGTCCGGTAATAAGCCAGTTTTAATTTTATATGCCGTAATTAATTTTTGATAATTTCTTCTCTTTGACAAAGACAGCCATCCGATTTCGGTATACCATTTTTGAATAGACACAGAACGAGTTAACCCTGTAACAATACGCGCTGCCTCATTTTGTACTTTCTCCAATTTGTCCTTTTCGTAATGAGTGCAACCATCCCAAACAACTGATGCATACTCTAGAGTGGGTCTGAGAAATGAAATGTATATTTGGTTGAGTGATTTTCTATTTAACAGGAATTTAATTTTACGCATCATTCCCAAAATCTTACAAGCCGAATTTACAATGTTATCTATATGATGGTGCCACTTTGCATTATGACTAAAAGTTATGCCTAAATGTTTGTGGTGATCAACAAATTTTACTGGGACATTATCAAAAATTAAAAATGGATAAGAAACATTTTTATTTAGTGTGAACATAATTGCTTCTGTTTTGTTCGGGTTAAAATTTACTAACCACTGCTTGGACCACTGCGATATGACAGTAAGATCGTGATTAAGAATACCTTCTAAATCTGGTAAGTTAGAAGCTGTAGATGCAAGCGATGTATCGTCTGCAAAAATACGAGTTATGCTTAAGAGATGTTCTGCAATATCGTTAATGTACACAAAAAATAAAGGACCTAAGACCGAACCCTGGGGAACACCAGCAGATGTTTCCTTAATATTTGACACACTTGAACCAATAAAAACCTTTTGTTTCCGTTTCACTAAATAACTTTCGATCCATTTCAATATATCTCCTCTTATTCCATTTTGCCTTAACTTGAATAATAGACCTTTGATCCAAACTCGGTCAAATGCCTTTGATACATCACAAAAGATCATACAAGTGTATTGTCTGGAATCCAATCCTTGAGCAATTTGGTTATAGATGTCTATGAGTTGGTAAACTGTCGAATGTCCCTTAAGAAATCCGGATTGCAATTTGTAAATTAGTTTATTTTCAATCAGAAAATTATAAATATGTTTGTAGACAACTCTTTCCATAAGTTTACCAACACAGCTTAATAAAGATATTGGCCGATAATTAGATGGCACGTTTGTTTGACCCTTCTTAAAAAGAGGCATTACAGTAGCTGACTTCCATGACTCTGGAAATTTACATTCAAGTAAGGATTTATTAAATAACATAGACAGGGGTTTAGATATAGTGTGTTTAGTAAACTGTAAAATTCTGTGACTAATTTTGTCTTCTCCGACAGCTTTATTTGGGTCTAAAGTACCGATAATATCAATTATGTCTGATTCAGTAATGATCATGTTTGCAATGGTATTATTAGTTTTAAAGATACACTCTGGAATTAGAGTATTATTGTTTATATTTTCATCTATTGTTGAGATGGTGACGGAATAGTCGTTTAAGCAGTTAGCTTTATCTGCATCATTAAAATAGACTGAATCCTCACCATTAACAGATGTATATTTTAGTGGAGGAATTATTTCTGAGTTTTTGTTAGATTTAATAAACTGTTTAAGTAGTTTCCAATATAATTTAGAATTTGACACATTCGCATCTAAAACAGTGTTTTCAATATTATTAAAATATTGTTCTTTAGCATTTGTTTTCAAATTATTAACTTTATTCCTTAATTGTTTGTATTTTGTCCATGTTTCTGTCTTTTGAGTCCTTACGGCCTTTGTCTTTTGTCTGTCACGTTGTCTTGAATGTCGTCTTATTTCTGAGTCATACCATGGTTTGTCATTTGGTCGAATTAGTACTTCTTTAGAAGGAATACAAGATTGCATAAAAACTAAAATAGATTCAGTAAAACGCTCACAGGCCAAGTCTACAGAACATGTGTTCAAAAAATCCCAGTTAAAATTGATTATCAATTCGTTCATTTTCTCATAATCACCCCGATTATAAAACCAAACCTGTCGAGTAACAATAGTGGGTAAAATATTAACAAAGGGGATAAAAACATATGTAGCTTTATGATCACTTATTTCGTTTGAGACATCTAAAGTACCAGAATTCAAACTGGTATATGTGTCTGAGATTATAATTGGGTCAATAAGAGTTGATGAGGTACGCGTTGTTCTGGTGGGTTCAGTTATAACATTAGTTAAGTTATTGATAAGCATGACATTCTTTAAGTGATAATTATTTATATTAAATTGATCTTCGTTTATGTCGCCGACGATGACAATATTTTTGGATAGATCAAGTGCTTTTTCTATACTTATACTGAAATAGTTCCAAAATGAAACAGGCGTATTTGGAGGACGATACACATTACAAAGTAAAAAGCTTTCCGCCCGTAGTTCACCTCTACCCATATACTATCAACAAAGGGACATTCTAAAATTAACATTCGTTTCGACATAAGCTTAGTAGATATATAACTTAGAAGTCCACTAGAGTGTGCAGTGTTATCTTTACGAAATGGTTCAGAGTATCCGTCTAAATCAATCCCAGTAATATCGGTCGTTAAATGAGATTCTGTAAAACAAATAATATTGAAGTCCAAAAAATGTTGCTTTATATACTCTAGTTTGTTTCGGATACTACGTATATTTAAATGTAAAAATGAAAGACAGTGTTGTCTATTTTCTGTGAAGGGTCCAGGATTTAACTCTACATCTCCAGACATGAGCACTAACAAAGTAATTACAATGGTAAATCTTATGTTTAAAATACTTTCAACTGCTATATTATTGCAATGATTAAAAACATTTGCGATTGTAAATTGTTGTCGTTTAAGAAACATCAACAAATAAAACATCAATGGATAACTTTTAAACACATGTGCCATCAAAACGTGATGATTTCTATTGTAAAAATTTCCGATAGCCACCCTCCATGCATTTACATCACTACCCATTGGGTAACATCACAACACGTATATAAATGAGTGACAATCGGAAAGATGTGCATTCTAGAAGCATCGGCCCAATAAACAACCCTTCCAAAAAAGAGTAAAGAGAAAAAGATGAGAAAAGAAAGAGATTGTAGTATATGAATGAGAAATGTAAAAAGCAAATAATCAGATTAAGAAGAATGAAAGATGGTGACATTGTATTCATCAATATTGCTTGAAGAGCCAAACATTTACAAACAGATAATAAAGTGAAATGAAAATTATATTGTGCTAAATCTATATGCTTAAATCTAACGATTGTATAATTAAATAAAGAACGTACCCTCAATGGCATAATACACATACCCATAATAGCAATACAGACGTACCTATCATGAACTATATACACACCCATCGTTGGTGCAATATTCGAACAATATAGACGTACAGTCGTTGTGCAATATTCATACAATATATACGTACACCTCATGACACTATACACATCATCATGGCGCAATATACACACAATGCATTATATACCCACGGCACAATAGACACACTCATCACAGCAATACAGGCGTAACCATCTTGGCATAATATACAAACCAATAATAGAAATACAGAGGTACCATCACTGTGCAATGCATACGCATATAATAGCAATACGGACATACATAGTATTATATACACACCTATCATAGTACAGTAGACATACATTCTTTATACACTACACATTCCCCTGATGGCACAGTATACATATTCATCATATTACAATGTATATACCAGTATGTTTCAATACACAAATGCATCATTGGACAGTACTCATAACCATTATGGTATAAATACATATTGACCCCACTTGTTTTGGACAAAGGCGTGACCATGATATATAGAACATACGTATCGCAGTTTATCATATATGTGCATCACATCAAAGCAAAACAATGTCATCATGATACAATATAAGAGCCAGTCTGCGCATAAATACATATTTAGACAGAGATAATCAAAAAATCAATTTACAATTTTATACAGAATATTATTTGATATTAATGTTTCATTTTCATCTTTTCTGTTTTGTTTGATTGAGCTCAGCACACCACATGGTTATAGCATTTTACTATTGGTCTACCTATTGTGTAAAGTACGCATTATGGCAACATAACTGTCATTAAAATAGTTCAACATGTATAATAATTTGTTATGTCTCTTTGTTAAGAGACCAACTGGAAAACGTGCACGGTTAACTGACTGAAAATACACTAGCCAGCAAATAAAGCGTGGCATTTACGAAAAATTGTCCAAGTCCGAAGATTTTGTTATAATGGAGCGAGACCCGTTCTTATCCTTGATGAATATGCTGTGGGATTGAGACAAGGGGAGGTAATCTCGCCTATACTTTTCTCTATGTTTGTGGAAGACTTGGAGCTGTATTTACAAAACAGCGTTGATTCAGGATTGAATATTGATGATATTGTTTTGATTATGTTACTTTTTGCGGACGACATGGCTATTTTAGGAAAATCTCCTTCTGAATTACTGGATAATCTAAACCGTTTGCATACTTATTGTAATAATTGGGGCTTAAAAGTAAATACATTGAAAACAAAAATAATGGTATTTAGAAAACGTGGTGGGTTGTTACCCAATGAATCTTGGACTTATAACGGAGAAATTATTGAAGTTGTTGATGATTTTAATTATCTTGGAACAATATTTAATTATACTGGTAATTTTAATTTAAATCAGGAACATTTGGTTGGCAAATCTTTGAAAGCTTTTAATACCCTCTTATTTAATTGTAAAAAAATCCATTTAAAGCCAAAACTACTATGCCAGTTGTTTGATGCATTCGTTGGCTCTATCTTAAGTTATGCGAGTGAAATTTGGGGATATACCAAGTCGAAAGTAATCGAAAGAATACACGTTTATTGAATGTTAGATTAAATACATGTACAGTGGGTGTGTATGGAGAGCTTAGGAGATATCCATTATATATATCACGATATGTAAGAATCATAAGCTATTGGTGTAAAGTTATTTATACCGAAAATTTATTGATAAAAAAATCTATATAAACAGGGGCTATATGACTGTAATAGAGGTTGTAAGAACTGGGTATCAAATATTAAAACCATGTTAAATGATTATGGATTCACCTATATGTTTGAGAATAATCGTTTTGTTAATCCCAAAGTATTTCCAAATATTTTTAAACAAAAGGTTATCGACAATTTCATTCAACAATGGTTTGGATCAGTAGAAAAAAATCCAGTGCTCGAATTTGTCAGACATCAATTTAAAGTACGAGAATTATCTCGATATATTGCCCTGTAATCTTAGATTATTTTACACTAGATTAAGACTATCTGTTAATCCTCTTAGAATACAAACTGGACGATATGACAGAAATAGAATTCCAAAAAATGAAAGATATTCTTTATGTTGCAATTCAAGGGATATAGAAGATGAGTTTCATTTCTTATGTATATGTCCCTGTTTTAATAATTTACGAAAAACAGTATTTGAAAAAGTATTACTATCAAAGACCTTCTGTGTTCAAATTTTTAGAGTTACTTAATTCACATAATAAAACCATATTATATAATATTTCAAGATATATAAAAGAGGCATTAGAAATTAGAAAAAGTGCTAACTGTTTAAGCGTAGTGTTCATCCTCATTTCATTTATTAACATTCATTAAATATTTTGTTATATACTCTAATGAATTTAATCATTGCTGTTAAGTGACTATATGTTTATATTGATTGTATATTGTATATAGTATGATGATGTACTTTGTACAAATCCTAATAAAATATATGTTCTGTTCTGTTCATAAATAAAATGGCATAACATGTATTTGTAACCGTTTTGTTAAGAGGCATCTTTTTTTTTTCAAAATTCAAAACCCACATTGTTGCTGTAGTTGGATATCTGATGTATTTATTTTGTCTTATCTTTTGGCAGCTAAAATGTGTCAGCATCATAACATGGTATTTTATATTATATATTTATATCTTATTTTTTTACCTTACTTTTTAAAAAAAACTGTTTTGGTTGTCAGAAATGAAAGAAACATAAACAAATGTTACAAACATTACAAAAAAATTGTATTGTGTTGTGAGGAAGCTAATCAGCTTGCTTACCTTAGGGCGGTGATTCTGACCAGATAACCGCTCGCGCCTAAAACTTGGGATTTGTCTTCCGTCACAAATAAATGGAAAAGTTGCCTTAAAACCTAACGATATATATAAGATAATTCGACTACAGAGAATTTGTTTTATGAAGCAATAAAAATAACCTTGTTTATATTTTTTTTATATACGATGAAAATAGAAAAACAACACTATTTATAATACACTGATAACACATGTATAGTGGTAATTATTGATCATTGTGCAGAGAAAGATAAACAGAATAATTTACTTCAAAATATACTTTTAATAATGTTCCATTTTGCCTTTATATTATATGCCGTTGATGTAGGATATATATAAAGTGAATATCTTCTTTATAACGTTTAATTTGTTCTTTAAAAATATCAAAATCTTGTTGTTTTTTCAATCTGCAAAGTCAGTATATTTCTTACAGATCAAGATACATACAAACATATCATTATCTTGTAAAGAAATTAAAGGCCAAACAGTGTATTTGGGAAAGTTATATCATAAGAAATATTGAATTTTACTTTCAACAGTCATACGAAAAAGGATAAAAAATATAAAACAAATATTAATAGAAAAAATGAAATTTTGTTTCCCTTGTGTTAAAAAGGAAAACAATTCAATTTCACTTTATCCACATTTATAAAGTTTGTTCCGGGATATTCGTAAAAAAATATTCGATGAAAAAGTCGGTCTGTAGTTTTGTTTGTATTATATTTTCAAGTCATTTATACTCATGTCTGTATTTAAAATCTATGTTCAATTTCTTATTAACAGTTTGAGGAACTTCCGATTTAAGTTCCAGAAAGAGATTTTTTATTAACTGCTTAAGTTTTTTTAATTAAATCAACATTGGAATTCGGTGGGTTTTCTAATCTTTCAAGATTAAAAGAATTAATTACTTGTTTTTCAATAATACGTTACTTAAATAAAACAACGTAACCATGAACATTGCAGAGAAAGTGGACATCCTTGCAAATATTCCTAAATAAATGACTTGTTATATGTTTAAATTAATGGATTAAATATTGAAATATAGCTATCTCATTGAAAATAAACATAATAAATAGCAAATTAAACAAAATCTCACCAGGGTTTCAAATAAATCCTGATATTTTATTGATTTAAAATCTAATTTTTAAAAGGAAAATGTTCGGAAATGTTTTTTTGAAAAACATGACATGTATATATATATATATATTTAATAGTAGAACATATCACGAATATACCTGTTAGGGAGCAGTGATGTAACATAAAACCAATAATACTGCTAAATTAAACGTAGTTGTTTTAACGTCCATTTTACTTGATTGGCGACCAAATTCAACCCAAATCCTAACCATTATTTTGAGAAAATCTAAGGCTACATCGGTCGTCTTAATTGGATTCTCTTTTTTACTGATGTAAATTTCAGAGCGTCGTATGTTGCATTAGCAAATAAAATTGAATTCAAGAAGTAAAATAAACTGTTCAAGGACTAATCATCTTAAAGTTTTGAAAATTTCAAGAACCGACACTACATATTTAGCAACCAAGTATTTTAAATACAAGTCATTTTAATTAAATATGGTTAAATTAATTAAATAACTGTTACTCGAAACTCACTTTTGTTACTCAAAACTCACTTTCTTTACTCGAAACTCACTTTTGTTAATCAAAACTCACTTTCCTTACTCGAAACTCACTTTCCTTACTCACTTTTGTTACTCAAAATTCACTTTTGTTACTTGAAACTCACTTTCCTTACTCGAAACTCACTTTTGTTACTCGAAACTCACTTTCCTTACTCGAAACTCACTTTTCTTACTCTAAACTCGATACTCGATAAATAGAAACCCTTTTCCATAACGGGTAGCTCACATGGCTGAAATTTATATTATGAATTTGTATATGTATATGTTTCGATGAGATACTGTATGTATAAGTCGAATGAAATATGTTCTGTTCATGCTCTGTTATACTGAAATTTGGTATACAATCCCAACAAATATGCTTTTTACCATTGGCGATTTTTCTTGTGTTTATCACATCCCGTTTGTAAGTTATTGCAAAAGTCTACGTAATTCTAGAACAACCCTCGTATATCTCTACATTAATCACTATTTAGCTAATTTGAATACTTATGTAACAAGGTACAAATTTAAATATGTGATAGTCGATATTTCAAATGTTTAATAAGTTAATTAAAGGAATATTTTTTTACAATATATGGGAATGCTTCTGTATGTATCTAATGTTTATGTGCGTGTTGTATTTTATATGTATATCGCTATAAAAAAACATGTAACGGTCCGTGACGGATACGAGAGGCATTCAATAAATTCTGTAACTAATGGCTTTCTGTGGAAACAATGTTGTATAAGAACATGAAAATTCGTGCAATTGTTTGGGGATGCTTATTCAATACAACTGCGAATTCTCAATTTAATCCAATGATAATTGACCAAGATAAATATTGTTAAATTATACACATTTACGCACAGTGGCTATATTTCAATTTCTTAAAGAAACCTGAAGAAAAATTTAAATAATGAAATTACATGAAATTACATAAAAGCCCGAGTTTATTTGAAGTTATCGCCAAAAAGAATTATTCTGAATTGTGTCGTATACATGAAAGTTCTACCGTAACATTAAGAACAGTTTTTCGTTTAGTTAAGAAATTTAAAAGGGGGTCAGCATAGCCTGCAAGAAGATAACAGACCCGGTACTCAAAGGTGTGACAATTTTCTCATTTTCACGTGCTTAACATGCTTCCATCCGTTGACATTTTATGGTCACAATGGAATGTTATTTGCCAGTGAGTTAATGGTAAATATACGACTGTGCGTAAAAAACTAATATACTTAAGGTGTGTATTTGTTGATAATTTTTAAACTATAATAGATACACATCTGATATTTAGCAGACGCATTGTTCACCCATAAACAAACACATCCATTTAATCCATGTTGTTAAAGGTGCCATTGCAATGTCAAAACAGCACAGTAGACGATTTCTACGTGCCGCCACGTGTACAACTGGGGATAAACGTAGTACTCGATTTCCATGTACAAATTGGTTGTCTACCGATAATTTAATTGAAAGACACCCATACATTTATAAAACATTCTCATGTTTCGACAATATCAAACAAACAACGTCTTCGCACAATTGGTAGGCTCGAAGCCGGGTTGCAACCATTGCGTGTTACGAACGATTTCGGGGTTAGTGTTTGCACTATTCGTCGTTAACGCCTGAAATTTGTTGCAATTGGTCTGTTGCCGACCTGCCGAGGTCGGGACATCCTCGAGAAACGTTACATCAGGATCGGCAAATCGCCTTGGTGCATTTACGAGACCGATTTACAGTCGCACATAATGCTGCTCTCAACACACAAGGACGTACTCGGTTGCACATTAGCCCCAGAACCGTTAGGCGACGTCTCAGAGTTGCTGGGATACGTTGCCGATGTCCGTATTGTAGGACACGTCTTACACACAACGTCTCACACCACTATTACATCTCCCATAGAGCTCCATTGTAATATTATGTCCAAAACAGAGTGAACAATCAAATCCTGCAGCATGTGTCGGGCTCAAATTCTTTACTGGTATAAAATATGCAATTATAAAGGAAAAAAGCATGACCAGGTTGTTTTTTTTTAAATTCAATGCTTCTGTGAGACCTATCAATTTCCAGAGTAATAATGTGTAAACTATTCGCCCAAGATGCGGTTCGAACCAACAATTCTAAAATGACACAGAATTGTCCAGAAAGCTGGTATCAGCATCAATTTTTCAGTGGTGCTTTCTAAAATAATGACCATTTAACTCATGCTAGCACAAAACAAACCATTGCAGAACCAAGTCCTGAAAAAAGAAGGAAACGAGAACTAAAGTTTTATGTATGTCCTGAATACACTCAAGGGAGATATCAGTGGGGAGTCCACAACCATCGGCGTTTTATTTCTACACTGGGCGTTGCAACATCATAGATGGTTGGTTAATCAGTGGAGGTCGGTTCTTTTTACTGATGAATCTTAATTCTATGTCGATTCCAATGACCGGCGTAGGAACGTCTACCGTCGTACTGGCGAAAGGTTTGCGGACACCTGTATGGTTGAGTGAGATAGGTGGGTTGGGCCTAGGGCAATGGTGTTGGCTGGATTTAATGCTGACCACAAAACCAGACTGGTTTTCCTTGAGTTTGGAAGAGGACATGGACTTGGTTTAACAGCGCAACATAACATTGACCAGATGCTCCAGCCAGTTGTTGTGATATTCATTCGCCTCCACCATGACACCGTCTTCCAACAAGACAACACATAGCCCCATTGACGTGCTGCCATGACCGGCACTATCCCCAGACATGAACCCAATGGAACATGTGTGGGATAATTTGAAACGGAGAGTTCGTGCCAGTATCTCAGGACAAATCATGAACTTAGGGCTG
This sequence comes from Panopea generosa, assembly GCA_029582155.1. Classification (NCBI taxonomy): domain Eukaryota; kingdom Metazoa; phylum Mollusca; class Bivalvia; order Adapedonta; family Hiatellidae; genus Panopea; species Panopea generosa. Next base: position 60,167,127 of record CM055901.1, read on the forward strand.
CTATAGCAGAGGAATGGGATCAACTACCGGCTCAATTTCTCCGAAGGCTTGTCTTGTCGATGCGCTGACGTTATGTTTCATTGGTTAATGCCCGCGGGGGACAAAAGCGATATTGAAATTTAAACATGGTAACAGTAGATGCCATTTTTATAAAATGAGTTGTCAAAAATACAGTAGGTAAATCCGATTGTGATAAAATCAATTAGTTAAATTCATCAGAACTTTACACGCTTATTGGCATTGAACTGTTCTTTCTAACGATACCAAAGGTATAAAAATCGGTTGCCTCTGAGCTGAGATATTTATATTAAATATAGATGGACAAGATTTTTGTCATTAAGTATATATTACATAGAAAATATGACTATTTTGGATATAACCGTAGTTTAAATGAAAGGTAAGTGTTGTTTTTTTGTTAATTAGTTGACCGAAAATAATTGTTAATATGGCGAGCAAATATACTAATATTTTGCAATATTTTGGAAGAGTATGAGACCATGAGTTCACAAAAGTTTATGATATTGTGCTAATAGTATAGAGGAATTATCGAAATTTATATCTAAGTAAGAAAACAAGAGGCCCAAGAAGGCCTGAGGACGCTCTACTGACTCATAATGGCCATAGCACTTTTTGAAATTCCATAATATTTACCCTCTTTGGGGATCGTCTGAAAAACTTATGGATAAATACCCCACCACACCCATACCAAACAAAAAATTAATTGCTATGAAAAGAAAATACTTTAAAGTCCCATAACATTCATCTGTAAAAAAAATATAGTCCCTTGTACAGAACCCTTACACAACCAAGCCCCTTAATTTGTCAGAACTTCAATCACCCACTCTTAGCGATTTGTTATGAGCAGAAATGATTCAAATTTTAAAAAGAAGTTTTTTTGTACACATGGATGCAAAATGAAAAAAATCAGTTTCCCCTATAATATTCCTATGTAAAAGTAAGATTACAGGGCCCCAATATATCCCAGCCCCTCTATATGCAGCATCTTCAATCCTTGCTGATGTAAGGATAATTTGTTTCAAGTATGAACTAGTTTGACTGAAAGGTTATTGAGGAAATTTTTAATGGACCCATTTAAATCGCTGCCGTAATGCGAAAAATAACCTCATAATCACTATTTGACTTTCATACAAATCTGCAAAGCCAAGTGTCTGTAGTTGCAGATGTATTTTTCTTTTAAAATGTATTTAACAAATCTTAGTCCCGGCATTTGTAGTTTCAGATAATTAAATAAGTCAAAGTCAAATTAGAACCCATGGGCCTTGTACCCTAAATATGTCGCCCAATGTCAAGATTTGGACAACATTCGTAGGTGATGATGATCACAACTTTGTTTTACATGCAAAATATGAAAGCTAAAGCTCCTGTTTTAGAAGAAGATTTCTGAAGTTTTATCTGTTTGAGAGTTTGATCACCCAAAGCGTCAAACAACCTCTCAGTTATTATTTCAATAAACTTATTAGTGCACCATGGACCAATGCTACGTATTAAATATCTCAGTGCTTCCATTTATATAAGATTTTCAAGGTTTCTCATCACATACTTCGGTTGGCTCAACATAACATAAACAAACTTTACCATCTAATTTACTATGGATGAGTGTGATAAACAGATGACATATTTTTATTATATATACCTGGAGTAGTATCACTTCCAATTCATCGCTCGGTGTTTTCCATAGAACTCAGCTCTTGTACGTAAAGTGACAAAGTACTTTTGGACTTGCTCAAATATACAAACAACATGGATTTGTCATCGTAAATTTGTCATCGTGAGGTGTAACGTCATACAACTGACCAAAACTTATATGCCCTATTTTTTTCATTTCTTAAATAGGTGATAAGAGATTAAATAAATTTTAAATGTACCATTTTTCTGAATTATGTGAAACCTGATGGCAAATATGATACAATGCTCTTGCATAATATATTTTTGCCAACTTGTTTAATAAATGCAATAATCATAAATGAATGAACATTCATGTAAGATCCTCTACAGAACCCTTTGCTATATAAAGCATGTGCAACCTAAAACACAGTAGTTACAAAGGAGACGACAATTGATGCCCAAGTATTTCTAACTTTCCTATTGAGCGATTTTGAACCCAGGGCTATGGTTTAAAAACAAAAAATTAGTGTAGGACCATTGGCCTATACTATTTTTCAAATATCAATTAAAACCCAAATGTGTATTATCACACAATAAGCTTAAAAGAAGGACGACAGATGACGGATATACTGATGCTTGAAGGACAACTAGACTTTGACAAACAAAATACTGGTATGCTGAATGAACTTTTTGGAGACATATATATATGTAGGTATGGTGAAAATACGATGAAAAACACAGGTGCTAGAGTGCACACAATTTAAAAGTTTGTGGAAGACATGAAACAATTCGAATAAATGTTCTTGTAGACATCTCAAATTAAGTCATCTTTTTATTCAGTATTTCTATGTCTTGAATGTTAAAGCAAACCTTAAATTGAAATATTGGCATGGTCTGATGGTCAGTATACAACTTCAACATTGATTGACAAGTTGGTACAAATTTCCCACAAAGAGATCCTCTTGAGTCAAGTGGTCATAGATGCTGTCACCGCTGAGCTCATGGATTCGAGTTCAGTTTTTTTAAACAAAGATGCTTCCCATATAGTATACTTATTTTCCGGTCTATATGTTTCCATTTCAAATACTGAAGTTTTTTTCCTTTAGGATTTTTTCGTGGATGGTTTTAACTCATCAAAGCAGGATCTCAGGAAAATATGGGGCTTCATTTTTTGAGGGTCGAATCCTTCATGTCCCTGAATATATCGGGGGAAAAAAGAAGAATTATAATATAACTTATTTGTGACTGCCAGGGATAATACAAGAATTAAAACAAATTACATATGCATTAATAAGATAGTGACTATTGAGAAATTGAGATTTATGTAAAAGGGTTTAAAGCATGTATACAATTGTCTTTTTAAAGAGAAACACTTTTTTTTCTATTAACAAGAGCAATTGGAGTACACCAGTGTTCAACTTTTAAAAGCTTGTTTTAACAGCTTGTCTAGCTACATATCACAGAGAATTGGACAATAGTGTGAAAGGTGTCTCAAAAATTCAGTACACAATATGATTAGTGGTCACTGAGATAAAAACATGTCATAAACAATTAACCCAATTTTCAAAGTATAAAAAGGGATATAAGTTAAAACACAAATAAATATATGGCACTTGTCCCTCTGAGTTTTTTCTTTAATACTGAACTAACTTATTAAATTTCAATTAAATCCTAATATTATTTTTCTTAGATATGAACTTCTAAAATGATCTACTCAAAGTATATCTGTTGAAAAGGAGCAATAACTCTGCCAAAAACAGAGTTATCCCACTTGTAAATTTATATGGTAGTGGGAACACTTCTGATGTTTCATTTATGTATAACTTATGATTACTGAGATATAAGCTATATAACTTTAAATCAAATTTTCTAAGTATAAATTATGACCATAATGCTACCTAAAATAAAACTAAGTTATATCACTTGCCCTCATGTCTCCTTAATGTAAATGAACACACACATGCAGTTTGATTGATGCATGAGTAGGAATTACTGAGGTAGGAGATTGTTCTCAAACGTTAACCAAGTTTTCTATTACAGAAGTAAAAGGTAATAATTTTGCCTAAAATCGAAACGGAGTTATCCCTACTGTCCTCCTGAGTCCCTTTAATGGTAGTGAACATACGTGTACATTGATGTACAATTAGCAGTTATTGAGATAGGTATATAATGCAAAAAACAAATTGTCCAAGTTCCAAGTATAAAAGGGGGCAATAAATCTGCCTAGAATGATAAAAGCAGATCCCATTTCCCCCCGTGTCTTTAAGACAAGTGAACATACATGTTAAGTTTCATCCATGTATAGCTAGAAGTTACATGTACCAAGAAATGATGTTGCTAAAAACCCATAACCAGATTTACTTATTACAAGATGTTGCCACTAACATCGTCATATCCCCCGCCACCTCATTATCCCTTAGAGGCATTTCCGAAGAAGTGGATTTTTTATTATACAAAATGAAAAAGTTGCCGAGCACAGAAATCATATGTATATGTCGCAAACTGAAATACTGTAATATGACACATTGTCTTGTCCCATTGAGCACTGGTGGGAAGTTCTAAATTTAACCATAAATATGTAAGTTATAACCTCAAAAAAAGAACAAAAAAAAAAACAAGAGACGTGGAAATATACCAAAAACCATGTTTTTTAAACATTTTAGTCACACATGCTCAACTGATAGCAACAATTTCTTAAACATGAAGTTTGATTCTACAAATATATTACAAAATGCATCAAACATTATGAGAAATTCTGTTGTGATGTAAAAAATTTAAATGGACCTGTACATTTCTCTAATAAATCATTTGTATTTTTTATAATATTTTTTGCCTCATGGCTATCAACTGAGCAAGGGCACTGCTAACCATTTTCAAGATAAAAATGTGCATGTTAATGGAGTTTCATATTAATATATATCAATACATCAATCAAAACTTTTTTAGTATCTTCATCAAATTAACAAAAGAAAAAAATTATTTTTACTTTACCGCTAGAAAAAATTGTATAAGCTTGGTTGCGGAAACAATAAATTTTTGTGTTTTTGACTAATTAAAGAGCCATAACTCTGAAGATAATGGTCAGAATTGGCTGGTTATCAAACTTTGCTCAGATTTTATAGAGATACACACTTTATGAAAGTTTGCTTCAGCTCTGATAAAGAATACTCTAGTTATTGAGCGGAAACAGGCAATTTTAGCATTTTTACTCATTTAAGGGCCATAACTCTTAAGATAATGGTCCGTATTGGCTGGTTATCAAACTTGGCCTAGATTTTATAGAGGTACACACTTTGTGTAAGTTTGGTTCAGTTCCGATGAAAGATACTCTAGTTATTGAACAGAAATGAAACTTGACGCCGCCCATCTGCCCGCCGACTTCGCCAATCTAATAACCAGGTTTTCAACTTTGAAAAACCTGGTTAACTACCATTGTCGAACAGACCCAAATTTGCATCACACATCGTCTTTGACTGGTAAGCATTTGTGCCAATTTATTTAAAAATCCAATCACAACTAAAGAAGATAGGGTCTGGACAGCAATGGACAGATGGAGCTGTGACCTTGACCTTTAAAGAACAGACCCAAATCATTTGCATGACACATCTTCTTGTCACAGTTAACATTTGTGCTGAGTTATTTAAAATCCAATAACATCTAAAGAAGATAAGGTCCGGACAGCAGCGGAAGGACAGATGGAGCTGTGACCTTGACCTGTGACCAACAGACCCAAGTCAGTCATGTTACACATCATCTTTTCCAAGTGAACATTTGTGCCAAGTTATTTAAAAATGCAATCACAATTAAAGAAGATACGGTCCAGACAGACGAAACACAATGTATACATTGGATTTTCAAACACTTGATCTTGAGCTATGACCTTGACCTTCGACAAAATGCCCCAAATCATTCGCATGACACATCATCGTGTCCTAGTGAACATTTGTGCCAAGTTATTTAAAATTCCAATCACAACTAATGAAGATACAGTCCGGACAAGAGGAAACACAATGTATACATTGGATTTCCAAACACCTGACCTTGAGCTATGACCTAGACCTTTGACCAACAGACCCAAGTCATTCGCATGACACATCATCTTCTCCTGGTGAATATTTGTGCAAAGTTATTTAAAATTCCAATCACAACTAATGAAGATATGGTCTGGACAAGAGGAAACACAGTGTATACATTGGATTTCAAAACACTTGACCTTGAGCTATGACCTAGACCTTTGACAAACAGACCCAATTCATTTGCATGACCAATCGTCTTGTCCTAGTGAACATTTTTTGCCAAGTTATTTAAAATTCCAATCACAACTAAAGAAGATACGGTCCGGATAGGAGGAAACACAGTATACATTGGATTTTCAAACACTTGACCTTGAGCTATGACTTTGACCTTTGACACATCATCTTGTCCTAGTGAGCATTTGTGTCAAGTTATTTAAAATTCCAATCACAACTGAAGGAGATACGGTGCAGGGGACGCACGCACGGACGGAAGGATGGATGCACGCACAGACGCACTCTTAGTGGTGGCAGGGGATAATAAAGATTTCATAATTCTGCCAAAAATGCAAACCACTTAATGGTAGTCAAGACACATGTGAGTGTTTTAGATACATGGCTAGAAATGACTGAGATACAAACTTGTAAAACACTTTCTAAAATATAAAGGGGCCACAATTTTGACTTAATCAAAACAGAGTTATCCCACATGTCCCCTTTATGGTAGTGAAGTTGAATTACTGTTTGGCAAGTCGTTACTGAGATACGAGTCAGCTTAAATATGTTAACCAAATATTTTAAGTATGAAAGGGGACATAATTCTCCTAAATCAAAAGGAGTTGTTCCAAGTCTTTCTTCAAAAACATAAAACCAAAAATAACACACTAATGCCAATGCTTTTTCTTTGGAAGTCGAGTTAAATGCTAGGAAAGAGGTCTGGAAAGGTTACCTTTGACCAGTCATAACTTGTTGCATATGCGAATATATTCCCCTGGGGATTAAAGTTGCACGCAGTAAGGGGTTGATCAAACTGCTCCGATGTCTTCAATTTTATACGAGCATCTTTATCCCAGAAGCTAAAACGTCCATCTGACCCGACTGTGGCCAGAGTGCCATGGACAGGATGGAATGAAATATCATTAACCTGCAACAAATAGTTATTACGATAAAAATACATATTAGATTACAGTAGAATAAAGACAGAACTGATATTGAGTAAAACAAAACTTGATAAATATTTTTTTAATGGGGTCCTGCAGGTTTCAAACATTTTCTTTGGACTGAGATGGACTCGAACCCAACACTACATCAGTGAGAGGTAAGTTATCTTGAAAAAGCGCCTGAGACAACTTGTCCATCCAGTACCATGGAAAGTTAACTATACTTATTGGCGCTACACACAGCAATAAACTGTCAGGCAAAGCCAATTAATGACACATAATAATCTAGTTTAATACTTTGGATATATTATTGACATAATATTTGACATGTAAAAAAAATGATTATTTTTATCTTAAAACATTTATCTAACATCAAACAAGTTCAATTGTGTGAAGTATACAGTCATATGTGTATCACACATGTACATCATGTATGAAAAGAAAATGCAAATTTAAGTATTAGGATTTTTCTCCATACAACTTACTGCATATATATCCTGCAGGGTATTACTGGAGCCATTTGCTCTATGGCATTTGAACGTAAAATTGTCCTTGGGGTTAGTTGGGTTCACATAGTGTATGGCCACTCGTCCCTCAATACTTCCCAAGGCAAATCCTGTCGGTTGATTTGTTTTTTTGTCAGCAAATATGCTAACACATCGGTGCTGAAATACATAAAGGAATTAAGTGGACTTCCATCAAAATGCTTGGATGATACCAAATGACCTTGTTACATGCAAATTATTATTTAAGGTTGTTCTGATATACTGGTTTATTGCTGTTTGTTTCCAAGCAATATGCATGTTGTATTGGCAGTGTAACAACACATAGCAACGAGAACGCAAAAGCTAATATTAAGCAGAGTATCATATTACATATACATAATGGTCTACTGGAATGACAGTACGTATCATATAGGACATGTCTTGGCAATAAATAGCTCTAATATAACTTGTATGCAACCTAAATAATAAATATAATATTTCACTGTTAACACATATGTAAGATTTTTGCTGTTTGATTATCATAGTTTGGAAGTGCATCTACTTCTCACAAAATCCATATTTTGGCACTGTGAGACGGTATAATATTGGACCAACAGGTGAATGTTTCTCTGGATCTTTGATTTCCCTTCACATCAAAGTCATCGATTTGCACAAGTTATACTTGTTTGTAATTTATTTAAAATTAAGTTAATACAAAGATTTGTTTGAATATTTAGCGTCATTTTATGCCATCAAGGACTAACAGACGATCAGTTAACCTAACCACTCTTTCCTGGGATCCCGGAAGGTTATCCAGTACTTAAGCACACCCATCTCTTCAAATAACTGATAAATTTCCCACCTGACATGCACATGTGACAATGAGACAGAATGTTTTATATTAATCATTACAGAGACAGGTATTCCACAACCTTTGGATTGATAGTTAGACATGCTACCAACTGAGCTAACCAGGACCAGCTTTAATACAAAAAGGTCTGACATCTGATTAATAATTCTATTGACATGAACCAAAGGAAGCTTCATGCTAACAAATGATCTATATTAACATATTTTACTAACTAATTTAGTTAAAAACATGGAATCTTGAGGTGCTACAAATGACAAAAATCGTGAAACACATCCGATTAACATTGATGTATATTTGTAGTGTCTTTCAGCAAGACACTTCTTTCCCATCTGCTAAGTACTAGTTCTACTCTGGGCAAGATATTCTAGTTGTAAGAGCTTGTTTCATAATTGATATAAAATAATTAAGTGTAAAACAATGTATATTCCATTCAGTCATTACAGGAAAAAAATAAATTTTAATTTTATGTTTATTTATTTAAATTTATTAAATATAAATTTATTTAAAGTGCCACCTTTTATTTCACATCTTTCAAGCAGTACATGGTGCTACATGACAATATATTTTATAGATTACATAGTTCTACCTGATATTTGAGGGGCGATTCAAACTTCCTGAACTCTTGTGGCTGATTTTCCAGTTGATATATGATTAATCCTCGACCAGCAGTGCCTACCACAGCCATTGGGTATTTCTGAAATAATTAAAGTTTCAACGAGTAATTCATCTTTACTCATACATGCTCTATAAAGATAATAAAACAATCTTGAATCTCAGCTTATGGTGTCTGCTCCAAAGGATTGTTCAATATATGCCAAAAACAGAGGTACATATAGTTATTTTAACCCTTTACTTCATATAGATGCCTTTGGACACCTCTAATATAGACGCCTTTGGACACCTCTACTATAGATGCCTTTGGACACCTCTTATATAGACGCCTTTGGACACCTAATATATACGCCTTTGGACACCTCTAATATATACACCTTTGGACACCTCTAATATAAACGCCTTTGCACACCTCTAATATATACACCTTTGGGCAACTCTAATATAGACACCTTTGGACACCTCTAATATAGACGCCTTTGGACACCTCTATTATAGACACCTGTGGACACCTCTAATATATACGCCTTTGGACACCTCTAATACAGACGCCTTTGGACACCTCTGATATATACGCCTTTGGACACCTCTAATATAGACACCTTTGTACACCTATAATATAGAAGGCTTTTGAATTATTGGATGAATAATGTTTATATTAACTGAAATAGTGAAAAACAGTGCAGGAAGTGTTCAGATTGCTCGTTACGAGCATTATTTCATGTGAAATGACAAAGATCAGAAATGTGATACACTCAAGAACAAGGTGTGAAGTTTTAGTGCTTAAATCAAGTTTTAATAACTAAATATAATAATATATATTGTATATGGATATGAATAATAAAATAAAAGTCCTTAAACACAGCTGAACCTTGTGTTTGAGAAAAGTTGGAAACCCAGTCCACTTCTTTTTGTACACTTATTAAACACTTCTCACTTTGCTCTTACAGAGACGGTCAATTTTAAAACAATATGTTATTTTAACCTATTTTCAATCTAAATTAACTAATCATAATATATAATATACCGTATGAATGCATGTATGACATCATATTACATCATATATTATAGTATTGACCTTGTTGCTGATTTTAATAATTTAAAAACACACTCAGAACTGTTCATGTTTATGTATGTATATTACTCACCACATCTGCGCAGTAACATCGCTCAGGCAGCGCAATGTTCATGATTGCTGTTGGCTGACGTGTGTCCCAAAACTACAAAATACAAACATACAGGTCAACTCCCTTTTTGAACATAAAGCACTAGAGGTGTAACGATACATCGATGCACCGATGGATCGCGATTCACTTTTCTGCCGATGTGTGTATCTGGTGTTAAATGAAACTTTCAATAGATTGGGATGCAATGCATTCTTTAGACCTAAGATGCATCGATACGATTGTGAGATATTGCACATCCCAATTTCATTCTTGATGAAACATAAAAAAATAGCTCATAAAAACTAACAAACAAAAACGAACAAGTTTTTAAAAAGCAAGACAAATTTTTGGATATAAACTAGCTACAGACAGCATCTCCTTCCCATCAGGTACTATCCCAATATGTTTATTTCGTCACTATTGCAGTTATGAAGTGTAATAAGTTTTGTTGTTCTCTGTTAATAAAGATACTTTTAAGTTGCAAACGAGCATAGTTATTACAAACACCTTATTAAACAATCATAGTGATTGCATAAGATACAATTTAAAAATCAGTATCATGATGTGCATCGCAACTTAAATGCAGTACACACCGCCTTTTATTTTCACAGGCAATACATATCATGATACGTATCGTTCTGAAAATGAAATATCAAGATACGCATCAGAGATGAGAAAAATGCCAATGCACAGTCCTTAAAAGCACACTTCCTGTGTGTAGACCCATAACAAAGCACATATGGATATAGCTTGAATTATATTGATAAAGTACATATAATATTTTTTGTATGTATTTTTTTAGATGACAATCATTTTTTTTCACTGTTGAAAATGGGCCATGGGCAACTAATCGATGCCCGCATACATTACTGTACTTAAATCTGACACTCCATATAACGTCTTCCTGGTGGCTTCCATTGCTCTTACAATAGACCACAGGATACAATTCTTTTATTTAATTTGAACACCTTGTCAAAGAAGAATTCCAAATACATGTACTGTTCTATCTCACTCAAGGTGAGAGATGTAAAAAATGCACAGTGGACAATGCTGTGGCATATAATTGACATTTGCTTGCAGACATAATGTTGTATGAGAGGACATCAACATAATATAATGTGATTATAACCTAACAAAACACAAATTTCTCATAAACTATGAAAAAGAGGAATCTACCAGAGCCCAAGCTTCACATTACCCCAGCACCTAATGGATATGGGCTCTATGCTACATACCTTGAGAGTTTTGTCCCAGCTTCAAGTCATTATACAGGTGTAGTTTGGTGCCTTAACCCACAGTTACATACCTTGAGAGTTTTGTCCCAGCTTCCATTCATTATACAGGTGTAGTTTGGTGCCTAAACCCACGTTTACATACCTTGAGAGTTTTGTCCCAGCTTCCAGTCATTATACAGGTGTAGTTTGGTGCCTTAACTCATGGTTACATACCTTGAGAGTTTTGTCACAGTTTCAAGTCATTATACAGGTGTAGTTTGGTGCCTTAACCCATGGCTACATACATTGAGAGTTTTGTCCCAGCTTCCAGTCATCATACAGGTGTAGTTTGGTGCCTTACCTCATGGCTACATACATTGAGAGTTTTGTCCAAGCTTCCAGTCATTATACAGGTGTAGTTTGGTGCCTTAACCCATGGTTACATACCTTGAGAGTTTTGTCCCAGCTTCCAGTCATTATACAGGTGTAGTTTGGTGCCTTAACCCACAGTTACATACCTTGAGAGTTTTGTCCCAGCTTCCAGTCATTATACAGGTATAGTTTGGTGCCTTAACCCACTGCACTGTCTTTACAGGTGCATCATGCTGAAAAACACACAAAATAGAGGCAGTTTAGAAGGGGGAAATGTCAGATAGGTAACTTTTTTCTATGAATAAATTTGAACCTGCTGCCCAACATAATGAATCAAAATATTCCTGATTAACATATATATATATATTTCGTGTTTATCTATTTCATATCAGGCATGTTTGTAACCATATGAAAACAAAAACAGTGAAAATAAAAGTGAGTGTATGAAAATAATCATTTCATTGGTACTTAATAAATGCAAGGTGTTGCTAGCTATGTTTCATCATTTTCAATACCTTGTTACACAAAATGCTTCATTAAGTCAATTTGTATTTGGTTCAAATCATGATGAGTCGGTGTTAATTAGATTTTACACAAATTACCAATTTACTTCACTCAGTAATATTTTACCTGTGCAACTTGGACAAACTGGTTGCTATTCAGATCCCACATTTTGGCTGTTTTATCACATGATGCAGTAAACACCTTTGTGCCATCCTGTAACATATTAAATTATAAAGAATGATTTTTACAATAAATAATTAATATATATAATAGGATAATTACAATTAAATAAAGGGTCCTCCGTGGCCAAGTGGTCTAAGGCGCCGTCTCATGATTACTTACCTATCACCGCTTAGGTCGTAGGTTCGAGTCCCGCTCACTCCAAAAACTTTACTTGAGAAAGTTTCTAGTTACTTGCGGAAGGATGGTGGTTCTACTCAGTCTAACTCAGTCTGAGGTCTTCCTCCACCAATAAAACTGGATAGGCCATATATAACCTGAAATGTGTTGAAAATGCGTTAAACCCCATTAAAAAAACAACAACAAAAAACATTTAAATATAGGCAATAATGTTTTAACTTTATAGTAGTCATAAGTTAAACTTTGTTTCATTTAATACACATAAATACAAACTTGTTTAATCTAGAAATATGTTCATAAGATACAAATCTCCACCCACTTAATACACACACACACACTACTTTTACCATAAATTATGTCAAAAAAGGGGGTCACAGCAGGTTATAACTCCTGTCAAATTACCAATGACAAATAACAAACATGACCTGTATGTTATAATATAGTTATATATATAGTTTTTGTCACATTTTTCCTATGGATAGAATTTTATGAAACTTCCCAGTATTTCAGTTTAATGTATGTTCATGCAATATTTGAAATAAAAAGCACATGTTACCATACAGATTTTTCATATAACCTCCTCATAAAGATACCCATCCTTGAAAGTTGACGAAATAATGTAGATTTAACAAACAAAAAGAAAAAAGTATTTAAAATTGTTTACATCTAGTATTTTATTAAAACTTTATATATATGAATGCATATAATATCAATTTTCATTGAAATGGTAATTATAAGCTTGAATTCAATTGTTCAGGGTTTTTAAAAACAAGATCATTTCGGCAGAGTGCCAATTGTTTTTCAATTTTGTAATTTGATATAGTGTATGAATAAATTTTGCTTGAAACCTGACAATATACTCTCTGATACCTATTCTAAAGACAATAAAAAACAACAACACTTTACTGCATAATCTTAAAAACAATAGCTCTTAGTATGCAATTGTAATACTAATTTTAATTAGGTTATACTAATTGAGCATATTTGTATAAATATCAAGATTTCTATTATATATCATATTTAGGTTAAATTGCTATAAACAATTATGTTATACCAGTATGCATATTTCATATATTGAACACAATATAAGAGACGAATTTGAGGCGTATCCATATATGATGGTGCCATCGGAAATAGGGTCAGTTGTAGAAGAGCCGTTTGTAGTGACTCTGCCAGGTCTCATTAAAATTGCTTCCCTTTGTGTGCATTAAAAAAACTATAGCAATCGTTCTTAAGCAGCCACATTTGCTATTTTCAATTTATATGCTTTTAGAGCTAATAAACCTGTATTAAGCAACACAACACCTGTTTTAAAAGACCACTTTTGCTCCTTCCCTTGACTGGCTGTTTAAAACAGCTTTGACTGTATATGTATACTAAATACTTCATATACAATAACGTCATCACAAATAACTACATATCTACATACATCACTCCAGTCCACATCCAGCACGGGCCCTGTATGTGTCTGTTGGGCTTTTGGAACAGTTTGACCCGACTGTTGGACCTCCCAACACCGAACCTGTATAACACATTTACCATAAATTAAAAATCATTAGGAATTATAAACATATTATTATTCCAAATTCAGCCCCATTTCCATTTTTCCCCTAAATGCAAGCAAAATTCCACTAAATGTTTTTTTTTAATTTTTTTTTAAATATACATATACTTATGATTTGTGTTGTTTTGATTTTCTCCCATTTTCATCATTACAATGCTATGATGTCAGGTTATATTCCATTGCCATGCATCCCTGTTAGTGGATAAAATGTTCCTCTGGATTAAATAACAAAATAGCTTTTGGGGCCCCAAGTCACTCACCTGATTTCACCTGTCACTTATTTTCAAATTTCAAAAAGGGGCCCCGATTAGCTCAGTCGGTAACACGTCTGACTATCAATCCAGGGTTCATGAGCTCTAATCCCTGCTCGGCAACAATCTCCGTGATGATTTATATACTACATTGTGTCATATTATCATTCATCTCTCCCTGCTGATTCAAATAGGTAAGTTATCAGTTACTTGCTTGCTGAGATGGGGTGAGCTCAAGTACTGGTTAACCTTTCAGGATCCAAGGAAACAGTGGCTAGAATAAATGATCATCTGCTAGCCCTTGATGGCATAAAAATGACGCTTAATATTCAATCAATCAAATTTTAAGAATTATTTGTGTTCACATAGTATTTCTATGTAAAAACCAAAATCTCCTCACTGGGCCACATTGAACACTAACTCTTTATTTTGAACAAACATGAAACCCTGACTCAAAGGGATACATCAAATATGAACACATCTGGCTGATTTGTTCTTGAGAAAAAATATTTGTATTCACATTTGTATCCCTTTTTGTGCACATGCTGACCCTTATGTGTATTAAATCTCCTTTAAAGGACCTAGTCTCTACTGAAATGATTAAACAATGTACATGTACCAGACATAAAAATGTTTGAAATTATACCAAAAATAGAAAAGAAAAAATAATTTCTTGTTTTCCCATAGCATTTCTATTTAATGGATCATTGCCTCTTTATTTAAACAAAATTGAAACCCCTAATGATAGGGGTCATTTAAACTTATTATAAACACATTTGGTGTGTCATTTCCTGAAAATAGGATATTTAAAACATCACAATATTATCCCTTTTGGGGCCTTTGCTGGCCCCTTATTGATATCAAATCTCCCAAGAACCCGTTCTCAAATGTGTTGACTAAACAATATTCCAGACTTCAAGATGATTTAAATAATTCCCAAAAACAGAATGACAATGAAAATTTCCCATAGTATCCCTATATAAGAACCAATAGATCCTAGCCCCTTTATTTGAATAAAGTTGAAAGTCCTACTCATAGGGAGCTTTAATACCAAATATGAATGGAATTGGCTTATCAGTTTTTTTGAAGTTTTATTCCATTTTAAGCCACTGCTGGATGGATAATAAATCCCCTCTAAATGACATAGCTGTCACTGTTATGTCTATGCAATGATTCAGACAACAATATGATTGGAATAATGCCAAAAATGGATGAGAAAAAAACATAATTTTCTATTTTCCCATAGTATTCCGATTTAAAAATTAAAAGTCCCCTTACTAGACCCAACTGAACCCTAGTTGCTTTATTTGAACAACCTTGAAACCCTTATTCATAGGGAACATTTATACCAAATATATAGAAATTTGGCTGGCTGATTCTTGAAATTTCACAATTTTTAATTGTTAAACTTATATGTCCCTGGGCTGGAGCCAATTTTGGTTAAGACATGAACAAATCTGAGGGAAACTGATTAGGTGATACAACAAGCAAAATATCAAAGCTCCAGGCCTTATACTTTCAGAGAAGATGTTTTAAAATTTGAAAACAAAAACCTAATAAACCCTTGGGGTAGGGCCTAAGTTGACCCAGGGACATGATTTAAATAAACTTGACATGTAACTTGTCAACAAATTTAGTGAAAATCTGTCAAGCATCTTCAGAGAAGAAGTCATTTGAAGCAAAAGTTAACTACTGAAGACGGACACAGGGCGATCACAAAAGTTCACGGTGAGCCTTGACTCAGGTGAGTTAAAAATGCAAATAATGGCCACAAGTAACATTTGAGCTTCCATTGTGGAAATATACTGAAAGATTACTGCAATCAATGTATTTAATATTTCATCAGAAGTAATTTGATCGGCAAAATCATCAAAATATGACCATCTTATATGTATTTAAGATGGATTCATCAATCACTGGATGTCTGCCTGAAATGGTACTAACATTGTTATCCCAGCTTCCAGCAACAAGAAATGTGGATTGGCCCATAGATCCAGGACTGAACTTGAGGCAACTCACACTATCATCTGGTGGTGATGTCACCTACAATAAAAGTAAAAATTCACATTACCGAAATATTTATATATAGATCAGAATATGTAACAATAATATGTTTTCAGCAGAACAACAGCATGTGAATTCACTTTGCTTTGTATTAATATTGTCTTGTTGAATAGATTAGTAGGTCACCTTGAGTGGTACATATTGGTTATGTTAGAAGGTAGAATACAGACTATAACAAGAGTTGTCAGAGGACAACAAAGCTCGCCGATGGGATAAAACTCACCACCCATGCAAAGATAGAGATTGGAGAAAAACACCAACATTTCAAGGCAACTAAATGCAGAGTTTAACCTGGGTGTCTATAAATGCAGTTTAACCTGGGTGTCTACAGATGAAAAAATTAGTCCAAAAGGGCCATAACTCTGCTAAAATGCAACCCAAAGTTATGGTTCTTGTCTCTGTGTGTTCCATGGATGATGGTGAACACAAATGTGAATTTTCCTTCATATCCAATGAGTGGTTGCATAGATATCTTACCTGATAAAAAACTTGTAACCTAAAATATTAAGTTGAAAAAGGGTCATAACTCTACCAAAATGCAATCCAGAGTTATGGTTCTTGTGTCTGTGTGTTCAATCAATGATGGTGAACACACATGCAAACTTTCATTCATATCCAATAAGTGGTTGCATTGATATCTTACCTGATAAAAAAAGGGTAATAACTCTGCCAAAAGCAATCCAGAGTTATGGTTCTTGTCTCTGTGTATTCCATTGATTATGGTGAACACAAATGCGAAGTTTCATTCACATCCAACCAGTGGTTGCATGGATACCTTAAACTTCACAGCAAAAGTTTAACCTCAGTACCTATAGACGAAAAAATAAGTCTAAAAGGGCCTTAACTCTGCCAAAATGCAACCCCGAGTTACAGTTATTGTCTTTTAGTGTTCCATTGATGATGGTGGACACAAATGCAAAGTTTAATTCACATCCAATGAGTGGTTGCATAGATACCTTAAACTTAAACGCAAAAGTTTTATCTGGGTATCCAAGTCCAAAAAGGGTCATAACTGTGCCAAAATGGAACCCAGAATTATGGTTCTTGTCTATGAATGTTGCATTGATAATGGTGAACACACATGCAAAGTTTCATTCATATCCAATGACTGGTTGCATAGATATGTTATGTGATAAAAAACTTTAACCTGAAAAATTAAGTCCAAAAAGGGCCATAACTGTGCCAAAATGCAACCCAGAGTTATGGTTCTTGTCTCTGTATGTTCCAATTATGATGGTGAACACACATGCAAAGTTTCATTCACATCCAATGAGTGGTTGCATAGATATCTGAAACTTAAACACAAAAGTTTAATCTGGGCATCTACAGACGACGCCGCCAACGCCAGGGTCATGGCAATAGCTCTCCTTGGACTTCGTCCCGGCAAGCTAAAAAATTAATAGTTCTAAACTAAGTATTGTTGCCTGAGTCGCATCACAAAAACACAAAGTGTTAATATTGACCACCAATCTCCTATTTTCATTTTGAAATTTACAATGTTAAGACTCTAAGTCTATTAGAGATGGGAACTAGTAAATATGGTTGCTTAAAACAGGTGGCTGCTTAATAAAGGTGACCGCTTCAGAAGCTTATCAGAAGATGGAGAATGATATTTATATTTATATGTAAATATGTCCACCCTGTCCAGATGTGTTGCATGTAATTCCATAGTATACAAGTCATGGTCGATACCAAATTTATTGGTTTGGCAGAGGCCTTGATATTGTATCTATGGTTTGCATTGTAGCTAGGTGCACTTGCCGTAGTCTGGTCTGTACATTTATGTCTTAGTTATTCACAAATAATTATCTCCATATATACAAATATATATATATATATATATATATATATACATATACATATATTAACCCTTTACTTCATATAGATGCCTTTGGACACCTCTAATAAAGATGCCTGTGGACACCTCTTATATAGAAGACTTGAATTATTTGATGAATTATGTTTATATTAACTGACAGAGTGGAAGTGTTCAGATTGCTTGTTCGAGCAATCTGAACTCTTCCTGCAATGTTTTCAAAGGTTTTGTGTGATTTGTGTGGGAAAACTCGTATCTACACATGTATGGAGTAAAGGGTTAAAAGTAAATTTTTACAAAATAACATTATTTCTAAATGATGTAAATATGAAATTAAAATACACCATTATATACTAGAGTTGGTCATTAATTTTGTTACAATTTTGGAAAGGGCAAAAGAGTGAATGTGGTTAGATGCTATTTCCAACACATGACAAGGTAATATATATAACACATATCCTGTTTTACTAGTGGAGAAAGACCTCAGAATGAATATATGTAAAAAACACATACAAAAGACACCATCCTTTCGCAACTATATGTTGACAAATTGTCTCACAGAACGTTTCTGTATCGACTGGGACTTGAACCCATGACATCAGCAGTGAGAGGTAAGAAGTCATTAGGCAATAATGCCTTAGACCACTCAGCCAGGGAGGCCAGGATCTCTTAGTGAAGGAAGGTCAGTAATGACTGGGTATAAATATGAAAACAGTGTATACAGTATATGCATCTTAAATAGCCATGCAAAGTCCTCATAGTTAACATACTTCTATGTCCTTCATAGCATTTGAGTTGGTATTGGCTGTCCCAAACATCCCCCCTGTATTAGTACTTCCAAATGTTGATGATGATGATGGTGTTCCAAAAAAGCTCATAACGTACTCAGCACCTAAAAATGGAAAACAAAACAAATGTTACTGGTACCAGTGACTAATAACAAAGACGGACAGGTCCTTCTTCCTCTATAGTAGCTCTTTATAAACACACACCTGACACATCATTGTTGGCCATTTTGATATGTTTTTTAAAATAAAGTCACTAGCAGCATATTCCACATTTAATAATTTGTAATGTTTCTATATTTTAGTACACCAGATTGATTTCCAGTGTTTTTGAATCCTGATTCTTAAGAACAGTCATACATGTTGAAATCAACACTTTCATTTTCGTCCCTTTTTTTTTTTTTTCAAAATGGCCAATGATGACACAATATTTAAGCACTTGCTTCTGTGAGCCTCTGTAAATATGTCACTGCTGGTAGGTGATATTATCTTTTTTTAGCTTTAATTTTTTTTACTCATATTTTCAAATCCAGAGCAAAACTACTACACTGAAAGGATAAAGTAATGAGAAGTGAATTTCAGAGCCACTCAGTGCTCCAGATAAGCGTTAAGCTCTTAAAATTTCTAAATAAAACATTGAAAATTAAATTAAGGGGTAAAATACTCATTTGAAGAAATGCTTATCTGGAGCACTGGCCACATTATCAAACTATTGTATTGAAGCAATACTTACAGTTTTAGAATATGTATGTTTTAAACTTTCCCATCAGATTGGATGGATTTCGTTCCCTACCACCCCGACCCCAACCCCACCCCTCCTCCCTTCTTTCGTTATGGGGGAGCTTGTCCCATTGAAAACAAGAGGCCCAACAGGGCCTGGGGACGCTCTACTGACTCACAGTTGCCATAGCACTTTTTGAAATTCTACTATGCAATAGAAACATTGGGGCGGGGTCATTTTTAACTCTAGGGACACCATTTGAACAAATCTAACAAAACTATAGTTGGTCATCATTACTACATAAACATTTTGAAAATCTGTTGGACCGTTCATGAGAAGAAGACTTTTTAAGTTTTGGACTATTTTTAGTAATGGTGGCCATCTTGAATTTTAGATAGAAAAAATAAATCTTTTGTATAGTCTCCTATGAAATAGAAACATCCATGTGAAGTTTCAGTTTAATTGGCCTAGGGCTTCCAGAATAAATGAAAAAAAAAGAGAATTTTCTGTTTTCCCATTGTATCTCTATATAAAATTCTAAGTCCCCTTACAGGGCCCCAATATATCTTAACCCCTAAATTCTTATTTGCAATCAAACCCCTACACTAAGGGATAATTTATATCAAATATTTACAAATCTAACATACCGGTTCTTAAGAAAACAATTTTACTAATTCCCAATTTGTACCCTTTTGGGGCCCCTCCTGACCCATTAAGACATAGGAACCCAGTCATTTTTACAAATCTTAACCGCCTTTACCTAACAATGTTTTAGTGAAGATATAGGTAAAATTATTTCCATTTTAAAAAAAAAAAAAAAAAAATTATATTGACGTGTCGCCTTATTGAACTCTCGAGGCAGGGTCATTTTTTACCCTAGGGACACCATTTGAACAAATCTAACAGAACTATAGTTTGTCATCATTACTACATAAACATTTTGAAAATCTGTTGGGCCGTTCATGAGAAGAAGATTTTTAAGTTTTGGACTATTTTTAGTAATGGCGGCCATCTTGAATTTCAGATCGAAAAAAAAATCTTCTGTATAGTCTCCTATGCAATAGAAACACCAATGTGAAGTTTCAGTCTAATTAGCCTAGTGGTTTAAGAACAGATGAAAGAAAAAGAGAATTTTCTGTTTTCCCATAGTATCCCTATGTAAAATTCTAATTCCCCTTACAGGGCCCCTATAAATTTTAGCCCCTAAATTCTTATCTGCAATCAAACCCCTACACATAGGGATAATTTATGCAAAATATGAACAAATGTGACATACCGGTTCTTAAAAAAATGAATTTAGTAATTCCCAATTTTTACCCTTTTTGGGCCCCTGCTGACCCCCTAAGACAGTGGAACCCAGGCATTTTTACAAATCTGAACCTCCTTCACTAAACAATGCTTCTGTGAACATATAGGCAAAACCATTTCCATTTTAAAAAAATAATTAAAAAATATTATTATGACATGTGTCCCCTAATTGAACCCTCAGGGCGGGGTCATATTTAACCCTAGGGACACCATTTGAACAAATCTAACAAAACTATAGTTGGTCATCATTACTACATAAACATTTTGAAAATCTGTTCATGAGAAAAGATTTTTTAAGTTTTGGACTATTTTTAGTAACAGTGGCCATCTTGAATTTCAGATCGAAAAAAAAAAAAATCTTCTGTATAGTCTCCTATGCAGTAGAAACACCCATGTGAAGTTTCAGTTTAATTGGCCCAGTGGTTTCAGAGAAAGTGCTGCTAACAGACGACAGACGACAGACGTCAGACGACGGACGACAGACAAAGCGCCATCGCATAAGCACTTCTGGCCTTTGGCCAGTAGAGCTAAAAACAAGTTGGCTGCTTTTAAAAAGCACCCAATGGTTAGGTCTTATAAAAGAGGTGGTAAACGGATTTAATTAATGTATGTTTGAGTTTGTGAAAAATAGACTTGTTTATTGATGTAAAGATGAAAAATCTGAGTAAAACAACATATTTAATTCTAAAATAATAAAAACAACCGCGCACAGGGTACTAAATACACTGGCGATACCAAATCCCGACCAGGTTCCGGCTGACATGGCCAAATTCTGGATGCAGGGAAAAGGCAAACATGGTGTGCTTAATAGTAATTTTGATATTTAAATGTACTAATCTCAATCATTATGCATTTTGATTTACATTTTTAAAAAAATGTCTTGAAACTTACCTTATATATTTTCTAACTTACTTAATGTTGTTATTTAGTACTGTGATTATATATATTTTAAATTAATTTGTGGATATATAGGAAAAGTCACTGTTAAGTGTCGCATGCCCCCTAAATGGTCTGTGAAAAATAACAATATATGATATAATAGGTAGCGATGTATCTGTGAATATCAAGAGAAATGGACTGATGTTTCAGACTAGACATGCAATTTAATGTGTTTTTTTTTTTTACATTAAAGCATGACCTTGACCTTTGTGTAACCTTGACCTTGACATCAGGGTTTCCCCAGAGTCATAATGCATGTCGCTTGCGCCATCCCTTCAAAAGATTTGGTTGATTAGCGACATCCCTTAAGTGGCCCGACATGCCTTCCCTACCCTTGAGACTATTGTTAGATAATCCCATTACACAAGCCCATCAGTAATTTAACAAGTGACTCCTTGATTAATTCGCCTCTTTCACAGACTTGTCAATCACTCGCAAGTGTGAGATGGAGGTGTGTAATTGTAAGCCAAACAGAATGAGTCATTTGAAGGTTACTCCACCTCAATGTAGAATGCGGTGTCCTGTGAAATTTCTTGATCCGAGATTGTTTTTCACAAGATTTAAAATCGACTACTGCCCAAGGTGTCGGCATTACCTTTCAGTTGATTCATTAACCTCCCAATCACGTGAAGACTGTATAGTATGTATGCAATCAATCAGAACGAAACACCTAATAAGTGTGTCACGACCATTTCTCAGATCAAGACAACTAGAAATAGATCACAGTATATAGTAAGGCTTTATGTAAGCAAGCAAAACAATGAAATCGTAAAGGGGTTTTCTCAGCATCATATTTCAACAAAGCTAGAATAAAATCCCCACTTAAAATGGTTTATTTTGTACATAAATTGAAAAAAAATACAAAAAACACCCATATGTTGCCTACCAGATGTTAACAAATTTGAGAAACCAGGTCTAAAAATCGGCGTCTTCAAAAGTTGGATCCTTAAAAATCGGTGCATCAGTTATAGCAGTCCTGTTTATAAGGGATGTTTAAAACTTTAACTATTAATGTTTTCTTTAATAAAATTTACATTTATTTTGAAATACACAGACACCTAATGAAAATAACAGAATCAAAGATTAAAAATGCAAACTTCTCAATTGTATTAACTTTGAAATGAAATATGACAAGTTGTCCATTTATAAACACTCCTTTACTATATTTTTATGGCAATAATATTCTAATATAGGAGAAACATACATTTGAAATGCACATTAATGGATAGTTGGATACCCCCCAATTTATCAGCATCTTATTTCAACAAATAAAATCCCCACTTAAAACTTTTAACAAAGATTAAAGTTTTCGTTCATTAGAAATACACGGATGTGGTAACGGTCAAAGTTTGGTTACTGTAGTCCCATTTATGTAGGATATTTAGGGGATAGGGAAAAAAATAATTTTTAAGAATAATCTATTTGTGTTTACTTTTATAAAACTGGTATTCATTTGGAAACACACAAATACTATATGAAAAATATAATTTGCTTCTATACTGAATCAAACATTAAAACATATAAATTGTAACTTTCAAATATGACTTGTCATCAAGGACTTGTATAGAATAGGATAGGAAACTTATATTGGATAGGAAACTTGCCTCTCCAGATTAAATGTTGATGAAATAGCACACAAAGGATTAATCATTTGGCTAGATAATGAAGCTTGAAGGAAAATGTATCATAATTAACTTGTTGTTATTTTAGCTGCAGTATAGATATTTTGTAATTAAAAGTGTTTCAGCAATTTTAAACACAAATTTCTGGGAATAGTATTGTTTTGATGAGAATATCTCTCGACAATGCAAGAATGGAAGTTAGATAGTTGAAAACGAGTTATTGCGAGATTTGTTTAAATACATGAGCTTTCACAAAATCTCAATCAGTTGCCTTTCCTTCTCTTTATAAGGTGTAACCCCACCATTGATTTTTGTTCTTTATTCTATAGTAAATAATAAAAGTTTGAAGGCTTGTCATTCATAGAGGGACCCAAATGAAAGAAGTGAAACTTACATATTCCTGTTTGCCAACCTCTGCACTACCAAAATATGATGAAAAAAGTAGGGGTCATGTGTCATATAAGAGATTTTTTTTTATGCCAAGTGTAAACACCGTTGAAAAAACGGAAGTAAACTTCCAAAATATTGTATTCATACCCCCCATCTCAAAAACTTTTTTTCTTCTTCTAAATTTACAATTCAAACATGACAATGCTTCTGAAATGTTCCAAATAGGTTAATAATGCCACCCAAACCAAAAAATGACAATAAAAAATGTGAAAATGCATTTTAAGACAAAAAGAAACTAGGATTATTTATGGCAGCCATCATGCGACTACCCCACGGAAGCACTTCCTGTTTTGCAATGGTGGCACTATGCCTATAAGGAATTTTTTTTTTTTATAAATTGGTTTTAACCTCCTGTATGGAAAACAATACCAATTTCCAGCAATATTGCCAACTTACAGGCATTTAACACTGAAAATTTGGTCAAAATATCATTTTCTAGACGGTCATAGTGCCAGTCGACAGCTGGCGGCCAAAACTGTATTTTAGGCATTTTCAGTGATTTAACCATTTTAATTCATGGACATCAAAACCCGTCATTTTTTTACATTATAATAGTCTCATGACATTTTCAACATATGTGTTGACTAAATGAAAACTTAAAATATTGTTCAAAATGTGAAATTTGCAGTTTTTTTGGACTTCAAAACAAAAAAATCACAAAAAAAAACAATGATTTTTCATATAAATCCATGATAAATATGCAACTGTGACTTCAATTTCTGTAATAAAATATCAATTAATGCTGTTTAATTAAGGAGGTGTTTCTTATTTAACATTTCAGACCATAACAATGTAAAAAAAAAAAGTTATCTCACCAATTTTTACCAATTTTCAGGTCAATGGTGCATTACTGAAAATGGTGTGAAAAATAGTCTCCACAAGGCAGACCAAACTTAAGCAAACTTGAACCAAAATTTCATATCATAAGGTGTTAAACTAGGGTTTGAATAGGTATTTAAACACATTAAAGTAGGTTATAATCATCAAACATAAATTTTGCAACTTTTTTTTACATTTTTTATGCTTTTATGGGTGACAAAATGCGAAAAAAGAAATTCTCGAGAGAGAAACACTGTAAAAATATAGGATTTAAGAAAGGTGTTCAAAGTGGTCAAAAAGGTAAAATTTATTCATTCTGTAATGAAAGTAATGATAAGAAATATGTAAGACTCTTGAAAGAGTCATTTGATGAAAGAGTTGTGGTAAATAAGGGAAAGCTTACCTTTAGAGATATCGATCGTTCCGAAACCAATGTCGCTCCGCTATGTCCCGTGGTTAAGCGTAACACACTGCTCGATGCATACGCCAGTGCTGACAAAACTGAGGTTCACCCCGACTCGTTCACTAACAAACTATATAGTCAGGCACGTGTACAGGCAATGTTCAACACTGAAATAAAAAAACATTGTATAGTAATGCATGTGAAGGTGAATTAAATATTGATGCCGCAGCATCAAACAAATGGGGTCTAGCTTGGACAGAGCGACTAAAATGTTCAAAATGCCCCTACATAAGTAAATATTATAAACTGTATGATGAGATAAAAACAAACAAAAGAGGCAGGAAAGCTGCACAGGTAAATGTAGGTTTCCAAATGGGTCTAATGACTACTACCATCAGTAATACTGGGGCCTCCAGAATACTTGTAAACTCAAATATCACACCACCTTCAAGAAATGCTATGCAAAAACTTGCTAACAAGGTTGGTAAGGATGTACAAACTCTAAACCAAATTAACATGACTGAAATAAGGGAAAAAATAAAAGCTGACAACAAACTTTGTGGTAATAAAAATGAAAATGAGGTAATTTGTGAAGATGACAGTTGTTACAATAACCCGTTGTTCAATTCTGAGAGTACGCCTTTTCAGGCAGGCACAATAGTCACTGCTACCATGTGTGAAAATAACACAAGAAACAAACAAATAATAGGTGCTTATGTTGGTTGTAAAATATGTGCAGTTTCAACAAAATTAAAAAACAATGGTAGCAAAGTTCAGTGTCCTAATCATCCGGGTTACTGTACAGCAAATTTGAATGAAACCGAATCAATCGGAAATGAAGCATAATGGAATGCATTGGTCACCAATGAAGTGAATAAACAACTTAAAATTACACATTACACTGGGGATGGTGACTCAAAAGCTCACAGTGGTGTTGATAAAGAACAGGGTACTCATGTAACACACTTAAAAGATATCAGACACCTGAGTAACTCCCTTAAAAGGGAAATAAACAAAGCACCATTTAGTAAAAATATGTTTAGCGGTGCAAAGAAAATAAATTTAAAAAACAGATTTGCTTTGTCAGTGAAAGCTAGATGTTTGGCAGAGCTTAAGAAAGCTCATCTGGTGTTTGACAGCAATATAGAACTAATTAAAAGTAAAATGCCAGCTGCAATAGGAGCTATAGTGCTATGTTTTAAAGGTTATTGTGGCGACTCTTGTGCTAAACACAGTTTTGTGTGTCCTGGTGATTTCAGACGCACTAAAAATTATTTACCATCAAACATCAAACTAAAAATGACTGGCACTGATGAACAAATACTTAATAAGTGTATAATGATGTTTCTGGGGCCTGACAGTATAATGAAAACCCAGCTTTTAACTTCTACTAAAAAAACTGAGGCAGTAAATAGAGCATATCAAGCATGCTTGCCAAAAGCTATTACATTTGCACGAAATTGTCATTGTAGAATAAATGGCCAAATTCTACGCATAAATCATGGCTATGCAGAGTCAGTATTAATTAAGTGCCAGGCACTTGGCATAAAATTTCAGCATGGTTCTTCTTTAATTAAACACTTAATTCAAACTGACCTACGAGAAATACGGAGGAAAAGTCAGAGGTATATGGTTCGAGCCAAGACATCGCGATATGCTACTCGCTTGCGACGATACAAAATGCACTCGGAGTTGCACTATTCAAAGGGTATGACTGATCGAAAACCAAACTTCTCAAACTTATAACAACTCAATGATCAACACTATGCATAAAATGACAGAGCTCTATAAAATATAAACAAAAATAAGCTTACCATAATATATACTGTGGCTGAATCAGTCTGTTGTGGTCTGGGCTGTCTCAAACACTAAACTGTGAGAAGTTACACAAACACTGAAAAATAAAAAACAAAAACTAACAGTTAACTGAAGGCATAAAACTGTAAATATGTACATAATGATTTGAGTTTCTATTTTTTTGTGTTATTTTAATTATGTTTTAAGAACTAACAACATAAAATGGTACATAAAAGCTATAAAATGCAGTCAGGAAACTGAAAATTTGACAAACTGTGTGATGAGCACTGGTCGCCACACTGCTGGCGTTCATTATATATGCATTGTGGCTCTAAGCTTAAATGTAATGGATTAACACACAAACTGAAATGACATAAATGTGATACATGTAGACCCTCTGGTAGCTCTTGAAAACCATTATTTAACATATATATAACTCTATGTACATAAAAGTGCTTTGAATGTGGTTGATTAGGAAATTTAACACGAATTTTCCCATATTTTGCCACCCCCCTCCCACATGTACTCCCTAACCACTTAATACATCCTTTGCCCCCATGATTTATGCTATTTTCATGTATTCTTTGTTTAGTTGTATTAATAAAATGATCCTGATCCATTGTTGTTGCTGAAAATCTTGCAGACGACAGTTTTAAAAATGTAAACAATTACTGGTAATCTCCCTTATAGGTTAACCCCACCATCGATTTTTGTTCTTTATTCTATAGTAAATAATAAAAGTTTGAAGGCTTGTCATTCATAGAGGGACCCAAATAAAAGAAGTGAAACTTACATATTCCTGTTTGCCAACCTCTGCACTACCAAAATATGATAAAAAAATTAGGGGTCATGTGTCATATAAGAGATTTTTTTTATGTCAAGTGTAAACACCGTTGAAAAAACGGAAGTAAACTTCCAAAATATTGTATTCATACCCCCCATCTCATCTTTTCTTCTTCTTCTAAATTCACAATTCAAACATGACAATGCTTCTGAAATGTTCCAAATAGGTTAACAATGCCACCTAAACCAAAAAAATGACAATAAAAAATG
Source organism: Panopea generosa (assembly GCA_029582155.1). Lineage (NCBI taxonomy): Eukaryota > Metazoa > Mollusca > Bivalvia > Adapedonta > Hiatellidae > Panopea > Panopea generosa. The sequence continues at coordinate 60,195,102 of CM055901.1, forward strand.
TGAAAATGCATTTTAAGACAAAAAGAAACTAGGATTATTTATGGCAGCCATCATGGAACTACCCCACGGAAGCACTTCCTGTTTTGCAATGGTGGCACTATGCCTATAATTCCTTGCTAGTCATCCATTAAAAAAACTTTGAATTTCTTTGTATCAATTTTATTACAGCAATATTCTAAATAGAAACACATATTTAAAAATACACCAGTCATGAATGTCAAACTTAAAAAAAAACAACTACAAAGGATGGGGACACCCCTCCTGTACCAATTTTTAGCAACATGCCTTCAAAAATTCATGGGGGCAACCCTGCTGATGTAATGGTCTGGGTATTTCAACAGTTAAATGCAGGTGAAACAGTATCATGACATGCTGATCACTTGTGTCAAGCTGTTTTAAAATCCCTGAATGTAAGTTACAGATCAATTGTTGATCGATTGATAAATTGAGCCAAGTGTTTTTGAAATCCATCCATGTATGATATTTAAAAGTAAATAAGACAGGCTTGAAATCTCAAACAGATTCAAAGTGTTGTCATACATATTCAAAGTGTGACCCTTGACCTATACATGAAAAGATACAGGCTAGACACCAAATCTCAAACAGACTGAAAGTGTTGTCAAACAAACTCAACGTGTGACCTTGACCTTTGAGGTATGGGTCTTACTCATGACACGTCGTCATGTTATGTTGATCATTTGTAGCAAGTATTTATAAAATCCATCAATGCATGACAAAGTTACAGGTCGGACACGAAATCTCACACAGACTCAAGTGTTGTCAAACAAACTCAAATTGTGACCTTGACCTTTGGGGGGTGTCAGGGTGTTACTCGCGACACGTCGTCATGTTATGTTGATCATTTGTAGCAAGTATCAACAAAATCCATCTATGCATGACAAAGTTACAGGCCAGAAACAAAATACTGGACAGGTGGACGGACGCTGCGATTACTATTTGCCACCCAAAAAAAATTTGGGGGTGCATAAAATAAACAATTAAAAACAAAACTTGTGCATGTTCGGTGATATGTCTGATTCTTGTAGCGTGCTGAAAATATGCCACACTGGTAAACTCACCTTGTTTTATTTTATTTTTCTGTATCAAGTAAAACTGTAGCTGCTTGATTTTGTTATTATTTCGATTGGTATGGGTTCAGCATATCATTAAAGATTAAATAGGTGGTTATTTGAAAAGGAATTACAGTGTTTTCTCCAGCTCAAATTTTTCGGGGGTCATTGATGACCCACTGACTTAAAATCTGGGGGTCATTTTCAAAATCTGGGGGTCATCAGTTGACTAGTTTTAAACTTAATCAACTTGAATAAATGGTGGTAAAAAATACATAATTTACTGATAGTTTTAATTCCTGTTTCACACAAATTTCTCAATCAAAGCTGCAATTTAAGTTAATAACTTCAAAACAATTTAACTTCAAACAAATGTTTCACTTCTGGCAACAAGTTACAACAACTAAGAACTAGTTGTTTTTATGATCATGGTTACAGGGCCATGAACTTATCAAATGTCATGGCCTCAGCTTGATCACCATGGCCCTAACTATAATGAAAAACACTTAATTATTTCAACATTTTATATTTCAGCTGAGCTTCATGTTTACCATTACTAAGCATTATACTCTTTGGAAAACATTTTCTTTTTCCCAAAACCATTTCTCTTCTGGCTCATAGCTAGACTCATTTTAGAGTAATGTTACCTTAATATAAAAACATTTTAATGGTTACTTAACAAAAATTATTAAAAATTAGTCAATTTTCAAAATGAATATAATTTTCTAGAAGTTTATTTTCTTTTTTCCGTAACGTTAAAGAAATATAAACAGTGCCAGGAATACCGCCATACAATCATGGACTGGCCTATGTTTAAACTGGTATTAAAATGTTGTGCATGCGCGTCTCGATACCTTATAGAAACAAAATAAAAGGTTTTCAGATAGAGTGTCGTCCGTACATTTCAAATAACTTTCTTTAAAAGTTTCACGATTTCAACATTTCATCTTTATATACAAACAACCTAAAACTGGGTATATATCAGAGCTATTGTTGCAGCATACGTTTGTTTTCACAGACCTGGTCTTCAAACTATTAATATTGCTTCGTGTAAAATTATGTATGTGATCATAATCTTCTATGCGATTGCATCAATATAGTGTTAATAGCCAATTAAAGCGTTTACATAACTAAGTAGAGCCGCGTGACCAGGGTTTCCCTGAATTAGACCACGTGATCTGCCAAAACAGCTTGCATTGTAAAAATAACTCTGAAACCAGCTTGCTGAAACAAATATGCGTAATTTGAATTTCTGTATTTTTAAGGTTGTGTCATAGTGGACGCACTGAACAAACTTGATTGCATCAAATGAGATTTAATTGCACCAAAAACGCAAGAAACGCGCTCTGGAGAAAACACTGGAATTACATAAACACAGCAGAAAACTTATTCAAAAACGGCAAATAATCTTCAAAAAAAGATCAGTTTCAAGATCTCTATTAATGCATCTTTATTTTATTTTTCAATATTTTCTTATTGAATATGCAAAGGGTAATGCATAATGATTCCAATAAATGCATAAAAAACGCCACAATCAATTAATACAAACACCGCAATTGCATTTCCTTGCAGCCGTAAAGTGGTCGGGTTTTAGTATCAATTGCGGTTTGTTCATTCCCATAATGTACTGTTTTGAAAAGCAATGGCATCCTCCTCAAATGCTGTGTTTTTAACATGTGATCGTGACGTTTCAATATGGCAGCGCCCAGTCAATTTTTTAACTTGCCCTTATATAGGGTTTGGTGGCTCATGCAACCTAACCAATAATAAAGAAATTGAATTTATTTTGTGACAAAGGGAAGGTATTTAGTTGATTGTTTTAAAGTTATACTGGTCATACCTAATACAGTGAGTCTAAACAATTTTCAACCATGTAAAGAATGGCATCAATACTAAACTGTTACAGTAATAAGGTTACTTAAGTGGGCTGAGTAAAAAACAGTTGCCGAAACAAAATGCAAACAAATGCTGACGCTCACAGAAGTTGGAGCTTTGCGCATGTCTTCCCAAACTGGTTTTATACTGGCATTGGCGATAATAGGTTTATCGCAGTATTCGCTATACAAGGGATAAATAACTTGTTCCTCCAGTGTCGTACAATACTGACTAATCTCCATATAATTTCTTGGACTTATGAACAAAGTTAATGTGAGGTGCGAATCTGGCTGCTCTACGCTGGACTACATCAAGCTGCTTGCTGCAGAGTTTGTGTATTTGGATCATGGGCATGTATAAATCTAAATTGCTAAATTTGCAAAATGTATAAGACGCGAATGCTCCCGCGCAATAGTCGATTATTCCGTCCTCGACCCAGCCATCAAAACAAATTTATGCAATTTCTGGATCATAATGATAACTTATACTCAATTCGTTACTTAAATTGGCTACCGACCTTCTGTTATGAAACAGTCATATCATTTACGTTTTTTACGCTTTACGGCTGCTTTATTTTCAGTTTTGTATAAAAATTGGATTTTCCTTTACCGTGCTGTTTGCCCCCGGTTTGGTACCCCGATTTTCTGTTAGCTCACATTGGAAATGATCTTCAGCAGGATACCACTATTTTCATCCGGTGCATTTCCGATTTGTTGCAGGTGCGCTGTACATTTCACTATGGTAAAAATTTAGACAAATATGTGGAGTGCTGATCTGTTTGTTAAAATAAATTCTTGATGCATATCATGAAATGAATAAGAGCCAATCTCCAGTTAGTGCTTTCATGAAATAAGTGTTGATATCATTAAAATTGTTTTATGATACGACATTTGACATAATTTATGAATAATGTAATTAGTCACCGATTTGAAACATCAATATATTCGAGTAGTATCAAAAATTCAGTTTTATGACATTAAAGAGAATATGTCAGGATTTTTCAATTTTTTTAAATTTGCTAAAAACATTTATTTATAATATAGCCTCGCTATATATACTCACTGATCCCGTATTCCCAAAATGTTATGTATTTAAACATGCCAAAATATTATATTGAAAAGGGATTTCCTAACTTGGGCTACGTGTCTAGGTTATACTAAAATAGATTTCTTGTTTAAAATTACAACATATTTTGTGACGTATAAAATGAGTCCTGTGATTATCTTGATTTCAATATGATCCATTATACGGATTTACCCATAATACAATTTATTTTATCTTAGAAAGTGTCCGAATGACGATATAATGGTAATTAAGTGCTGTCTGTTTTTAGAATGGGGATTTCATTTCAAGTTTTGCACTCCAATCTAAATATCGATTATGCCACGTTTTGGTGAATTTGATATACCAAACCATTTGGATTTTATATATTAATGATATCTAGATGGTCTTTGTATATTTTTAAAATTATTTTATTTTTGAGACATTTATAGCACTATTTTACGATATACTCCCTTTAACCTATGTCTGTGTATCAACACAAATTCTTAACAACTTTAATAAATAATTCAATGATAATTAGTTCATGATCACTGGTTTATTTCATAAAGGAAGGTTCCACTCAGATCGTTGATATAAGTTTGAACTTTCAATAAACAAAAATTGAAATTATATATCTACAAAATGGAAATATGAAGCTAATACAAATTGCTATGCATATATGCGGGTCCTTAATTTTTGTTTCTGTTTTGAAAACAGTCACGGATAGCATCAAATATGTGTGACATTATAAATATAAATATTACATTGTGTGTTGTCAACCCATGGATGAAAAGGTGATCTGACAGTATTGGCAGCCCCAAATTTGACCCCAGGGACCTGACTTCAACTATTCTTTTAGAGGACCACCATGCAATGCTACATGTAAAATATCTAAGGTCTAGGCCTTGAACCTTCAGAGAAAATGTTTTTTAAAGTTTTGCTTAAAATGTGCTTGTAAGCCCTGTGACGGGGTCGAAGCATGCTGCGTCCAAAAACTCATTCAAGAGCTTGTGGTTATATAACTGCTGTGTAAGATCCAATGAGAAATGAAGGTGCTTTTGTGTCTACAAGAAAAATGGTAACAGATAGATGACAACAGACAATTTACCATGATATAAGCACTGCTGGCCTTTGGCACAAGACCAAATAGTGCAATTTTTTTATAAACAAGGGTTATAACTGGACATTAACTTTGCGAGAATAATGTATTATCGATTATACAGCTTGTCCGAGACATAAGATAGCCAAAAATCATACAGAATAATGTATTATCGATTATACACCTTGTCTGAGACCATACATGGCCAAAACTCGTACAGAATAATGTATTATCGATTATTCAGCTTGTCCGAGACCATAGATGGCCAAAAACTCAGAGAGAATGTGTATTATCCGATTATACAGCTTGTCTGAGACCATAGATGGCTAAAAACATGGGCAGAATAGTGTATTATCGCACTATACAGCTTGTTGGAGACCATAGATGGCCAAAACTCGGACAAAATAGTGTATTATATCCCACTATACAGCTGGTCTGAGACCATAGATGGCCAAAAACTCTGACAGAATAGTTTATTATCCAACTATACAGCTTATCCGAGACCATAGATGGCCAAAACTCGGACAGAATAGTGTATTATGTCCCACTATACAGCTTATCCGAGACCATAGATGGCCAAAACTCGGACAGAATAGTGTATTATCCCACTATACAGCTCGTCTGAGACCATAGATGGTCAAAACTCGGACAAAATAGTGTATTATCCCACTAAACAGCATGTCCGAGACCACAGATGGCCAAAACTCGGACAGAATAGTGTATTATCTCACTATACAGCTCGTCCGAGACAACAGATGGCCAAAACTCAGACAGAATAGTGTATTATCCCACTATACAGCTCATCAGAGACCACAGATGGCCAAAACTCAGACAGAATAGTGTATTATCCCACTATACAGCTTGTCTGAGACCATAGATGGCCAAAACTCGGAGAGAATAGTGTATTATCCCACTGCAACTCGTCCGAGACCACAGATGGTCAAAACTGGGACAAAATAGTGTATTATTCCACTATACAGCTTGTCAAAGACCACAGATGGCCAAAACTCGGACAGAATAGTGTATTATCCCACTATACAGCTCGTCTGAGACCACATATGTCCAAAACTCAGACAGAATAGAGTATTATCCCACTATACAGCCCATCCGAGACCATAGGTGGCCAATACTCGGACAGAGTAGTGTATTATTCCACTATACAGCTTGTCAAAGACCATATATGGCCAAAACTCAGACAGAATAGTGTATTAAATACCACTATACAGCTTGTCTGTGACCACAGATGGCCAAAACTCAGACAGAATAGCGTATTATATCCAACTATAAAGCATGTCCGAGACCATAGATGGCCAATACTCGGACAGAGTAGTGTATTATTCCACTATACAGCTTGTCAAAGACCATATATGGCCAAAACTCAGACAGAATAGTGTATTATCCAACTATACAGCTCGTGCGAGACCACAGATAGCCAAAACTCGGACAGAATAGTGTATTATCTCACTATACAGCTCGTCCGAGACCACAGATGGCCAAAACTCGGAATGAATAGTGTATCATCCAACTATACAGCTCGTCCGAGACCACAGATGACCAAAACTTGGACAGAATAGTGTATCATCCCACTATACAGCTTGTCTGTGACCACAGATGGCCAAAACTCGGACAGAATAGTGTTTCATCCCACTATACAGCTTATCCGAGACCACAGATGACCAAAACTCAGACAGAATAGTGTATTAAATACCACTATACAGCTTGTCTGTGACCACAGATGGCCAAAACTCAGACAGAATAGCGTATTATATCCAACTATAAAGCATGTCCGAGACCATAGATGGCCAATACTCGGACAGAGTAGTGTATTATTCCACTATACAGCTTGTCAAAGACCATATATGGCCAAAACTCAGACAGAATAGAGTATTATCCAACTATACAGCTCGTGCGAGACCACAGATGGCCAAAACTCGTACAGAATAGTGTATTATCCCACTGAACAGCTTGTGTGAGACCATAGATGTCCAAAACTCGGACAAAATAGTGAATTATCCCACTATACAGCTCGTCCGAGACCACAGATAGCCAAAACTCGGACAGAATAGTGTATTATCCCACTATACAGCTCGTCCGAGACCACAGATGGCCAAAACTCGGAATGAATAGTGTATCATCCCACTATACAGCTTGTCTGTGACCACAGATGGCCAAAACTCGGACAGAATAGTGTTTCATCCCACTATACAGCTCGTCCGAGACCACAGATGACCAAAACTTGGACAGAATAGTGTATCATCCCACTATACAGCTTGTCTGTGACCACAGATGGCCAAAACTCAGACAGAATAGTGTATTATCCGATTATACAGCTCGTCTGAAATCATAGATGGCCAAAACTTGGACAGAATAGTGTATTATCCGATTATACACTTGTCAGACTCCATGAAAGTTATACAACTAATGCAGAAGTTTAATGAAGATCCACATCAGCAAATAAGTATGCATGTATGCAGTTAACCAGAACGCAGTGTTGATTCACTTCATATATACATGATAATATCGTCCAATTAGAATTCCATTTGACGAATGGAAATGCAGAGTATGTAATTTAAATGAATATCAGATGTGCTATATTCTGATCCGAGAAAAGTAAATATTAAGTGAATATTAAAAGCTTTTCAAATAAGAAATATAGCCATATGTTGGATACACAGGTATTTTAGCCTATAGCAGGTAGTATCTGGTTATAATGTTAGAACGTTCGTCTTATAAAACAAGAAAATATCGGTGGAACCGATCGATGCTCCCCAAGTGAGTGTTTGGCTCTGTACAGGCTACTTGGTTGAAAAATACCAAACTGCATAGCAGGTAATGATGCATCCTAGCAAGTTTCACAAAATTCCAACATAGGTTTGTAGAGAAATAGCGCGGGCAATAATTTGGTCACAGACTCAATCAAAGGGCCAGAACTCCGTGAATAAACATCGAACCAGAACACATAGACAATATGCGCATCTGCACTTGGTAATGATACATTCTAGCATGTTTCATAAAATTCCAACATGGGGTTGTAGAGAAATAGCGCGGACAATAATTTGGTCACGGACAGAATGAAAGGGCCATAACTCTGTGAAAAATCACCGAACCGAACACAAAGACAATATGTGCAGCTGCACTTGGTAATGATGCATCCTAGCAAGTATCATAGAATTCCAACCAAAGGTTGTAGGGAAATAGCCCGAACAAAGATTAAGGGACACACGGATGGACACACACACGGACGGACGAAGCGGCGACTATGCTTCCCCCCTTTGGGGGAGCATAAAAATTTGCATGCCCAAATAGTGTACAATCTTCTCCAATTTCACGTTTGCTTCACTTTAAATATATTTGATACAATTTTTATTATGAAACTAATATTTTAAATATCACGTAGCATTACCAAAATACTGTCATATGTATAAAGTAGATGGGCGTGCATGGCATGTTCAGCAATATTTCCGGTACGAAAATTTTTGATGACAATGTTTATGTTTAGTTTACATAGAGATAGATGTCTGTGGCTTAAACTTATTTATTATGCAACAAGTTTTATAACTTATCACAACCCGATCTACTACTGAACAGGTGCAGAAATAGTGACTTGCTCAAGGACATCACACAGCGCTGTGGCCGAGGATGTTTTTACAACTTGTGAATTTAGAAATATAAACATTTTTTTCCCCAAAACAGCCAAACTGTTCTGCTTATTGATCATTGAATGTTTCTTTCATATATATATATATATATATATAGTGTTTGGCAGATATGGATTTAATAATAAAAACAAACTAATGTTATACACCCCAGATCCATTTATTAGCATTTTCTTATCACCCTTACAATATACTATTTGAACTGTATATAACTCAGAGGATCACATATCTAGGACTTATCTTTATGTAACAAGTTCCTTCTATCTTTCTCCATGTATTCCCCAACATATATGTGCATGTAGAACAATAAAGACAGCATGCACGTTTGTTATAATAGTATAACGGTACCTAAAAGATAAGGCATTCATAACCACAGGACCCCGATTCCTAGAAATCAAGGGTCTGTGTGTTGGTGCTATGCACCGAGCATGTTAAAGAACCAGAAGAAACTTAGGATGGGTTTCTATCTGTATCCTATACTGCTCCCACAAACCTAAAAGGATTAACACTTTTTGGGGACATCACCCATACAGGAAACAGATGGCGATGTAAAATAAGCTTATATACAACATCACTTTTTTACCGTATAGTCCCAGGTAGAGTACCTAGACTAAGCGCTCTACCTCGGCATATAGTGAAAAAATGAGCACTTCGTTCACAACATGAAGGATGTTCTCAAGGAAAAGGCAGCCCTTCTCAAATTGGCTCTGTTATAAACTAGAAATTCTTGGATATTTTAAAAATTTACCCAAACTTAATTTGTATTAATTATCAAGACAGATTTATCAAATGCATATGCAAAACTTCATGCGATACTGAGCACTCCTTTAATATCAAATGACCACATTAAACAATACATGTATACCTGAAAATAAAGGTATGGTAGTGTGATATATCTATTTGCTCTAAGTAAATTCATATGTGCATGGCTCCATCACAAATTTATATTCAACAGTGCATGGTTCCATCACAAATTTATATTCAACAATGTTGTAAAAATCAATAACAAATACGATATTATCATTAAAAGTAAACACCGGATTTTCAGATTATATATACTACAACATATCACCTACTATGTAAGAGATTGGTATATTTAGGGTAAAAGTAAGACACAAATACGCATATGTATCCTAGTCAAAATAATTTCTATAGGAGAAATAATTTCTGTGGAATATTAAAAAAACAAATCAATATTTAAAATAATTTGCAAACATTCAGAAACTGGGGAATGTTCAAAATGAACTTGCGAAAAACTTGACAATGACATTTAACATTTCTAAGCACGTTTCTATCTTTAAATTTACTGATCTTACCTACATCTTTTTCTACATATATGTACCTACATGGAGATTACCAGTAAACAAAATGCCAAGCTATAAAAATTAAATCAAAGAATTATTCTGACATTCTAAATATTTCCTGTAGTTCCAATCTTGTCAAACTAGAAAAGCACACTTTTACTCAGTGTCTCAAACTTTTATTTACCCTCTCGCTTTGAACTATTCATTTTGTTGAGCAACAGTTGCTTTATAGCTGATTAATATTTAATCTAGATACGTGGTGAAATCAACAAGCACTGTGTACTTACAATACAGAACCTGTCGATTTCAACATGCATCTAGGTAAAATACTTGTAAAATGTTCAACTCTTTATAAAAAACAACGTAGATTTTCCTAGATTTTAAACAAAACAAACCATTCAGCAGTATGTCAACATGTCCTTAGACTTTACAGAGCAAAATAAATATGTAGTAATCATAACGCAATTTTTCCCTTGTATTTTACAGAAGAAGTCTAAACTGTTTAATAGGATAAATTGAAAATATAAATTAATATTTCTTGATTTTACACATAAAATATTAAAAACCCTGATTTTACAGCTGAAACATTTGCATTTGCATACACAATTATTCACCAGAATTTGCAATCAAACTAAGTTGAAAATCACTTTATTTTGTCTTTAAAAACTCATGATGCAACCTTGAAATAAATACAAAAATTAGACACAATATCTTTTTTATTGTTGATATACTGTGCAAAGTGAACTTGGTGGTTGCGACTTAACTACAAAAAGCATCACATGATTTCGTTACACTAAATATCTTCAGGTTTAACAAACATACTTCTACTCCTCACAAAAGTCCTACAAGTTGCAATATTTAATCACTCTAGTGAATTTGATGAACACGTTTTTTATAATAAAGCCATTATGGAACTTCGATTTTTAATAATCTATTTTTATGTGCGAGATAAACATTTGAGAAATGATCCCATTATTATCATAATTTGTTTGAACAGCATTAGTTCAATGCAAGCAATTTTTTCAATGGAGGTAAATCATTGTTATTAGTTATGGGTATTCATAATCATCTCACAGTAATGGTATCAACACAGATTAGGCTAGATTATCATCCACGCTCGCCCCCTCATTTTCAGGACACCCCAATTCTTTTCTTTTCCAAAAAAAAATACACAAAAAAAACATCAAAAATCTTAAAAATAAAAGTAAACAAAAGGGCCAAAATGGCCCTTTATCACTCACCTGACTGACCTTCAGTCACCCAACATAAGAAGATTATATAATACATGTACGCTCAAAATTCCAGAAGGATGAGATGGGCAAGTAGTTAGAATTTTGATTTGTTTTGAAGATTAACAGATGTGTAGAAGAGTTCAAACTTGGTAGAGGTTCACCTGTGGTAAATGTCAGTGAAATTACATCAAAACCAGGTCAGCAGATTCCGACAAGAAGGCTTTTGAAGTTTTTACTATAGATGCTAAGTCTTTGAACTAAGATAAAAATCCAGTTCCAGCACAAAACTAACCTGTTATGTTTGAGAACGGTTTCAAACTAAAGCATTAGACTAAACTATTGTGCATGAAACAATCCGCAGTTCCAGCACAATAAATATTCCTATGAGTTTCAAACACAAGCCTTCCCTAAGTATATCACTTGAAAGAATCTTTGTTGCAGTGCGCTATCCCCCCAAAACAATTAAGCTCCTCCTCCAAGATTTCAAGTACACTTAGACACTGAAAATCTCAAGCAAACTTCTTGCTGTTATGAAACTAGCTAGAAATATGGTATTGCTTTACCACCTGTCTGAACCAGAAAAACTCTTGACTTTTATATTCAGATTAACATCTATTATAAAAATGGTTCATGATATTTGAATAATATGAATAATATTTCAATCATTGATTACAATTGTATCATTCATCTTTTTATGATGAATTGTCTTTTAAATTTATATCTGGTATAATATTGTATACGAATAGCAAAAAAAAAAGTTTTTTTAAAGAGTTTGTTACCTCTTCTTATAATAATTGCTATATACAGACATTTATGCTATAAAACAGGAAGAGTAATTTGACATAAAACTAACCACACCCCTGGCTGCCATGTTTTTTGACGAATCAAGATGGCTTGAACAAACTTGGTAGAGAGTCACCCAAGGAACATTTCTGTGAAATTATTTGAAAATTGAGTGAATAGTTTCTGACAAGTTTTTTTAAGTTTTTACTATAGCTTATATAGTAAACTAACCCCACCCCCTGGCTGCCATGTTTTTTGACGAATCAAGATGGCTTGAACAAACTTGGTAGAGGGTTACCTAAAGAATATTTCTGTGAAATTATATCAAAATTGGCCCAGTGGTTTCAAAGGAGAAGTTGTTAAAAGCTAAAAGTTAACGATGGACGACGGACGACAGTCACCAGGCGATCACAAAAGCTCACCTGTGAGCCTTTGGCTTAGGTGAGCTAATAATAAAATTCTCCCGCCCTCCCGGTTTTTAAGAAACATTTGGATTACAATCTAGCAATTTATTTATAAAGGCCCTACTTTTTCAGGATCTGCCATTGAAATTCATGACTTTTTGTCAATTAACAAATTAATAAGCATGGATTCAATTGAAATATTTTAGGAGGAAGCAACTACCAGTAATTGAATTTTAATTGCAATCCTATATTACCCCATGTGATATAATTATTACTTTTTGTATTTTAGTGTTTCTTAAGTTTTTAGTAAATTTTTGGTAATTTAACATCAATATCAGATATCAAGACAATGTTAAACTAATTTTAAACTGCTTTTAAGATCAGATTAATTTAACAGAAATTAGCAAATTGTAACATTACTTCATATTTAAATTTTTTAAACAGTTCAAAATAGGTGAAATCACTATATATCACTAATATGATAGAAAAAAATTCTTATTTTCACTGTTTCATCCAATTTCTCTCACCTAAACGAGGCATACTCGATAACCAAGACCTTTAAGGCAGCAAAAAATGTCTTCAGACAATATTTAACACATCTTCTTTTGAAAAGTTTGTTTTTGTTTATAAATTGCATTACTGGTATGATCATACTGTCCATTGTTATTTTATATATACAATACTTACCTCATCCAAGCATTTTGACTTCATAGGATAAAATTATGTTAAGAGATTTCCAGACTAAAAGCATTTTCTCCTATACTTTATACATGTAAAATGTAATGTATGGATTAATCAAATTGGTTTTTAAATGTTAGATTCCATTCCTTCAGTTCAATGTCATGTTAGATATATTTCTAGATTTAATTTGAACTTAAATTATCCTTGGACACCACAGCGGGAGCTAGTGGTAGAGCTTCACCCTCACATGCAGGAGGTCATGGGTTCGATCCCAGACAGGGTCATACAAAAATATTTGAAAAATGGTACTAAACGCTGCCTCGCCTGGTGCCCAGTATTTAGAGCATAGCTCTAGGTCTCGGCCTGGTGTCAGTATAATGCGACTGGGTTGGGTGTCAGACCACGTGTCTGCAGCATGATACTAAATACCACTTTCCTCAGGAATAAAAAATTGAAAACCGATATTGATAAACCTCTATATTACTGATAAAACAATTTCTAGACACTGTTAATTACTTATTAATGTGTTAAAGGCAGTGTATCAGAAAGATCCCTTAGAAATCTCTAAAAATTTAACTCATGTTTAAAATAAATATAAACCATCTATAAATTGCCATTTATGATTAAAAATACAAATAATTTAGAATTTCAAAAGCATCCAAACTCAAAAAAAGATAATATATTAATGAGATTGGGGAAATCACAATAGTATCCCCAATTCTGAAACTAAATATCATAGCACATACTGTTTACGACCATCGCCTGATCAATTAGGCGTTTTATACGCCACTATTGCAGGTCAAATCCTAATCAAAATGAAGTCACAGGACTCAATTGATGCACTAAAACTCATTTAATTTTAAGTGTGAAATTTATTTAAGTCTTAACTGGTCACGCATGGGTTAAAGATACATGAACCTTTACGACAATGAAGGCTCAATGTGTATATCATTATAGGCACGATATAAGTGGAAAAAATGTTTATTTGCCAAATTAAAAATTCTGAATAAACCCATATATACTGCTTTTACCATGCATTCAAAATGTTTATCGATATATGAGGTGTATTAAAAAAATATGTGGACTTTTACAATATTTTCAACATTTAATATAGCACAAGAATTCCGTGGAATGATATGTCTCTCCATGTCCGATTTGACTGTTAATACACACATGGGAGAGAAAAAAATTAAAATACAACGACAAAATTATTGTTTTAATCCAGTGGTAACAGAGAAATAATGTAACAACTTCCATAATATATTAAAGAGTTTTTATTTACAATAGTTATTTGATATGATTAATTTAGTAACAGCCACGATTTGCAAAAATATGACGAGAATTTGCATTATATTCATGCAAGAGACATCTAACTTGGTTAATGTAGTAGGTTTAATGACTAAGAAATATTGTAGGAAGTATTGTGTGAAATATCAATCAAATACATCAAGTGATTTTTGAGATATGAACTTGATGGTAGTTGCACACAAAACTTTAACCAGTATTTCTAAGTAAAACATAATTAAAAAAAAAAAAAGACTTTGACCAGTATTTCTAAGTAAAAAAAAAAAATTAAAATAACAAAAAAAAATAAATTAAAAAAAAAGTATTCAGCATCTGCATTATATTATGTGTTAGTTGTAACTATGATCCAAGTATGAATGCCCTAGCACTAGTACTTATTGAGAAATAGTGTAAAAATGAAAACTTAACCTTACAGGTAAATGCAAAATGCAGCATCAAACAATGTCAATGGACCACGAAATGTAGGTCACACTCAGCATCTGCAGTATATAATGTGATGCAGGGTGTTAGTTGTAACTATGATCCAAGTATGAGTGTCCTAGCACTTGTACTTGTTGAGAAATAGTGTAAAATGGAAAACTTAACGTTGGAGCTAAATATAAATGTTTGACATCGCCGCCATCAATGGAAAAGCAACACCTTAATCTCCCTTTCGCTCCTTTGTTGCGGTGGGACAAAAATGACATTGCCATAAAAATTAATATTTCTTCTATGCAAATGCAAAATTTCATATCCATATTAAATACGGTTATGTAGCAACAGTGCTAGAAAATATGCATGGTACAGTTACCTGGAGCAGTCCAATGACGTCAGACTTTTCATGTTCCACTGGGCAAATCACATCTTTCTAAAGTACCCACCGGATTCCTAGGAGGCAATTAATACATGTTCTCTTTATCCATTTATCATACACATCTCTAAATCACTATTCCCAGAACTGTGCAATGATACAACAAGTTAGAAACTGAAGTTCATGTAGACTTGACTGGCTCAACATCGTGCAAATACTTGACATCGTTGATGACATCAGACTGCTCTGGGTAGCCATTACATGCATATTCTTTATCACTGTTGCTACATAGTGGTATTCAATATCAATATGAAATTTGGAAATTGCATAGAAGAAATATTACAATTGATGGCAATATCATTTTTATTCTTGTGCTATATTAAATGCTGAAAATGTTACAAAGTACACATATTTTTTAACACACCTCGTATACCCTGAACAACATTGATTAACACGCAGACTGATCTGAGTTCCTGTTCGTTATAAGTTATTATGATGTTAACAGCAAGCTAAGATTGAAAAGAAACAAGGTGGCCCCAATTAGCTCAGCTGATGTGAAATGGCGATGCTGAATTTGTACATCCAAGAAAACCTAACAAAAATGCTTGACTGACAATGGATACAAGGTGATCATAATAGCTCACCTTAAGCCTTTGGCTCAGGAAAACTAAAATGAGGTAAAAATAAACAGTAATTTAAACAGATAATATTAATATTAAGTCCAACAGCAATTTTGTTGACATATTGGATTTTTAAGAAACATCGTGTGGAGTCTTTTAGTTTTCTCATGATCTGAAAAAGAAGAAGGAAAATTAATAAACATATATTGATAAACATACATGTAGAATTATGTTTCAGAAAATATCTATAATACATGAAGTACTGATATATACAAATTGATATTTAACAAATTAAGAAACATACTACAGACTGAGCGTCTAAATATTAAATAACAAATTAAAGTATGTGGCATGATTTCTTACTCAATGGCAAATTTAAGAATTGCGACTTCAAAACATTTAATTTCAATATTGCTATACATGTGTATTATGATAATGCACTGGATAATCATTACGAAATATCAACTTATAGCATGTCTTAAGTTTATTGTAGCACTATAATCACAATAATAAAAACCTGTCATATACATGTATTTAAAGGTAAATCTAAGAAATAGTCCAAAAACAAGAAATGTCACTGGTAAGTGTTGCCCCACCCCATTCCCAACCCACACACAATGGTCTGTGAAAATAACGATGTATTTTATAATAGGTAGCAATATATCCGTGAATATCAAGTCATGGACTAGACACACAATTTCATGGTTTTTTTCACATTAAAGTGTGACCTTGACCTTTGTGTAAC
Source organism: Panopea generosa (assembly GCA_029582155.1). Lineage (NCBI taxonomy): Eukaryota > Metazoa > Mollusca > Bivalvia > Adapedonta > Hiatellidae > Panopea > Panopea generosa. The sequence goes on from CM055901.1 coordinate 60,211,707, forward strand.
CATGGCCATGACATCTTATGTAAGGGTCTGGGTATTTCTACATGAATGTAGGCGACACATCATCATGACATGTTGATGACTTGTATCAAGCTATTTTAAAATCCCTCTATGTAAAACAGAAATGAAATATCAAACAAACTGAAAATGTGACCTTGACCTCTGAGGTAAGGTTCTGGGTCTTACTGCGACACTTTGTCATGTCCTGTTGATCAATTGATAAATTGAGCCAAGTGTTTTGAAATCCATCCATATATGATAAAGTTACAGACTAGACTTGAAATCTTAAACAGACTCAGTGTTGTTTAACAAATTCAAAGTGTGACCTTGGCCTTTGAGGTAAGGGTCTGGGTCTTATGTGCGACATCATGTCATCTTGATCAGTTGAGCCAAGTTAAAGACAAAGTTACAGAACAGACACAAAATATCAAACAAATTGAAAGTGTAACCTTGACCTTTAAGGAAAGGTTTTGGGTCTTACATGCAACACACCATCATGTCAGCTTAATCAACTCTGCCAAGTGTTTTTGAAATTTATCCATAGGTGACAAAGTAACAGGCCAGAGGTGAAATATCAAACAGACTGAAAGTATTGTCAAAGTTAAATTGTGACCATGACCTTTGAAGTGGGAGTCTGGGTGTTACATGCTACATGTCGCCATGTTATATTGATCATTTTTAACAAGTATTTATAAAAACCATCTATGCATGACAAAGTTACAGATCGAACATGAAATCAACCAACATAAAATAAAATACCAGGTAATTTAAATGAGCACTTAAGGTTGGTTTAAACTTATTCATTTTACTTTGATTGTGAAACAAGTTCTTGCAGCTTAGACAAATCACCCTCAAAAGTTTTCCTGGGTGGAACCAGTACTAAGCATATGCGGAAAAAGTGTCTTGCTGAAGGACACCACATTGCTGTGAAGGAGGATCGAACCCACTACCCTCCCATCATGGGTTCAGTGCTCTACAACTGGTTACACACTCAAAACTAAATGTAGCTTCCCAAATTTACATGCTCTACATAGTTTAATATATCTGTAAATGATAGGTCATTTCTTTTTCACATTTCTTTTTAATTAACATACTTTTTGAAACTTAAGAGTATTTATATTTGCTTGAATAATACATAATATAATTTTAACACACCAAATGTTACATACGGTATACACCGAGGATCCTGTTTTAACGTTTGGGAAAACCTTAAGATGATACAAATACATATATAATTTGACTGATTTAAAGAAATAAAAAGATTATTTAAAATTCATCATGCTTTAAATTAATAGCACTAATAGCAATTTAGTTATGATTGGCAAGAAATATTGGCAGTTATTGTTCGAGGTTACTATCAAACCTTGACCGGTCGTATGAACGTTTCTTTGGACTACTGCCTCTGGATCGCGAGCGAGATCTTGAGTCATCAGATGAGTAGCTGTCCCTTCCACCACGACGTGAGCTGGACCTACAGTGATTAGGAATAATAGCATATGAAAACAAACTGTCAGAAGTAAAAGAAATTGATAACAAGGAAGATGAAATTGTCAATATCCCCAGTCATTGGGTACTTTACTCAGATGTTTTGAGTTCTGAAATTTCAAAAACAAAATTCCATTGTAGTAAAAGAAGTTTCTTGATCACTTAATTTCGAAGTTGTGTTCCCAAAACAGAGATTTAGTAATTTTGGCTATTTGTTTCCATGGCAACATAAAAAAAATGAATATTGAACTCCCTCATACCAAAGGCACTTCAGGGTCACTAGGTTGACAATATGTGCAAAATTTCATGAAGTTGTATTGAATGTTACGGAAACGAAGAATCTCGTAATTTTGGCTATTTATTTCCACGATAACAAAAAAATAATAATATTGAACTCCCTCATATCAAATGGAACTACAAGGCCACTAGGTAAACATAATGTTCAATGTTTCATGAAGTTGTCTTGAATGTTATGAAGTCATGCTCCAGAAATGAAATTGTTTTGTTTCAATGGTAATGGAAAAAACATTTAAAATGATAACTCCCTCATAGCAAAAGAACTACTAGACCACTAAGTTGACATGTATACAAAGGTTCATTACGTTATCTTAGAAGGAAATGGAGAATTTCATTATTAGGTTCCTCCATAACATAAACAAGAGGCCCAAGAAGGGCCTGAATTGCTCTACTGACAACAAATAGACAGATAAACACTTCAGAAGAAATATTTTTTGTAAGATCCTCTTCAACTAATCTTTTAGCAGACCACCATGCCATGCTACACATAACATTTCTAAGGTCAAGGCATTAAACTTTTAGAGAAAATGTGTTTTTTTTTTGCAGTTTTGTTTATTATATGTTTATAAGCCCTGTGGCAGGGGTATTTGTTCACCGCTTTACCACTGGACTATACACTCCACTAAAATCAGATACTTATAAATTAACTAAAATTGTAGTTCATGTACATGTATGCATTTGTGCATATTGTATATTAAAGCAAGTGGGTCACATTCAACAAAAGATATTGAAGCTGTATTGCACTCTAGACCAAATAATGTAATATTTTGACATAGTGGATCAACTCTCAAATATGTATAATCAGGTTTTGCAGGTTCAACATGAACTTGTTCCGTGTAAGCCAATGGAAATCCCCTGAAAACAGCAGCTGCTAATGTGTACACAACCTTAAATATAATGGAGACTGATGGACAGACAGCTCACAACCGACACTAAGCAATAAGAATAGCTCAATCTGCTCAGGTGAGCTAAAAAGCTAAGCCGCATGTGTCTGTTTCATTTCGAGAAATTCAATATTTTATGTCAAACATTTACATGAGCTGGTAATACCTATATCACCAATAGCATAGCCAATACTTCATTCAATTGGAACCCGTTTTCTACCATGATACGAAGTATAAAACTGATATTGACCTTTGACCTTTTACCATTAACCCTTTTACCCGTTACCTTGACCTAGACCGAGAACGCCTGGCTCGTTTCCTGTCCCGAGATCTCGATCTTGACCTTGATCTTGAACTAGATGACCTTGAGCTACTGGATGAACTTGAACTGGTTGAACTTGACCTTGAGCGCGACCTTTTCTTGCCTGTCTTATCATCTTCTTCATCATCACTGCCAGCAAGGTCATACTGACCAAGGTCAGCATCATCATCATCATCCTGTGGGTAAGTTAAACAATATGTATTTAATAAGGCTAATCAAATCCAAAAATTAATTGAAATCACACAACCTATTTGAATTTGATACGGTCCAAATGCTTTGTATCTTAAATGGAAATATTATTTTAAGAGTAACAAGGGTGAAAAGGAAATCCCTTTTCCAATATTATTTTGGCATGTTTTAACCCTTTACTTCATATAAACGCCTTCGGACATCTAATATAGAAGGGCCAGGCTTTTGAATTATTGGGTGAATTATGTTTATATTAACTAACAGAGTCGAAAACAGTGCAAGAAGTGTTTTTCCTGCACTGTTTTCAAAGGCCTTCTGTGATTGGTGCGGGTAAACGCGTATTTATGGAGTAAAGGGTTAATGGATAAAATTTTGCCCATGGCATTAAAGCTTCATAACTATGTCTAAAGCATGACATATTGAATTAAAAATGTTCTTTGTCAATTCTAAAATTTTGAGAGAAAAAACCTGACAAACTTTCTTTAAAGTATAAGAAGATCCTGAAATGATGACTTCAAACATGAACATAAAAAACAAACAAAGGGAATAATATTTATCTTCCCATTTTTTGTACAATCTTTAAAAAAATTGAATGTTAACAAGTATCCTAATTTTAGGTAAATCATGAAACCTTGATTAACACTAACTTCTTCAGAGTCTAATTTGTAAGCAGAAACATCCCCATTTTCATCATCATCATCCTCTTCCTCCTCCTCCTCAGACTCATATTTAGCAGCTGCTCTTACTTGAAGATCTTCAACTGACTTTCTATGTTTTTTCTTCTTTCTACCAAACTGATATAAAAAAATAAATGACATTAGTTTTAGATCAGAGTGGAACAATTCATGTCAGTAAACGAGAACTGTGAGGATTTACAGCTAAACCAGTGTCCAGTGGTGAAAACCATTCTGTCATTCATTTTGCCTCAGCCAACATCAGATCATTTATTCCTACCAGCCCTATGTTACTCTTATATCTAACAAACCTTACGTAATAATATTACATTCCTATATTCTGTTACGGTATAAAGCAAAAGCTTTGACCTAATAGTACCCGAAAGGATTTTAGTTATCTGCCAGAGGAGATTTTCACGGCAATTTTTGAAGTTGTAAAAATAAAAAGGGCCAAAACCATTACAACATATACTGTGCAAAAATGACAATTTAATGCTGATTTTGGCTTTTTTTAACCACTCGTTAAAACATCCTTGGGTGGATCGCAAAATGTGTTACCAGAAAGAAGAGAAAAAGAGTATAAGCAGAAACAGCCTGTTCACTATCTCAGTGAATTACATATTTTGACACATAGTCGCAGCATTAGTGTCCACAAGTTACTATAGGCAACTAACTGACTTTAGGCTTGATATGACGACTAACATTCTGTGTGTGGAGAGTGCAAATAATATTTTTATCTACCGTCTTCTGCAGTTCAGTTAGTTAATTTGAAGTTAAGGTTTTGAAGTATTAAACTAGTTAAGTTGAAGGTTCGTTTACCCAGATTTTGTAATTTCTACAAAATTATGCTCATTGTTATTTTTATCCAGGAAGCAAACTAAAGAGTGGTTCATATAAGTTATGAGCTTCTTCACAATCAAGCTAAAATAAATGACTGTGAAATTATTAATTTAAGATTGAGTATTTCTATTACAAAATGCGTTTTAACTGCATACCAATATTTTATTACTGTCTGTACCTACACATGCAGTACTAAATGTGCTCTTCGTAACATGGGGTAATCCTGTGGACAGATGTCAAGTAGTCAGCTCTATGATGTTATGAGTTTGAGCAAACTGTTATGAAAACAGGACGTGTCACAAGTGTGTTTAATGCCAAAAGGTGTAAAAACTTTCAGAGAAAATATCTTTTAAAACTTTACTTAAAATGTGCTTATAAGCCCTGTGGTGGGATCTTGTTGTTGTTATTGTATGGTGTTAAGCATCGCTTTCAACAATTTTTCAGTCATATCGCAACGGTTTCTACTTGAGACAGTATTCAAAGCGCTGTCACACTGGAGTATCATGCTGCAGACACATTGGTATGATACCCCACCCAGTCATTATACTGACACCGGGCCGACCAGACCTAGAACTCTCCTCTAAATGATAAGAGTCAAGCAAGGAAGCTTCTATTACCATTATTAAAGTCTTTGGTATGACCCAGCCGGGGATTGAACCCACGACCTTCCGCATGCGAGGCAGACGCTCTACCACTAGAACACGCCGCTGTCGTGGTGGGATCTACCTGATTTTAACAAATCTTTTAGGGGCCTCCATGCAATGCTACATGTAAAATATCTAAGTGTAGGCATTGAACTTTCAGAGAAACTGTTTTTTAAAATTTTGCTTAAAATTGCTTATAAGCCCTGTGGCGGAGGCATTTATGGTCGAATGACACCGATTCAAGAACTTGTCCAAGACCTTATTGTTATATAACTGCTGCGCAAGTTTGGTTAAGATTCAATCAAAAATGAAGGTGCTATCGCGTCTGCAACATTTTCCCAGACAGACAATGACAGACGACGAGAATTTACCATGACATAAGACCTGCTGGCCTTTTGCCATTAGAGCATAAAAGTACGTAATTGAAAGAATGCTGGAAAAATATGTCATGAAGGTGTAAAATGTGTCATCTACTATTGTAACTGACATATTCTTCTAGGAAATGATCTTTTTTTAGCACGTTCCAAAGTGATGAAAATGAATTACACACGATCTCAACACATGACCTTTGATTTTTACATGGATGGAAAATTAATACAGTTATAGTATTAACTTAAAATCAGTGCAATAAATTAAAAAAAAAATTTTTTCAATCACAGATAAACGAACATACTTAATAGAAAATATTGGATAACATATAGATCTAGCCAGAAAAAAGTAGGGCTTATAGTACAGATGTAACACAATTTTGCCTACAATCATTTCATTCGGATTTAATTTAGTTGTCGAGGCTCCCCACTAAATCAATGAGAATTAGTCCCCCATGACAATTGATTTCACAGTACTAGTATAAACTATAAAAGGATAGTGATGAATGGCCCATACTTCCATTAATAGTAACAATAATATGCCATGACAATTAAGAGAGTTCCTAAGGTAATCCAATGATAAACACAGAGCAATCAGAAAAGCTCACCTTGGGTCTCTTGACTCCAATGAGCTAAAAACAATATAAACTACAACTTTACCTCATCATATTCATCGTCAGACTCAGGTTGTTTATCTTTATACTCTACAATCTCTTCTCGCTCCATATAGCCTCCCCCGTAACCTGTCCTCTGTTCTTGCTTCCCATATTTGGGGGTGTTACACATATTACAAGTCATACGTCTGGACCAGTTTACATTTCCACAGCTGAAATGTAACCTCATAAAATAAAAATAAAATCTTCAATTAAATACTGATTCCAGCTGGTCATGTGAAATGCACTCAGGGAAATTAAGGGAATTTACAAAATGAAATTGTATGATTGAAGACTTTATTGTTTTCTTTATATACAGTCAAACCTGTGTTAGGCAGCCAGTCAAGGGCAGGAGTTATAAATACATTTTAAGACAGATTTTTGCTTAATGTGAATTTGCACTGAAAGTAAAACAACCGGAAAAAGCAAATATGATTGGAAAGATAATTTTCAATAATTATGGCTCTGACCAACCACTGGGACTATTGTAAAATAACCTGCCATTACAATAATGCATACGTTTTACACTGCCAGTCATCTGCACTGAAGAGGCCTTTACTTTTCTCTGCCATGTTCTTTCCAATTTCTGTGCCACCTTTCTTGTATACAATACCATCCTTTCTTTCTGCAAAAAAATAATAATGCATACAACATTATACAGTTGTAAACATAAAATAATATTCCCAAATCAAAGTTTTTAACCCCTGGCTTCATTTTACAACAGTAATCTGCCAGTTTTAACTGAAAATAACTTGACTTTTTAGCTTGCTGTTGCTGTCAATGAAAATTCAAACTTTTTGAAGTCAGATTTACATGTAAGAGTAAGTACATGTCTGTTGCTATAAGTCAATTAATAATTCTTGTAAACATCACATGAAGTCCTCGCAAATTATAATACAACTATTGATGAAAGGTCTATAAATAATACAAATTTACCTGTGCCACATTTATTACACTGTGATCGTCTTGCAAAATTCACATTCCCACATCTGTAATAAAAAATATAAACTCTTATTTGACATACGTGCAAAACAGCTCTAGTTAATGTGATTTCAATGTGACAAGTCTTTTTTTAAACTTCACGCAACATTAGGAACTTACTGGACAAGACTGTCAGCCATTCTCCAAACATACACAATCTATCGACTTGTATTAATTTCATCGATTCAAACGCTATAAAAAGTTACAAAACTTTATTTTACAAAATTACATAATTTACAGTTCTTGCCAGTCTCCATTAGCTGTTAATCTGGCTTTGGCTTTGTTATATAAATAGGTAATATTTCAATATATACATATGTATGTTTTAGTACCAACTTAATTTAAATCAACGAACTATACTGCACATAACTAGTTGATTAAATACTCACATTATTTCTAGTTCCAAACAAGTGTTCCCACAATATGTTAAAAAAGTTCTGATAAGTCTGAATAATTATATCTACATGTAGATTAACAAGATATAGATGGAACTAATGGATGCTACCCGAACAATTGCTTGATTGAGTAGAAGCTGCATTGTTGGTTAAAGGAAAGGGGATGTAATTTCATTCTGAGAAAAAAATTAATCTTCTTCCATTTTGAGGCATCGCTACACATGTAATCTAAATTAAGAACTTGCGTGGACATGCAAACTTTGACAAATCTATATCAGTTGCTTTTATTTCTCTGCACAATTGATTAATATAAATGCAAGCATAAGCGAGACGATAGTGTAATGGATAGAGTTGGCCGCTTACGCCAGAGGTTGAGGAAGAGCTGTGTATTGGCATCTTTTTCATATGCAATGCGTATCAAGATACATATTGTCTGTGCAAATAAATGTCAATGCATAATGCAATATTTAACTTGCGATGCAATGCGCATCACGATACTGATTTTTAAACTGTAGCTTATGCAATCACCATGATTGTTTAATAAGGTGTATGTAATAACTATGCTCATATGTAACTTAAAAGTATCTCAGAGAACAACAGAACTTGCCATAAATTGGGAAGAGGTCTAAGCCTTTCAGTTTTGGAAATTGAAGTGCAATTTTTGACCAAATTGGGAAAAAGTAGACTGATTTTCGACTAAATAGAAAATCATGTTATCATATACTAGTATACAGTATTATTTAACTTAAAATGGACTTAAATGGTGAAATAGGACAACCATAATGCCATATCACACAACTGTCTGGCTTTAAAATCTTTGAAAATGTGGGTGCCTCAAGATTTTGTGTATTAAGTGATGTTCTCAAAAATGTACACAAGTCATTCATGATCAGCACTCGCAACAGGCAATAGAAGGAGTCAAAGTAACTTGTTTAATCACTTCATCAACAAAATATATGATGAAGCATTACTATTTGTTGGTTCCGTTTTTTTTTAATTACAAAGTTAAAAAGACTGCCTTGATCCTTGTCATTTGCAGTTTGTTTGACTCTTTTTTTGTAATATTTACCATTTTTTTTATGGCATATTTTATCTCCGGATGTTAATGATTATCGAGTTCGCTTATTTGTTACAAGAAACATTATGACAATCTTCTCAGAATATGTTATATCGCGGGCTGGTGACAAAGAATTTGTTTTATATCGCGACATGATTATTAATTTTATGATCACAATATTCAGTGACCAAAACGCTTCCATATTGGTGTATAATTTATTTACAAATTAGCAAGCACGATTTTCTCAATAAACTCATTGCATCCAGTCTGTATATTGACTGGTGTACAGGTTTATTTATAAATAAACGAGCATGATTTGATCGATAAACAGGCGGTTACCAGTCCCTTGCATATAATTTATTTCCGTTATATACGAAGATTCGCTTCGGGAATATTCTAGCCAATACATGACCTTCGTAATGGAGTGTAACGGAATTAAGTTGGGCAGGGTACCAGATTAGTTCAACTCGCATACTAAAATTGATTCGCCATGGAACAAAACGAAATAACCCAAACATCGACAATATTTGTAATTTATACAACTTTTGGTTTGAATCACTGTCAAAGGTATTTTTAAACATTTTTTTTTACACACTGACATAAAGCAGGTTGTATGTAATCGATTTTTAGTGAAAAATTATGTCAACAAATTTGGGATTTCAGTCTGTATTTTGGGAAATTCTTTAATCTGATTGGGAAGTTACCATATGTCGGCCTCTATTATATGAGATTAAAAGGCCCTGGAACTTATTACACTGCATAACTGCAAAAGTGATAGTTTTTTTATATTTCATCAAGAATGGAATTGCAATGCACAATATCTGACAATCATATCGATGTATCGTAGGTCTAAATAATGCATTGCATCGCAATCTATTGGAAGTTTCATTTATCACCAAATACACAAACCGGCAGAAAGGTGAATAACAACCCATAGATGAATCATTACATCTTTAGGTTGAGGATTTGAGCCCCAGCTTGACCCGATGCTTCTCATAAACACTTAGTACTGGTTGATAATATAAAATAAACTTTTTTTCTCGCCACCTGCCCACTCCGATGTATTTGTAGTGCCTAAATTCATAATGTATTTCAACAAAAGATGAGTTTTCCGAGGAAGAAATATATAAAACTGTATGCTATTACGATTTATTTAAAAAATACACCAGTTTTTCGCTCTGACCAATATATTTTTGTGAACGTTGTCAGCGGCTTATTAATCTACGCTCTGGGATCAAATTCTCTAAATATACATTTGCACCAATATGATGCAAAACTATACTTTTTCGCTTTGATTTAACATAAAATGTGCATAAATTTAAACGCAAGATACATTACTTTGGGTCTGCACAAATCCAATCACCCTCATTTGGTTTAAATTTACTGGACATTATTGGAGTCGGCGTTGTGCCCGATGAATGATATAAGCGATGCACATAAAAACATGTGGAATGTTCAACCCGAATAGATTATCATCATCATCAACATCATCAGTCAAATCGGGCCCAGTCACGCAGGTCGAAGCGTACCACTGCATTGGCGAAGGAGCAAGGGGGTGGGTGGCAAGGGGTTTAAGGTTCAGCATATGACTTATATACTATGTTTTACATGCAACACATCTGGGCTGGACGGACAATTTACATGAATGAACTGATAGCTTGGTATGCCGAGTAGGGTCCAGTTAAATTCATAACTACTCGCACGCTATAAAAAGGACATATTTAGAAACCCGTTGGATCATTAAGATACAGTGAGATCAAATATATACTTTCACAATATACTTTCAAATAGTGAAAGACACACCGCTGTGCTTTCTAGTCTAAATTTATCATCACATTTTCATTGAAATTGATTGATGGTGAAGATTACAAAGTTTTACATACTCTTATTGTGTTTCTTTATAGTATGCGCCAACATATTCTTTGACCCCGATGTTGAGTCTGGTCACAAAAGGCATTTTCTTAAGATCAGCTTTATCAATTTTAAAAGGCGTCTGATTTATTGAAATTTTAAATATATTGAGAAATCCACCATTCTTCATTGAGCGAAGCTATTAATATAACTTAAATCGACTTCAATTGAATTAACACTCTTTACCATTCAACAAAATGTGTCACGCGTATCTAAGTTGTGTAAATAGTCAGTAGCATAACCCTTTACTTCATACAGACGCCTTTGGACACCTCTAATATAGACGCCTTTGGACACCTCTAATATAGACGCCTTTGGACACCTCTAATATAGACGCCTTTGGACACCTCTTATATAGAAGGCTTTTGGATTATTGGGTGAATTATGATTATATTAACTGACAGAGTGGAACACAGTGCAGAAAGAGTCCAGATTGCTCGTAACGAGCAATCTGAACACTTCCTGCACTGTTTTCAAAGGCAATCTGTGATTGGTGCGGGAAAACGCGTATCTATGGAGTAAAGGGATAAGTAGAAAAAAAACAATACATCTTTTAAGCTATCCAGGACTATATTAAAAGTACAAACCAGGTTTCAAATTTGTTATCTTGCATTACGAAAACATTTGATAAGCTTACCAAATATAACAAAGGTACATGTATAATTGCGATAAACAACCAAATAAACTTATGCAATGTTGTATGGAATTATCTTTTGTAGTCGGTCAATCTCGAATGTTTATATATATTTAATCACGGGATCATACTGTCGTATATATATATATATATATATATATATATATATATATATATATATATATATATATATATATATATATACACACACACACACACACACACACACACACACACACACACACACACACACACAATCGATACATCTGTTGAAATAAGGTGGTATATAAATATCGTTTCATTAAGATAAAATTTTTATGAGAGTGTTATCCTGGTATTTAGAAACAAATATAAAATAATTATTTAAAGAACAAACTCAATACAAATTAAAATTACAATACAATGTTTTCTACATTAAATTGTTTAACGAGTTTACCTGAGGTTGAAACCCTTAATACAATAACTTGCAAGTTTATTTAAAATTGATTTTTTGTCAATAATTAGTCAGATGTCATATTTGGTTTACAGAGAAACATATAGGAGAAATTAAATTTTATCGTTAAATTTTTTTCTTTTTCATTATTAAATTGCTAACCTATTACAACGTCTAGTCATTAAGTTAAAAATATATCCTTTATTATTATAAAATAAAAAATTAAATAAGTTTATGCCTTCTTACTTCCTTTTTTAATTTTATAACAGCATATGTGCTCCTTATATGTTCTATATAAAAAATACTCAAAACACGTTTTCGGCCGCGTTTAATGTCTTATAAACCTTAGTTGTGATTTTTTGCTAACCTATTACAACGTATACGTTTATTGCAAATAAAATTCTCTTTACAACGATATTTAAATATAAAAATATATTAATTGCATCTTGCTTCCATTTTGATTTGAAAATGAGATAAAATGTAATTCTGATTTATTTTCCGTGTAACCAATACAGCGTACTATTGTACCCAATATAGCATATAAATGAACCCCATATCAGCGCCGAATGTGTGTAAACACATGGAGATGTTGCAAGTTGTGTATAGTTTTAAAGTGTGTTGTTTTGTTTAATGTATTTTACTTATAAATATTGTAAAACAAAGCTTTATATTAATTTCATATTTTTAACTAAAAACTTCAAAAAAGGTTCAAATTAAGATATATTTCTTATGTAATCGTAACATTATTTAATTGTCTATTTTTATCACAAATTTATACTTTACTATCTTTTTTATGAAATAATTCAGTGGACATGAAAAGAAAAATGAATAAAGAATATGTATAATTGAGATACTATATTGTATCAAAACCAAAACACCATCACATGAACTCAGAGTCAAACAATATCGATATAGACGTAGAGCCTAACAATGTAGATAGAGACTGAGAGCCAAACAATATAGACGGAGACTGAGAGGCAAACAATGTACATGGAGACTGAGAGCCAAACTTTATAGATGTGGACGTAGACTGAGTGTCAAACAATGTATATGGAGACTGAGAGTCAAACAATATTGATGAAGACTGATAGCCAAACTATGAAAATGTACACTGAGCATGTGGCATTGTTTGCGTCATATATATTTTTGCGGTTAGCTAGTACAGCAAATAGCCTAGCTTTGAAATCCTAACTAAATCTAGTGGAATGTTGTTTTACAATTGCTACAATGGCCGGTCGTTGATGATTGAGCGCCTTTTATTGTCTCTCTCTATCTTTCATATGTTTAATAAAGTAACCTCGTTATCTTGTGTTTGAACAAACACGTTTGAGTTCATATCTACTGTAGAGTTCAAAGTTTGGCAACTGGTTATTGTTACACTCTAGCTTTTATTATACTGGTCTGATTTCAGTATTTGCTGCTAAATTAAGTTTTTTTTATCCTACAGTTTTTTTATTGACTGAGAGCCAAACAATGTATACGTAGACGAAAGGCCAAACAATGTAGATGGAGACTGCGAGCCAAACAATGTAGATGACGATTGATTGCCAAACAATGTGGATGTAGACTGAGAGCCAAACAATGAAGATGGAGACTGAGAAATAAATAACAGTTAAATAAATCAGTAAGTGGCCTGTTTAGCAAAATAGTTGCTATATAAGGTTGATAGCCGATATATTGTTTTCAATTGCACGTTAATTGTTATTGTTGCGCCCTAGAAATTAGATCTGTGTAAATCGGTTCAGCATTAGATCTTTTTCTGTTGAAAATGCATATAATTGTCATAATTTCTTTGTACATATGAGAACATTTGAAACATTTTCATGAGTTCTGTAAAATTTTAATGACATTGGGTACTGCTTGATGACTCTTGCATACTAGACAAGGATTTCCGCGTATTTAGTACCGGGTAAGGAATTTTCAACATACACACCCTTGATGCGCTTATCCCACACTGCTCTGACGGTGGAACAATTTATGACTTGACGTATTAAAACATATGACGTTTTATTTTTTATTTGACGTATAATGATAAAAAAATTTGGCAAGCATAGGTTTTTCTTCTACACATTTACTCTGATTTAAAGTCACCATCTAAACGAATTGTATTAAAACAAATTAAGCACATATTTAAAGTACCTGCGACAGATTGTTCAAAGGAGCAGTCGATTAGTGACGGCCTATCTCTCGCCGTTAAAGCCGTAGGTTCGGCCTCAATCGGTCCAAAAACTCCATCGGAGAAAGTATACGATTTACTTGCGGAAGGAAAGTGGTTCTACTCAAATTTATCTTGAGGTCTTCGTCAACTAATAAAACTGGATATGCAATACATAATCAGCCATTTGTTGAAAATGATGTTAAGCAAAATTGAGGACCCCAGTGTAGATTGAACTTAAATCAACCTTGGACATTAACGTAAAATATAGAAACACACAACATTATCATTATTATTAATGTTTACTGTCATACACGTATATCAGTAACTTATATCCTGTGTCTGTGTAATCTATTATAAAAAAATGTATGTTACTTTAAAATGGTTAATATTTTCAATACGAAAAAGTCATAAAATATATATATTATTTTTTTTTGTTTTCTTTTCGCCTTTGCTGCGGCTTGAACATACGACGTTCCGAGTGACAGTTAAAGGCGTATACCACTGCGCCACTTTGGAGCCTAATAATAATACAACAGTTAACACCTTTTAAAGTTGTTAGATCATGAAAGGGGCGTCATTCTAGTTGACCGGAACTGGAATTAATTCATACGTTTGATATACGTTTTATGGTATGCAAATTGTTGTAACCGATTAAAAGGTTTTGCTGGTGAGTATAAAATACCTCGAAATGTTTACATAGCATCCATTTATATTTGGCGGTTTGCTAGTACAGCATATAGCCTAGTTTTCAAATCCTCGTTAAATTTGAGGTTGACCTGCAATTGCTACAATCGCCGGTCGTGGATGATTGAGCGTCCCTTTCACTGTCATATCTCTTTGTTTCTTCTGTCTAATAGAGTAACATTCTTTTCTTGCGTTTGAAGAAACCGGTTTGAGTCCATATTTTGGTAACTGGTTATTCTAACATTGGCCTTATTTCAGTATTTTCTGATAAACTTTCTTTCTTTATTTACTGACAGTTAATATAGATGCCGACTGAGAAGCAAACAATTTACATGGAGATTGAGATCCAAACAATATCGATGGAGACGGAGAGCCAAACAATGTAGATAGAGACTGAGAGACAAACAGAATAGACGGACACTGAGAGACAAACAATGTACATTGAGACTGAGAGCCAAACTCAGTAGATGTAGACTGAGAGCAAAACTATGTAGATGGAGAATCAGAGCCAAACAATATAGACTGAGATTAAGACCTAGACAATGCAGATGTAGACGGAGAGCCAAACAATGATGATGGAGATTGAGATCTAAACAACGTATATTGAGACTGAGAACCAAACAATGTAGATGGAGACTGAGCGTCAAACAATGTAGATGGAGTCTGAGAGCCAAACAATGTAGACGGAGTCTGAGAGCCAAACAATGTAGACGGAGACTGAGAGACAATCAATGTACATGGAGACTGAGAGACAAACTATGTAGATGAAGACTGAGAGCCAAACATTGTAGATAGAGACTGAGAGCCAAACAATATAGACGGAAACTGAGAGACAAACACTGTACATGGAGACTGAGATCCAACCTATGTAGATGGAGATTGACAGCCAAACAATGCAGATGAAGACGGAGAGACAACCACTATAGACGAAGACTGAGAGACTAACAATGTACATGGAGACTGAGATCCAACCTATGTAGATGTAGTTCGAGAGCCAAACAATGCAGATGCAGACGGAGAGCCAAACAATGTAGATTGAAACTGAGAGTCAAACAACGTATATTGAGACTGTGAGCCAAACAATGTAGATAGAGGCTGAGTGTCTAACAATATAGATTGTGTCTGAGAGCCAAACAATGTTTATGGAGACTGAGAGTCAAACAATTAGATGTTGAATGAGAGCCGAACAATGTACATGTAGATTGAGAGTCAAACAATATCGATATAGATGGAGAGCCTAACAATGTAGTTAGAGACTGAGAGCCAAACAATATAGACAGAGACTGAGAGACAAACAATGTACATGGAGACTGAGAGCCAAACTTTATAGATGTGGATGTAGACTAAGTGTCAAACAATGTATATGGAGACTGAGAGTCAAACAATGTAGACGAAGACTGATAGACAAACTATGTAGACGTACATGGAGAGCCAAACAATGAAGATGGAGATTGAGATCAAAACAACGTATATTGAGACTGACAGCCAAACAATGTAGATGGAGACTGAGCGTCAATGCAGATGAAATCCTTACTAAATCTAATGGAATGTTGTTGTTTTACAATTGCTACAATTGCCGGTCGTGGATGATTGAGTGCCTTTCACTGTCTCTCTCTATCTTGCATATGTCTAATAAAGTAACCTCGTTATCTTGTGTTTGAACAAACACGTTTGAGTTCATATTTACTGTAGAGTTCAAAGTTTGGCAACTGGTTATTGTTACACTCTAGCTTTTATTATACTGGTCTGATTTCAGTATTTTCTGCTAAATAAAGTTTTTTTATCCTTAAGTTTTTTATTGACTGAGAGCCAAACAATGTATACGTAGACGAAAGGCCAAACAATGTAGATGGAGACTGCGAGCCAAACAATGTAGATGACGATTGATTGCCAAACAATGTGGATGTAGACTGAGAGCCAAACAATGTAGATGGAGACTGAGGAATAAATAACAGTTAAATAAATCAGTCAGTGGCCTGTTTAGCAAAATAGTAATAAATTGCTATATTAGGTTGATAGCCGATATATTGTTTTGAATTGCACGACAATTGTTATTGTTGCGCCCAAGAAATTAGATCTGTGTAAATCGGTTCAGCATTAGATCTATTTCTGTTGAAAATGCATATAATTGTCATAATTTCTTTGTACATTTGAAAACATTTTAAACATTTTCATGAGTTCTGTAAAATTTTAATGACATTGGGTACTGCTTGATGATTCTTGCATACTAGACAAGGATTTCCGCGTATTTAGTACCGGGTAAGGAATTTTCAACATACACACCCTTGATGCACTTATCCTACACTGCTGTGACGGTGGAACAATTTATGACTTGACGTATTTAAACATATGACGTTGTATTTTTTATTTGACGTATAATGATAAAAAAATTTGGCAAGCATAGGTTTTTCTTCTACACATTTACTCTGAACTAAAGTCACCATCTAAACGAATTGTATTAAAACAAATTAAGCACGTATTTAAAGTACCTGCGACAGATTGTTCAAAGGAGCAGTCGATTAGTGACGGCCTATCTCTCGCCGTTAAAGCCGTAGGTTCGGCCTCAATCGGTCCAAAAACTCCATCGGAGAAAGTATACGATTTACTTGCGGAAGGAAAGTGGTTCTACTCAAATTTATCTTGAGGTCTTCGTCAACTAATAAAACTGGATATGCAATACATAATCAGCCATTTGTTGAAAATGACGTTAAGCAAAATTGAGGACCTCAGTGTAGATTGAACTTAAATCAACCTTGGACGTTAACGTAAAATATAGAAACACACAACATTATCATTATTATTAATGTTTACTGTCATACACATATATCAGTAACTTATATCCTGTGTCTGTGTAATCTATTATAAAAAAATGTATGTTACTTTAAAATGGTTAATATTTTCAATACGAAAAAGTCATAAAATATACATATTATTTTTTTTTTGTTTTCTTTTCGCCTTTGCTGCGGCTTGAACATACGACGTTCCGAGTGACAGTTAAAGGCGTATACCACTGCGCCACTTTGGAGCCTAATAATAATACAACAGTTATCACCTTTTAAAGTTGTTAGATCATGAAAGGGGCGTCATTCTAGTTGACCGGAACTGGAATTAATTCATACGTTTGATATACATTTTATGCTATGCAAATTGTTGTAACCGATTAAAAGGTTTTGCTGGTGAGTATAAAATACCTCGAAATGTTTACATAGCATCCATTTATATTTGGCGGTTTGCTAGTACAGCATATAGCCTAGTTTTCAAATCCTCGTTAAATTTGAGATTGACCTGCAATTGCTACAATCGCCGGTCGTGGATGATTGAGCGTCCCTTTCACTGTCATGTCTCTTTGTTTCTTCTGTCTAATAGAGTAACATCCTTTTCTTGCGTTTGAAGAAACCGGTTTGAGTCCATATTTTGGTAACTGGTTATTCTAACATTGGCCTTATTTCAGTATTTTCTGATAAACTTTCTTTCTTTATTCACTGACACGTTAATATAGATGCCGACTGAGAAGCAAACAATTTACATGGAGATTGAGATCCAAACAATATCGATGGAGACGGAGAGCCAAACAATGTAGACAGAGACTGAGAGACAAACAGAATAGACGACACTGAGAGACAAACAATGTACATTGAGACTGAGAGCCAAACTCAGTAGATGTAGACTGAGAGCAAAACTATGTAGATGGAGAATCAGAGCCAAACAATATAGACTGAGATTGAGACCTAGACAATGCAGATGTAGACGGAGAGCCAAACAATGATGATGGAGATTGAGATCTAAACAACGTATATTGAGACTGAGAGCCAAACAATGTAGATGGAGACTGAGCGTCAAACAATGTAGATGGAGTCTGAGAGCCAAACAATGTAGACGGAGTCTGAGAGCCAAACAATGTAGACGGAGACTGAGAGACAAACAATGTACATGGAGACTGAGAGACAAACTATGTAGATGAAGACTGAGAGCCAAACAATGTAGATAGAGACTGAGAGCCAAACAATATAGACGGAAACTGAGAGACAAACAATGTACATGGAGACTGAGATCCAACCTATGTAGATGGAGATTGACAGCCAAACAATGCAGATGAAGACGGAGAGACAACCACTATAGACGGAGACTGAGAGACTAACAATGTACATGGAGACTGAGATCCAACCTATGTAGATGGAGTTTGAGAGCCAAACAATGCAGATGCAGACGGAGAGCCAAACAATGTAGATTGAAACTGAGAGTCAAACAACGTATATTGAGACTGTGAGCCAAACAATGTAGATAGAGGCTGAGTGTCTAACAATATAGATTGTGTCTGAGAGCCAAACAATGTTTATGGAGACTGAGAGTCAAACAATTAGATGTTGACTGAGAGCCGAACAATGTACATGTAGATTGAGAGTCAAACAATATCGATATAGATGGAGAGCCTAACAATGTAGTTAGAGACTGAGAGCCAAACAATATAGACAGAGACTGAGAGACAAACAATGTACATGGAGACTGAGAGCCAAACTTTATAGATGTGGATGTAGACTAAGTGTCAAACAATGTATATGGAGACTGAGAGTCAAACAATGTAGACGAAGACTGATAGACAAACTATGTAGACGTACATGGAGAGCCAAACAATGAAGATGGAGATTGAGATCAAAACAACGTATATTGAGACTGACAGCCAAACAATGTAGATGGAGACTGAGCGTCAATGCAGATAAAATCCTTACTAAATCTAATGGAATGTTGTTGTTTTACAATTGCTACAATTGCCGGTCGTGGATGATTGAGCGCCTTTTACTGTCTCTCTCTATCTTGCATATGTCTAATAAAGTAACCTCGTTATCTTGTGTTTGAACAAACACGTTTGAGTTCATATTTACTGTAGAGTTCAAAGTTTGGCAACTGGTTATTGTTACACTCTAGCTTTTATTATACTGGTCTGATTTCAGTATTTTCTGCTAAATAAAGTTTTTTTTATCCTTAAGTATTTTATTGACTGAGAGCCAAACAATGTATACGTAGACGAAAGGCCAAACAATGTAGATGGAGACTGCGAGCCAAACAATGTAGATGACGATTGATTGCCAAACAATGTGGATGTAGACTGAGAGCCAAACAATGTAGATGGAGACTGAGAAATAAATAACAGTTAAATAAATCAGTCAGTGGCCTGTTTAGCAAAATAGTAATAACTTGCTATATTAGGTTGATAGCCGATATATTGTTTTGAATTGCACGACTATTGTTATTGTTGCGCCCAAGAAATTAGATCTGTGTAAATCGGTTCAGCATTAGATCTATTTCTGTTGAAAATGCATATAATTGTCATAATTTCTTTGTACATTTGAGAACATTTTAAACATTTTCATGAGTTCTGTAAAATTTTAATGACATTGGGTACTGCTTGATGATTCTTGCATACTAGACAAGGATTTCCGCGTATTTAGTACCGGGTAAGGAATTTTCAACATACACACCCTTGATGCACTTATCCTACACTGCTGTGACGGTGGAACAATTTATGACTTGACGTATTTAAACATATGACGTTGTATTTTTTATTTGACGTATAATGATAAAAAAATTTGGCAAGCATAGGTTTTTCTTCTACACATTTACTCTGAACTAAAGTCACCATCTAAACGAATTGTATTAAAACAAATTAAGCACGTATTTAAAGTACCTGCGACAGATTGTTCAAAGGAGCAGTCGATTAGTGACGGCCTATCTCTCGCCGTTAAAGCCGTAGGTTCGGCCTCAATCGGTCCAAAAACTCCATCGGAGAAAGTATACGATTTACTTGCGGAAGGAAAGTGGTTCTACTCAAATTTATCTTGAGGTCTTCGTCAACTAATAAAACTGGATATGCAATACATAATCAGCCATTTGTTGAAAATGACGTTAAGCAAAATTGAGGACCTCAGTGTAGATTGAACTTAAATCAACATTGGACGTTAACGTAAAATATAGAAACACACAACATTATCATTATTATTAATGTTTACTGTCATACACATATATCAGTAACTTATATCCTGTGTCTGTGTAATCTATTATAAAAAAATGTATGTTACTTTAAAATGGTTAATATTTTCAATACGAAAAAGTCATAAAATATATATATTATTTTTTTTTGTTTTCTTTTCGCCTTTGCTGCGGCTTGAACATACGACGTTCCGAGTGACAGTTAAAGGCGTATACCACTGCGCCACTTTGGAGCCTAATAATAATACAACAGTTATCACCTTTTAAAGTTGTTAGATCATGAAAGGGGCGTCATTCTAGTTGACCGGAACTGGAATTAATTCATACGTTTGATATACATTTTATGCTATGCAAATTGTTGTAACCGATTAAAAGGTTTTGCTGGTGAGTATAAAATACCTCGAAATGTTTACATAGCATCCATTTATATTTGGCGGTTTGCTAGTACAGCATATAGCCTAGTTTTCAAATCCTCGTTAAATTTGAGATTGACCTGCAATTGCTACAATCGCCGGTCGTGGATGATTGAGCGTCCCTTTCACTGTCATATCTCTTTGTTTCTTCTGTCTAATAGAGTAACATCCTTTTCTTGCGTTTGAAGAAACCGGTTTGAGTCCATATTTTGGTAACTGGTTATTCTAACATTGGCCTTATTTCAGTATTTTCTGATAAACTTTCTTTCTTTATTTACTGGCAGTTAATATAGATGCCGACTGAGAAGCAAACAATTTACATGGAGATTGAGATCCAAACAATATCGATGGAGACGCAGAGCCAAACAATGTAGACAGAGACTGAGAGCCAAACAGAATAGACGGACACTGAGAGACAAACAATGTACATTGAGACTGAGAGCCAAACTCAGTAGATGTAGACTGAGAGCAAAACTATGTAGATGGAGAATCAGAGCCAAACAATATAGACTGAGATTGAGACCTAGACAATGCAGATGTAGACTGAGAGCCAAACAATGATGATGGAGATTGAGATCTAAACAACGTATATTGATACTGAGAGCCAAACAATGTAGATGGAGACTGAGCGTCAAACAATGTAGATGGAGTCTGAGAGCCAAACAATGTAGACGGAGTCTGAGAGCCAAACAATGTAGACGGAGACTGAGAGACAAACAATGTACATGGAGACTGAGAGACAAACTATGTAGATGAAGACTGAGAGCCAAACAGTGTAGATAGAGACTGAGAGCCAAACAATATAGACGGAAACTGAGAGACAAACAATGTACATGGAGACTGAGATCCAACCTATGTAGATGGAGATTGACAGCCAAACAATGCAGATGAAGACGGAGAGACAACCACTATAGACGGAGACTGAGAGACTAACAATGTACATGGAGACTGAGATCCAACCTATGTAGATGGAGTTTGAGAGCCAAACAATGCAGATGCAGACGGAGAGCCAAACAATGTAGATTGAAACTGAGAGTCAAATAACGTATATTGAGACTGAGAGCCAAACAATGTAGATAGAGGCTGAGTGTCTAACAATATAGATTGTGTCTGAGAGCCAAACAATGTTTATGGAGACTGAGAGTCAAACAATTAGATGTTGAATGAGAGCCGAACAATGTACATGTAGATTGAGAGTCAAACAATATCGATATAGATGGAGAGCCTAACAATGTAGTTAGAGACTGAGAGCCAAACAATATAGACAGAGACTGAGAGACAAACAATGTACATGGAGACTGAGAGCCAAACTTTATAGATGTGGATGTAGACTAAGTGTCAAACAATGTATATGGAGACTGAGAGTCAAACAATGTAGACGAAGACTGATAGACAAACTATGTAGACGTACATGGAGAGCCAAACAATGAAGATGGAGATTGAGATCAAAACAACGTATATTGAGACTGACAGTCAAACAATGTAGATGGAGACTGAGCGTCAATGCAGATGAAATCCTTACTAAATCTAATGGAATGTTGTTGTTTTACAATTGCTACAATTGCCGGTCGTGGATGATTGAGCGCCTTTTACTGTCTCTCTCTATCTCGCATATGTCTAATAAAGTAACCTCGTTATCTTGTGTTTGAACAAACACGTTTGAGTTCATATTTACTGTAGAGTTCAAAGTTTGGCAACTGGTTATTGTTACACTCTAGCTTTTATTATACTGGTCTGATTTCAGTATTTTCTGCTAAATAAAGTTTTTTTTATCCTTAAGTTTTTTATTGACTGAGAGCCAAACAATGTATACGTAGACGAAAGGCCAAACAATGTAGATGGAGACTGCGAGCCAAACAATGTAGATGACGATTGATTGCCAAACAATGTGGATGTAGACTGAGAGCCAAACAATGTAGATGGAGACTGAGAAATAAATAACAGTTAAATAAATCAGTCAGTGGCCTGTTTAGCAAAATAGTAATAAATTGCTATATTAGGTTGATAGCCGATATATTGTTTTGAATTGCACGACTATTGTTATTGTTGCGCCCAAGAAATTAGATCTGTGTAAATCGGTTCAGCATTAGATCTATTTCTGTTGAAAATGCATATAATTGTCATAATTTCTTTGTACATTTGAGAACATTTTAAACATTTTCATGAGTTCTGTAAAATTTTAATGACATTGGGTACTGCATGATGATTCTTGCATACTAGACAAGGATTTCCGCGTATTTAGTACCGGGTAAGGAATTTTCAACATACACACCCTTGATGCACTTATCCTACACTGCTGTGACGGTGGAACAATTTATGACTTGACGTATTAAAACATATGACGTTGTATTTTTTATTTGACGTATAATGATAAAAAAATTTGGCAAGCATAGGTTTTTCTTCTACACATTTACTCTGAACTAAAGTCACCATCTAAACGAATTGTATTAAAACAAATTAAGCACGTATTTAAAGTACCTGCGACAGATTGTTCAAAGGAGCAGTCGATTAGTGACGGCCTATCTCTCGCCGTTAAAGCCGTAGGGTCGGCCTCAATCGGTCCAAAAACTCCATCGGAGAAAGTATACGATTTACTTGCGGAAGGAAAGTGGTTCTACTCAAATTTATCTTGAGGTCTTCGTCAACTAATAAAACTGGATATGCAATACATAATCAGCCATTTGTTGAAAATGACGTTAAGCAAAATTGAGGACCTCAGTGTAGATTGAACTTAAATCAACCTTGGACGTTAACGTAAAATATAGAAACACACAACATTATCATTATTATTAATATTAATGTTTACTGTCATACACGTATATCAGTAACTTATATCCTGTGTCTGTGTAATCTATTATAAAAAAATGTATGTTACTTTAAAATGGTTAATATTTTCAATACGAAAAAGTCATAAAATATATATATTATTTTTATTTTTGTTTCCTTTTCGCCTTTGCTGCGGCTTGAACATACGACGTTCCGAGTGACAGTTAAAGGCGTATACCACTGCGCCACTTTGGAGCCTAATAATAATACAACAGTTAACACCTTTTAAAGTTGTTAGATCATGAAAGGGGCGTCATTCTAGTTGACCGGAACTGGAATTAATTCATACGTTTGATATACGTTTTATCCTATGCAAATTGTTGTAACCGATTAAAAGGTTTTGCTGGTGAGTATAAAATACCTCGAAATGTTTACATAGCATCCATTTATATTTGGCGGTTTGCTAGTACAGCATATAGCCTAGTTTTCAAATCCTCGTTAAATTTGAAGTTGACCTGCAATTGCTACAATCGCCGGTCGTGGATGATTGAGCGTCCCTTTCACTGTCATATCTCTTTGTTTCTTCTGTCTAATAGAGTAACATCATTTTCTTGCTTTTGAAGAAGTGGTTTGAGTCCATATTTTGGTAACTGGTTATTCTAACATTGGCCTTATTTCAGTATTTTCTGATAAACTTTCTTTCTTTATTTACTGAGAGTGAATATAGATGCCGACTGAGAAGCAAACAATTTACATGGAGATTGAGATCCAAACAATATCGATGGAGACGCAGAGCCAAACAATGTAGATAGAGACTGAGAGCCAAACAGAATAGACGGACACTGAGAGACAAACAATGTACATTGAGACTGAGAGCCAAACTCAGTAGATGTAGACTGAGAGCAAAGATATGTAGATGGAGAATCAGAGCCAAACAATATAGACTGAGATTGAGACCTAGACAATGCAGATGTAGACGGAGAGCCAAACAATGATGATGGAGATTGAGATCTAAACAACGTATATTGAGACTGAGAGCCAAACAATGTAGATGGAGTCTGAGAGCCAAACAATGTAGACGGAACAAACAATGTAGACGGAGTCTGAGAGCCAAACAATGTAGATGAAAACTGAGAGCGAAACATTGTAGATAGAGACTGAGAGCCAAACAATATAGACGGAAACTGAGAGACAAACAATGTACATGGAGACTGAGATCCAACCTATGTAGATGGAGATTGAGAGCCAAACAATGCAGATGAAGACGGAGAGCCAACCAATATAGACGGAGACTGAGAGACTAACAATGTACATGGAGACTGAGATCCAACCTATGTAGATGGAATTTGAGAGCCAAACAATGCAGATGTAGATGGAGAGTCAAACAATGTATATTGAAACTGAGAGTCAAACAACGTATATTGAGACTGAGAGCCAAACAATGTAGATAGAGGCTGTGTGTCTAACAATATAGATTGTGTCTGAGAGCCAAACAATGTTTATGGAGACTGAGAGTCAAACAATTAGATGTCGACTGAAAGCCGAACTATGTACATGTAGATTGAGAGTCAAACAATATCGATATAGATGGAGAGCCTAACAATGTAGTTAGAGACTGAGAGTCAAACAATATAGACAGAGACTGAGAGACAAACAATGTACATGGAGACTGAGAGCCAAACTTTATAGATGTGGATGTAGACTAAGTGTCAAACAATGTATATGGAGACTGAGAGTCAAACAATGTAGACGAAGACTGATAGACAAACTATGTAGACGTACATAGAGAGTCAAACAATGAAGATGGAGATTGAGATCAAAACAACGTATATTGAGACTGACAGCCAAACAATGTAGAAGGAGACTGAGCGTCAATGCAGATGAAATCCTCACTAAATCTAATAGAATGTTGTTGTTTTACAATTGCTACAATTGCCGGTCGTGGATGATTGAGCGCCTTTTACTGTCTCTCTCTATCTTTCATATATCTAATTAAGTAACCTCGTTATCTTGTGTTTGAACAAACACGTTTGAGTTCATATTTACTGTAGAGTTCAAAGTTTGGCAACTGGTTATTGTTACACTCTAGCTTTTATTATGCTGGTCTGATTTCAGTATTTCCTGCTAAATAAAGTCTTTTTATCCTAAAGTTTTTAATTGACTGAGAGCCAAACAATGTATACGTAGACGAAAGGCCAAACAATGTAGATGGAGACTGCGAGCCAAACAATGTAGATGACGATTGATTTCCAAACACTGTGGATGTAGACTGAGAGCCAAACAATGTAGATGGAGACTGAGAAATAAAAAAACAGTTAAATAAATCAGTCAGCGGCCTGTTTAGCAAAAAAGTAATAAATTGCTATATTTGGTTGATAGCCGATATATTGTTTTGAATTGCACGACTATTGTTATTGTTGAGCCCAAGTAATTAGATCTGTGTAAATCGGTTCAGCATTAGATCTATTTCTGTTGAAAATGCATATAATTGTCATAATTTCTTTGTACATATGAGAACATTTGAAACATTTTCATGAGTTCTGTAAAATTTTAATGACATTGGGTACTGCTTGATGATTCTTGCATACTAGACAAGGATTTCCGCGTATTTAGCTCCGGGTAAGGAATTTTCAACATACACACCCTTGATGCACTTATCCTACACTGCTGTGACGGTGGAACAAGTTATGACTTGACGTATTAAAACATATGACGTTGTATTTTTTATTTGACGTATAATGATAAAAACATTTGGCAAGCATAGGTTTTTCTTCTACACATTTACTCTGAACTTAAGTCACCATCTAAACGAATTGTATTAAACCAAATTAAACACGTATTTAAAGTACCTGCGACAGATTGTTCAAAGGAGCAGTCGATTAGTGACGGCCTATCTCTCGCCGTTAAAGCCATCGGTTCGGCCTCAATCGGTCCAAAAACTCCATCGGAGAAAGTATACGATTTACTTGCGGAAAGAAAATGGTTCTACTCAAATTTATCTTGAGGTCTTCGTCAACTAATAAAACTGGATATGCAATACATAATCAGCCATTTGTTGAAAATGACGTTAAGCACAATTGAGGACCTCAGTGTAGATTGAACTTAAATCAACCTTGGACGTTAACGTAAAATAAAGAGACAAACAACATTATCATTATTATTAATGTTTATTGTCATACACGTATATCAGTAACTTATATCATGTGTCTATGTATTCTATTATAAAAAAATATTTGTGATTTTAAAATGGTTAATATTTTAAATACGAAAAAGTCATACAATATATATTATTTAATTTTTGTTCTGTTCGCCTTTGCTGCGGCTTGAACATACGACATATTGAGTGACAGTTAAAGGCGTATGCCACTGCGGCACTTCGGAGCCTAATAATAATACAACAGTTAACACCTTTTAAAGTTGTTAGATCATGAAAGGGGCGTCATTCTAGTTGACCGGAACTGGAATTAATTCATACGTTTGATATACGTTTTATCCTATGCAAATTGTTGTAACCGACTAAAAGGTTTTGCTGGTGAGTATAAAATACCTCGAAATGTTTACATAGCATCCATTTATATTTGGCGGTTTGCTAGTACAGCAGATATCCTAGTTTTCAAATCCTCGCTAAATTTGAGGTTGACCTGCAATTGCTACAATCGCCGGTCGTGGATGATTGAGTGACCCTTCCACTGTCATATCTCTTTATTTCTTCTGTCTAATAAAGTAACATCCTTTTCTTGTGTTTGAAGAAACCGGTTTGAGTCCATATTTTGGTAACTGGTTATTCTAACAATGGCCTTATTTCAGTATTTTCTGATAAACTTTCTTTATTCACTGAGAGTTAATATAGATGCCGACTGAGAAGCAAACAATGTACATGGAGATTGAGATCCAAATAATATCGATGGAGACGGAGAGCCAAACAATGTAGATAGAGACTGAAAGCCAAACAGTATAGACAGACACTGAGAAACAATGACCTGGAGACTGAGAGCCAAACTCAGTAGATGTAGATTGAGAGCAAAACTATGTAGATGGAGAATCAGAGCCAAACAATATAGACTGAGATTGAGACCTAGACAATGCAGATGTAGACGGAGAGCCAAACAATGATAATGGAGATTGAGATCAAAACAACGTATATTGAGACTGAGAGCCAAACAATGTAGATGGAGACTGAGCGTCAAACAATGTAGATGGAGTCTGAGAGCCAAACAATGTAGACGGAGACTGAGAGACAAACAATGTACATGGAGACTGATAGCCAAACTATGTAAATGAAGACTGAGAGCCAAACAATGTAGATAGAGACTGTGATTTAAACAATGTAGATGGAGATTGAGAGCCAAACAATGTAGACGGAGAATGAGAGATAAACAATGTAGATAGAGACTGTGATTTAAACAATGTAGATGGAGATTGAGAGCCAAACAATGTAGACGGAGAATGAGAGATAAACAATGTTGATGGAGACTAATAGCCAAACTATGTAGATGAAGACTGAGAGCCAAACAATGTAGATAGAGACTGAGAGCCAAACAATATAGACGGAAACTGAGAGACAAACAATATACATGGAGACTGAGATCCAACCTATGTAGATGGAGATTGACAGCCAAACAATCCATATGAAGACAGGGAGACAACCACTATAGACGGAAACTGAGAGATAAACAATGTACATGGAGACTGAGATCCGACCTATGTAGATGGAGTTTGAGAGACAAACAATGCAGATGTAGATGGAGAGCCAAACAATGTAGATTGAAACTGAGAGTCAAACAACGTATATTGAGACTGAGAGCCAAACAATGTAGATAGAGACTGAGTGTCTAACAATATAGATTGTGTCTGAGAGCGAAACAATATTTATGGAGACTGAGAGTCAAACAATCAGATGCTGAATGAGAGCCAAACAACGTACATGAAAATTGAGAGTAAAACAATATCGATATAGATGGAGAGCCTAACAATTTAGTTAGAGAATGAGAGCCAAACAATATAGACAGAGACTGAGAGACAAACAATGTTCATGGAGACTGAAAGTCAATCTTTATGGATGTGGATGTAGAATAAGTGTCAAACAATGTATATAGAGACTGAGAGTCAAACAATGTAGATGAAAATTGATAGCCAAACTATGTAGATGGAGACTGAGAAATAAATAACAGTTTGCGTCGAATTGCCAACTACCAACCAGCTGCCAGTTGGGGATTCGGATTTTTTTTAAAATCGCTGTTTTATTATTTTAACATATCAATTCAATAAAAAAAAACAAGTTCATGATTATAAATACCACCAGTGGTGATTTGGTTCTTCAATATAACGAGTATACTCACCAAACGGCGATTATTAATGTCCAGTTGTGGATTCGTCGCTAATCACCAACTACCAACCAGCTGCCAGTTGAGTATTCGGATTTATTTTTCAAAATCGATATTTGTTTTCAAAAACAAATCAATTCTATAGAAAAACAGTTTATAACAATAGGTAAACACCGTTCCCGCGTTGTTCCTTCAATACCATGAGTATATTCATCAGGAGGCGATTCAAAATTTTCAGTTAGGAATTCGCGGCGAATCACTAACTACCAACCAGTTGCCAGGATTTTTTTATTAAATCGCTGTTTCATTATTTTAACAAATCAATTCAATAGAAAAACAGCATAAAATAATAATAAAGACACCAGAACGGCGTTGTTTCCACAATATAACGAGCATACTCACCAGAAGTCTATTCAAAATGTCCAGTTGGGGATTCGCCGCGAATCGCCAACTACCAACCAGTTGCCAGTTGGGGATTCAGATTTTATATTAATATACATACATTTTTTATAGATTATATTTTTAAACATATTAACTGCTAACTGTGAACTACCTTCTAACTTTACAGTCATCATATGAATTTGATAAATATTTAGAATAAAAAGCTGAAAAAATTATTCTAAACCGATGTTTACCTATTTGATGACCTGGTGGCCGTGCTTTAAGGAAATATTTCACATTTCCAATTTCAGCTGCTGTCATATGCACTTTTATAGTGATGTTTCATTACGTTTTCTCTTTATACAGTCATTATAACTAACGCACGGGCTCGAGCTGCACGTACAAATAAGCATTTAGCCCAAAACCGACATGGATGAGTGATTTAAAAAAAAGAAAAGATTATATATATATATATATCATTATCTTGTCAGACTGTTTGATTCGTAATATGTCAAATAATCATCACAAAACCGCCACAAGGTTCGTCGTTGCCAGTCATCATCACCGTCAACTGTGGAATAAATGAGACAGACACAAGTGTTATCTAAATCTGTATTAACTTTATTACTCGATACCTTCGATTGTAACAAATTATGTTATAAATAAAAACACCGTGATTGTGATGTTACATGTTCGTCAAAAATGTTGTATGGTAGTAGTTACATATATGCCCGTTCCAGTTGAATATATGAATTTGGTTACATATGTGTCCGATTTGTTACATTTGTTCCATGTCGGGTTTTTTTCTAAATAGTTACAAATATGCCATTTTTGTTACATATGTGTCGATTTAGTAACATATGTGCTTTAGTTACATATGTGACTCCAATAGACGTATAATGATTTTAAAGCAAGAAGTATTTTACCACAGATACCACTATCAAAAAGTCTTTTCCAAAGCATATCCCTATTTATACAGTCATAATCTTTACGAAAGTCTAAGAAAGCACAAAATGTAGACTTCTTTTGTTTTTCCTCGTATTAATAATACTTGTAAGTTATGATATGTGATCCGTGGTACCATGCTTCTTCCTAAACCCGTTCTGTTCATCGACTTTTTTCGAGTTATGTTCCCAAAAATCACTTAAACGGCTATTTAAAATATTACAATTCATTTTATACATGCTAGTTGCTAATGTAATCTCTCTATAAGAAAGGGGGTCTCTTGGGTTCGTAGAAGAAGACTTGGGTATTGCGTTAATGACACATTTACCCCAGTTAGATGGAACTGTGCCATTATTAAAACAAACATTAAATAAAGCGTGAAAAAATAAAATGGCCGTATCATTACACAGAACCTCACTTGGAATATTATCAATACCACAAGCTTTACCTCAATTTGCATTTTCAACGGCTTTTCACTTAAAAAACAGATATATTATCATTGAAAGACAGATTTATAGTGTTACTATCATCCGAAATGTCTGAATGCAAATGTACCTGAGCATGTCCATCACTGGTATTATGAAATAACGAACTAAAATCAAGTTTCCACTTGTTCAAAACATCGGAAACAGAAGTCAAAATAGAGCCATCATGAAGTTTAACTACAAAAGGTATACATTTAGTTTTATACTTGTTTACACCGATCTTACCGACAGACTTCCAGAACTTGGACTGATCAACATTACAATCATTAAGTAATTCATTTTGTAAAGAGCACCATTAAAAACGCTTTGACTTTTGTACCTCACAGTCAAATAATTTATGAACTTGTACATATTCAGATTTAAGATCGTTTTTAACATTTTGTTGAGTACAATTAAGCCACCTTCGTTCGGCATTACTAACATCAGTCCACATTTCTGATAATCTCTCGGTCCACCACTGTTTACCAGGTCAACATCTGTTATTCTGTTGATTAGACTGTGTAGTTTTATAGGGTAGAAGTAAGCACTTCTGTATTATTTAGAAATGAGTCTGGTAATTTAGTTAAATCAAATTTATCATCACTACTACTTTGTGGTGTTTCGTTTTCACAACGCAACATGTTAAAAGCAATGTTCCATTTTAACAAAGAATGATCTGGTATACAAGTTGGTGCAAGAAAACTCAAATCACCTGACCTGTTTATTAAATCAATAGTCCTTACAACAGAAAAATCTGTAAAACAATACAAATCATCATGACCGCAAATGTAATAATCTACCACTGACAAACCCTTGGTAGAAACAGATGTAAAATCGTTGTTTGAACAATTTCTTCCATTTAACATACACATACTGGTATTGATAAGAAAATCTATAAATAGCTCACCATAATGATTTGTTTTAAAACCTACAACATCCCGATCAATAATCTCATCGACACCGTTAATAAAATCTTCCATATCTCCACATCTACTATTGAAGTCGCCACATATATATATATATATATAAAAGACCTTAATTCTGATTTTTATATATATCTGTTAAAAGAGTATCATAAAAAGCAGTTACATCAAAAGACGTTGAAGAATTTTCAGGGGGTAAATAACATACACATGGTAAACGAGCGAAATTTTAAACCCTGTGATTTAACTTCAAACATAAAATTCCTTCAAACGAGCTTTCTAAGATGGATATTTTAAATTCATTAAATAATTCGTTCTTGACAAAGAAACAAACTCCACCAGAACCGGCTCTATCATTTTTATGTATAATTTTTTCGATTCAATCCAAACCATGTATAACCATCTAAGGTCAATTTGTGATCATGAAGTAGATGAGTTACATGTTTCATTTTGTGCAATTTTATGTTTTATAGTCATATTAGTGATACCATGCAGGTGCGTGTCTTTTCGATTATATCATTTATGAAATAAATCGATTTTAAAAAACAACAGAGCTGTATTTTGAAAAATGATATTGGTTACAATGTTATAAAAAATGTTTCTAATATATAATCATCAAGACTTCGTTTAATTAATATTGATTAACAAGCATGTAATAATGTGTACTTACAAAAAATAAATCATAAACTAAACTAAAACTCGTTATCTTAAACATGTGTTCAAAATGGGATAAGCAAGTGTTTAAAAATTAAAACATTTATAACCTTAATTGCCGCCTACCATTGCCCCGAAGGCAAAATTTGTAATGTTATTGGGGTAATGATATCAGTGACTTAATCACATATATGCCTGTGATAATATAGTCTGCTAAAATGTGATTGAGCAATTATATTTCAACACAAGTTTATTTTTACTCTTTTTTTTAAAAATTAGCTATTTGATGGAACTTCGTTATTCAGATAAATTGATAATAAATATATTACGTATGTGGTATGAGACACATCTGTTGTAACAATATAACTTTATGATATAAGTACACGAGGTACTTAAAAATAATTTGTTAAAAATCAAAATATCAATTAAGGTCAAATATCGTTTTAGGCTTTATTAAAAACACATGCGCTAATATAGACCTGTTTCTGAGATGATTGGCATACGACAGTGTGTATCATTGTCATTCTGTAACTAAACTGCAACTCTGTTATATTAAAACATGTCTTCAAAATGGGATAAACCAGTGTATATGACTTTAATTGCCCCCTACCCCTGCACCGGAGGCATAATTTGTAATTTTATTGGGGCAATAATATTGTCGCTAGAATGTAATTTAGTAATTATATTTCAACTCAAGTTTGACCAATTTTATTTTGTTGTAACAACATAATCTTACGTCAGTACAACAAAAGGGACTTAGAGAATTTGTTAAAAATCTATTGTGGTCAAATACCGTTTTAGGCTTTATTAAAAACACATGCTCTAATATAAAGATATCTGTTGCAAATAGGACCGTAATAATTTTGTTTAAAAAAAACAACATCATGTATAAAATACCATTTGGACATTAGTGCAATGGTCCTGTTATCTCAGATAGTAATGAGTCCCAGTATCAGCACTTGGGTCGTGAATTCGAATCCCTGCCCGGCACCAGTCTCTGTGATGATTGATTTACTAAATTGTGTCTCATTGTCATTATGAATCAGTCTTTTAAATACAAGGTTTTATAATTAAATTACTGTAATAATGTTATATGGAAAAACAAATTAAAGTTTAAAATATCATTTGAATATCAGTGCACTTGTCTTGTTAACTTAGACAGTAGTGTGTCCGAGTATTAACTCAGTGATTGTGAATTTGAATCCCAACCCAGCACCAGTCTCTGAGATGATTGACATACTACATGTTTTATCATTGTCATTCTGTCTGTTTTAAATATAAGTTTATATAATTAATATTTATAATTTATGTGTTCAAATAATAAGCGTGTTATAGTGTGTACTTATAAGCTTAACTAAACTACAACTCTGTTATCTTAAACATGTCTTCAAAATGGGATAAACGAGTGTTTAAAAGTTAAAACATTTATTACCTTAATTGCCCCCTACCCCTGCCCCGGAGGCATGATTTGTAATTCCATTGGGGTTATAATATTGTCTACTAGAATGTAAGCGTGTAATAGTATGTGTTTTAAAAATAGATCATACGTTTAACTCAACTACAACTCTGTCATCTTAAACTGTTTAATTGTCATTATAAACCATTATCAAATGTTTACACTTATTGCAGCGTATCAATTTTAAACGTTTTCTTAAGATCAGTAAAATAATATGAAAATCTAATAAACGTTGTACAAACAACTTAATACTTTAAATTTATATTCGGGGTAATAATATCAGTGACTTTTCACAATATATAAATCGATTTGTAGCATCACACATAGTCTTATTATGTGAATAGTTAATTGTGTTTTGCATTGTTTGATTGTCTCTTTTAATTCATATATTTGAATGGCTATGTACATATATTGTATGATATCAATGTTATTGTTATTGTGATGTACATAAATGAGACTGAAATAAAGATTAAATATAATATATATGTCTCTGATAATACAGTCTGCTAGAAGGTAATTGGGTAATTAAATTTCAACACAAGTTTGTTGTTCAGTTTTTGAAATTAGTAATTAAATAAGGATTGATTCAAATCAACAAATTCAAATTTTATCAACAGATTTAAGATCGGGTTTTATTTATAAAAAGAAATATTAGCATTTTTCTAAAAATTTATGCTTTTATCATTCATGTGATTTCTTTATCAATTACATTTTTTGGTTAACTTACGTAAAGTTTCAAGTTCGAGTTTAATTATTAAAAAATACGGCCTCTCGTATAAGTGGTATGCAACACATATCAATCTCTTGTAACAACAAAATCTTATGATATTATAACACGAGGTACTTAAAAATGAATACTGTTTTAGGCTTCATTACAAACACATGCACATGAATATAAAGGTGTCTGTTTCAAATACAGCTGTACATAATTATATAACTATTAATATCATTTAAAAACAACATAAATATTAAATATGATATGATATCAGTGCACTTGTCCTGTTAGCTCAGACACTAATGCGTATTATTAAAATTATACAAACTTTAAATTGAACCATTTAAAAGTATCAATTCATTATCACTGCAGGGTAGAAGATTCTTGGTTAAGTGGTCTGGCTTTCACAGAAATGAGTCCACATGGGAGCCACCTAACCACCTGCCTTCCATAACAACCGACAACTATCTCAACCCACTGGTAGATCCTGTCGGGTTAGAGACCGCGACCTTGTCGTTTAAAGCTGCGATTCAACAGCGATTGTCAACAAGATCTAACAAAGTTGTGTTTAATCTTGAGTTGGATATTCACCGCTTTTTTGTTTAATACAGATGAATTAGTACTTGTTGAGAACGATACTGTGTTAAATAAGCTCGGTCTATGAGGTAACTGGTTCTACAAGCTAAAAGCCACTTATCGTGGCACTCGTGTGTGTTTTCCCTTTAGAGTTAGGCCCATTGTGTTTAATAGATGTATATATATACGAATCGGAAATAACTTTAAGAAAGCAACATCAATCTATGCAAAGTGTGTTATTACTTGCGCGATAGAACCATTTTAATTACAAAATGTCGGACAATATATGCAAAATAGAAGCTTTAAAATTGAATTACAAAATTTCAGTTAACAATGTTTCTCCATCGCTACATCGTTTGCTGTAAATTCACCGGTTGTACTTTCCATCTATATTGCCAACAACTTCTTAAGAGATCTTTATTTTGCACAAAATGAAACAAACTTGTCCTATATTGACATTATAAACTCACAGTTGGTAGACTTTCAGTTGTTACCATCAGAACGTCTTGAGAGTAGATTTAAGGCATTATGTTACTGCGTTAAAAGTCAATTCAAAACAAAATTTAGAAATGGCAGTAAACGAGATATATTTTTGAAAGAACTGGTTAACGTAACTGTCTACGAGAACGAACATATTTACTGTCGCGATTTATAAATAATGTCGTGAAATTTAGCCGAGAAAAGTTAGAACTTTTGAAGAAACAATCAGATTTGTATAATTCAATTCGAGATCTCCAATCAAAACGGACTGACTTGACTTCTGTAAACATCCATCTTGTCATTGATGAACAGTATGCGAAATAGCGAAACAGCGAAAAAGTGAGTAATCTTACAAAAACCAAATACAGATCTCCTCTGTGATCTTGTAAATCTTCGTGACGAGGTTAAGCTTAACGAGGAGAAAATGAAATCAAATAGTGACCAAAATTGAAAATCAAAATATTCATTTACTGAACTATATACATGAAATGGAATCGAAGCTGGTCACCATTCTAAAACAGACACAAATGCACCACGGTTATTGCGTTCATTCAAATCTGAAACAGAAAAGGCGTTGTGGTTTGCGGATACATTTGGGTTATTACCCAAATCCTTAAAATGCGAAACAAAAGCTGGTGACGTTGTATCGGTAAATTTGAACTATTTCTTCAGCAACAGAAAAGAGCAGGAAAAACAACAAATTAAGGATTTAGTATTCATATTAGACACATTTTCTATACGTAACGCGGCCTATTGTCAATTGTCTATGCTTAAGAAGGATCTACCCAGAAAGCATTTAATCGTTCAACAACGCTCTGATTTAAATAAATTAATTCACATAGAAAGGAGTCAAGGTAACATACCGGGAGCGTACGTTAGTATTAAGGCAGAGATTTCGATTTACACCCAAACAGCAACCTCCATAAGACAATCCAATTAAAGAGAAACTTTCGGGAGACGGTGCCAAAATCAGTATAGTGTCGAGTTTCGTGACCCTTTCACTCAGCTTTCTGGGTATCGATAAGTGCAATTCTGCTACCAACAGCATTAAGGTTATTGGGATATTTAAATGTAAAGAGTCGTACGAAGACTTACGCGTATGTGCAAATCCTGTTATATCGGAATTTAACGAGCTGATTAAAAGCAAATTATTAGTTTTAATATGATTTAGACTTTTACTTTGGAGGCGACATGAAGTTTGTACAGATTTTTCTCGGGCTAAATGGAGCAACTGCGAATTACGCATGTCCTTGGTGTCAATATCACAAATCGGACAGAACGGACACATCGAAACCATCAGACTTTTACGAGAGTCCAGAAATAGTCCGTACCCACGAATCGTTGTGTAAACATGTATGTGTCAATAGATATGGTTCTAAAACACCGCGGTTAGTTAACATAGACCCATCTAAAGTCATACCCGATGAGTTACATTTAATGTTAAGAATATGTGACGTTTTATTAAAAAACCTCATCGACGATTGTCAACAACAGGATTCTAAACTGCAAGTGTTAAATGAAAAGCAGCGTCATGTTGACGAGTTAGTGTTGAAAATAGGAGAATGCGGTGATCCTTTCCACATCTGGAGGGACAAGGTGGTAGCTACAAATTATTATTGAAACATTTACCTGATAAATTGTTCTTCGTTATTACAATGTTGTTGCATGGTGTTTAGCGTTGCTTTCAACAATTTTTCAGTCATATTGCGACGGTGTCTACTTGAGACAGTATTCTGAGCGCTGTCACACTATAGTATCATGCCGCAGACACATGGTATAATAACCCCCCCCCACCCCCCCAATCACATTATACTGACACCGGGCCGACCAGACCTAGAACTCTCCTCTAAATGCTGAGCGTCAAGCAAGGTAGCTTCTAGTACCATTTTTAAAGACTTTGGTATTGTTATTACAAACGATACACACGAAGATGTGTTAAATTTATAGCGTCAGTTCCGACATATACTCAACGATATTAGTAAAACCAGTGAAATAACCAAACAGGACATGTTTAATGAAATTAAGAAGTGGTTACATTATTTTCTTCACTGTCGAGTAAAGGTAGATTAGGTTATGATAAGATAACACCTTATATGCAGTCTCTTATACCATGTCCCAAAATTTGTGCACAATGAAGGAGGATTGGGTCAGTTCAGTGGACAGGGTAAAGAGAAGATAAATGACGAACTCAAAACCATACATCACAAACGATCGAATAAGTTCAATCATACCGTTGACCAATTAACCACGCGAAAGAGACTGGAACAAAACTACACAAAATGCGACTCCGAATATTGGACAAAAGGAAAAAGTGAAACATATAAAAATAAACGGAGACAAATAAATTATGAAATTGAAGAAGTAAACATGAAACGTTTAAAATTGAACACACCTACGGGACCAAATTACATAGAACTAATGTCCGACAAAGAACTAAAGGAACCACTTCAAAAGTTAGGCGTGAAAACAAAAGTGAGGAAGCGCGAACATTTATTCAAATACTTCAGGACCATACTCGTATATAAATGAATTTGCCAGTTGTATGGATAAAAGAATAATAACGAAGGTGTTTAGTCAAAACTCAGTTAATGTATTATTTGTGAAAGATTCGCGTGTATTTACAAACTATACATATATAGTGTTTATCAACTATGTTTATTAAATTATGTACACTATAAAAGTAACAATTATGTCAAATTCAGCTCAATTTTGTTTTACAATCATCACATATTATTATTTATATTATGTAATTATGTCATTATCATTATCATAATGCTTTATATGGATATTTTAGTATTATTTGACTTAAGTCGATGTTTATTTGATGTGATTCTTTAGTTATGTGGTATCAATTATGGTCAAATATCGGTTTAGGCTTTATTTAAAACACATGCGCTAATATAAACCTGTTTCTGAGATGCATGCTATTTACTCAACTTGTTATGTGTTTATTTATTTACATGTTATATTACAACATTGTAATTTGATGAGAAACTATGTATAGTTTAAATCAATAAAATATTCTTCTTCTTCTTCTTCATGAATTAACACTATGTGCATATATGTTGCTTGATATCAAGTATGGTCAAATATCGGTTTAGGCTTTATTTAAAACACATGCGCTAATATAAACCTGTTTCTGAGATGCATGCTATTTACTCAACTTGTTATGTATTTATTTATTTACATGTTATATTACAATATCGTAATTTGATGAGAAACTATGTATAGTTTAAATCAATAAAATATTCTTCTTCTTCTTCATGAATTAACACTATGTGCATATATGTTGCTTGATATCAATGAGATAACCAAACGTCATTATTATTATTATTATTATTATTATTATTATTATTATTATTATTATTATTATATGTAGAAAAATAAAAGAATACAAAATAATAACCTGTGTTTTATATTTTGTTATTATAATTCAATATAATCAATCTTTATTTGCTTAAATCAAATACACATTTTTTATTTCACAGATAAATAAGAGCAATAACAACATAAGCGGTATTAATCTGTTGATTGATAATTAATTAATCTATATCAAATTTTTTATTATATTTTTTTATTTTTACACATTTAATTTAATAAAGTGATTTTAGCGTTTAAGTAAAATACATAAGTTTCTTTTTTATACTATACATCATCATGTTTACACTAAGACATGCTTATCGGATCCGAGGGCATAAATAACACGTCACGCCTACTTAATCTTAGTGTCAGAGCGAACAATACCTGTCTGTTTTATCACGGTCTAAGGGAAGTAATTGGATTCATTTTCCAAAATCACCAAATAGCGCAGCGGCAATTATCGGATAACTCTTGTGAAATGTCTGAAATAGTCCAGTATGCTTAATTATAAGACAAATATTCAACACGATATAAAAAAGAAAGTGTGATATGTGTGAATAACTTAATGTCTTCACTGCAAGTCCTCAAGACATGGAACTGTTACTGCTAACCAGTAATAGGAAAAACTAGTGTTTTTTGTGACCATTACATTAAATGTACAAATTAATGTCATTCAATTTTGCAAACAATGGAGAATTAACTATAATTTGCTAATCGTACAAACCTGTTTGTGTGTTGTTTTTTTTGGATAAATTTCAAAACTTGTAGTAACCATTTCTTGCAGTGGAGACTGACATTGTTAAAAATAATGCTCACACAAACAAAAATTTAGATTTGAAAATTGCCGGTAAAATATTTCTATGTTTTAGACATATAACGAATGAACAACTCCGTATGATATAACTTTGTTGAATAGAATAATGATCATGTTTGTATGGAGTTTAATTAAGAAAACCTGAATTCGTAAATAGTAATTTATTAGACGTATGTGCATGGCAACTGTAAATAATCTTGAATTATTAATCATCTCGCTACCTACATTAACGATTTAGTGTTTATTTGTACTCAGCTTGGACGAGAGAGATGCACGGAAATATCAGCGATCAATAATATGTAGATAAGATAAGCTTAACCCTAAACAGTTAAATCTCTATTGACAAAATGTAATGCGAAAAGCTCCATAAGATTTACCACCTGTCAACATTAAGCTTTCCACATTAAACCGCTTTTCTTCACGGTTATTTTCAAAGTAGCACAATGCTATCAAGATATTGGTTACGAGATTCGTTTTTATATTGATTTATATACGAATGAATTATAGCTCGATGCTGAAGTAACATTGGAGATTTTGACAATCAATGTTGAGTGCAATTAGCATATATCTCAGGTGTACCTACATTACACTATATATATATATATATATATATATATATATATATATATATATATATATATATATATATATCAGGTGTCCCTACATGCTAGCATTCGGTGGCCTCGGCATCTTGCATGAACGACCAGCATCCTATTCAGTACGTCAAACTCAGCGCTTGATATTGAACTGTGTATTTGCTATGTGTTGTTCTACAGCGCTACTTAATTGTCAATTCTCTCACCTCAAACCAACACCATATCAATTACATATTTTCTCACTATATTATGTTACTGTTTTTGCTCTCCTTCCTAAATTCATTAAAACATTAAGTAAAGGGAAATATAAGGTCATTAATCGATATGTTTTGGTTAGGTATATACCATCAATTTGTAATAAAATAATTACCTCGTGCGGTTTTGTCATAATCTTTATCCAGACAGAATGGCCAGTTATCAGGTACCTGTACACTCGGCTGTCTGTCGGCCATGATTTATTTAGAGACAAATTAAATTAAGATGCTTTACGATCTCGTTATTATTTGTCCTAGAACAAATGGAATGTTGCTAGCTGACAATTGGAAATCGATATTTCATAGAGGTATATCTGAGCTTTATTGGCAAACAAAGATATCGGTAAATTAGATACAATTAAAGCAACGAGCAATATTACGTTCGTTTAATCGAGGAACGACGTTGTTTTAGTTAGGTTGTGTTTGTTTTCTGCAAGTTATATTGCTACACAATGATAAAGTAATAAAACATAAAATTATAATATTCTTTATTGTTTTGGATTAAAACACAACAGTCCATCTACGGTCATCTACAGTTATATTGGTGATTTGATATGTGCGCGTTAATTTGCCGTAACTAGATTTTAATCACTACGATGTGGGCTTATTGTGATGGAGAGATGATGATGACATATAACGCAGACAAACATGGACATTTGTCTGAATAATGGGTTTTGACAACGCCGTTCAACCAGAAAAGGTATGTATATCATTTCATGTATCAATTTTGTTTCATTTATGAAAATGTTGCTAATCAGTTGATATGAGCAAAAGAGATGATGTTTTAAGATATTTGTTTTCGAATGTACTATACTGCTCATTTTCTTCTTCATTTTTTTCAGTTCAAAAGTTGATTTATTGCAGTCTCTAATAACAAGGCTAGCAATATTTCCATAGCTTTATCATGTCAATTAATTGAGCTTTGTATCGGCTTGCATAGTTTATGTAGTTATAATAAGTGTCTCTTATAATTCTTTTAGAATGGCTATGTGCCATATGCGTAAATGTTCATGTATTTGTTTTATTATATGATATGTACATAGATGGTACAAAATTAAAGATAATACTATAACATCAATGGTTTGAAAAAAAATGCAAGGATGCT
Organism: Panopea generosa; assembly: GCA_029582155.1. Lineage (NCBI taxonomy): Eukaryota > Metazoa > Mollusca > Bivalvia > Adapedonta > Hiatellidae > Panopea > Panopea generosa. The sequence continues at coordinate 60,253,524 of CM055901.1, forward strand.
TGTATAATAAGTTTGACAAGTTTATTTCCATTATTACCAGAAGGTCACAGACCCACGAGGAAAAGACACGAGTTTATGATTACAAATATGACGACAAAACGCGTATATAATAATTTTCATATAACATATTTATATACGATAGCATACAGTACTTAATTCTATGATGTTATAAACAGATAAGCAGCTTGGGTTTTAGGCTTTGTTTGACTATTATTTTTTTATAAAAAATAATAAAACTATGGCAAAATTTATATTAAAAGAAGTAACATACAAGTCGTACTGTACATAATGGACTTAAATGATAACAAAACAACATCAATATCAAGATGGACACTTTCACAAACACATTACTTTTAATATATGATGTGTATTAACTGAATCTGACTTTTTCAACACATAAAAGTGCATTCATGTATATATCGATGACTGCACATATTGCTGTAAAATAAACTATATGCTCTTTTCTGTTCAAATATGTAAATATCTGCACACTTTGTAACATACATGATGTTGGTGTTATGTTTTCTATCTACACTCGAGAACCTATGCTTTAATGACGTATTAAATCTATCAACACATACGCGTACGTGACATTTTATTGTTATTGCTATCATATTACGTGTTGCAGTCTCTCGCTAAAATAGAGTAATGAATGAAAAAACATATAGTTATAGACAAATATAACAAAATTACATTGCGTGCTCATTCATTACCGAATTTATTAAACAAAAATATATTCTTCGAGGCTCTGCCGTGTGTTATATCATTTTCGACACCGAGTTTAATACATTCAATAATAAACGAATGTAAGATTCTTTTTATCACATAACTCAGAAAAATAACATATTATATCTGTAAGGAACGAGAAAAAGTCCGGCATATTTGTTTCCGACATTCGTCGCCTGACGTAACGTCTCAAAATAACGTTATTTATATATCCGGGGAAGACAGAACATAGTCTGGTATTTTACGTAAGAAAGTTGATTTATACGGAAAACCCCGAACGATGAATCGGACGTATATCAGGTTTATTGCACTCCAATAGCATTCTGAATGACCAAGTTTTCAGTATACTTCAAACTATCTTAATTATTCATTATATGGCTTTAATGAGATTATAACAAGATAAAGTATGGTTCGAAGGTTCACGTTATCAAATTATTTTCCTTGCATTATGAGCATAAAAAGTGGCCCAGTGGTCCATATTTGAACATTCATGTAACATAATTCATTGGAGAATGCATGGCAAAAAACAATGTCATATACCTATATTTTATCTATTGTTTGGCATTGTTCGGCCACTGTTCAATATGTTATTCTAGGCGTCAATAAATACACAACCCACTTCATGGAGCAAATAGTTCACACAAACTCCGATTCCTTTTGTGGGGCAAGTACTAGTTAGTAATTTACATATCACTAAAAGTGTACGAGTTCTTTCCATGTAATTTAACTTTTAACTTTAAACGATAGGTTAAAATAAATGAAACCAATCCTGAATGACAACGATTGGAATACCAACATGACAACAATTTTAAAAAAAAAAAAAAATCTTTCAAATCGAGACTTTTGTATTTAGAAGAAGACGGGTTTTTTATATTTGCAGCAAGCCGAAGTGGTCTAATGTTTTACAATTCTAAATGATTCCTATTCATCAATATGATTAAGCACTTTTGCCAGTCTTGCGAACCGGTGTAAAATTAAATGTTGACCCCGTCGAAAAATGACCCCATGGATCACTTTTCAGCGGATGAGTGATCCATTTTTAACACTGGAAAATGACCCCGACCATTACTTAATGACTCGTCCACACGTGGAAAATTGACCCTTGTTAAAATCTGATCACAAAAGTTGGAAACTGACCGAATAGTCGGCCGGACCACATTTGTACATTGAAAACTGCTATTATAAATTTGGATGTTCTCATGAATATAAAGTGTGAATTATAACCGAAAAGTGTTGATATACGATATATATAGAAATGGCTTGTATGCGGATACGTTGTTTCATTGGTGATTTCACGTGTGGTATCGGAATGGTGTTTGTTTGAATTGCCTTGGGTCCATAACGATACTTTCCATTCATCATGAGTGGATGAAGAGTATCGGAATAGAAAGCGGATGTATCTGACGATGGAGAATCGGATGAGAACTAAAACAAAGCAACAACATTATCACATTATAATCCATAGTAATCCTAAAGTTAATTAATACATCCAGCATAAGAAAGCCATGATTCTGGTAAACGCAATTATTTGCATTCCATTTCTCTGGTATTTATTCAGTTTATAAAGTAAGTCTATATATTTTGTGACTTATGTTGACTATATGTATATTTACATGCGAAGACAGGAGAATCTTCGCATGGACAACATGAAGAAGAAGGCTTTGATGGGCCAATAGAAAACCGAGAATGTCGTGACGTCATAGTTCTACTGTTATTTTGCGCTTTCCTGGGTGGCATGGTAAGACATGTTAACTACATTTGCTTGCGTGATTTATTTTTTAGTAACAGTTCAAATTTGCGTTATATATATTAGTTTATTATATTTATGTATTAATGAGTATATTGCCTCACACTGGGTTCTCAATTAATAATTTTATTATAACAGATGATTATATTTCTTTCATTCTGCATGTAAATACAGTCAAACCTGAGCAAGTGATCACCTCTGTTAAGCAGCCACTTGTCTTAAGCAACCATAATTTCTATTACCCATTTATATGCTTTCAGAGTAAACCTGTATTTAGCAACAACCTGTCTTGAAAGGCCACTTTTGCTCCTACCATTGACTGACTGCTTAAGACAGTTTTTACTGTACACGTGTTTATATACCTGTACTATGAGTGTACGTGGCAATAAAGTTGATAGAACAGAACAAAGAACGTATATTTTATTTGACTTATACATAGTACATCGTCATTACTATACATTTGTTAACAAATATATTTAAATCATGTCATGTGGAAACACACACACACACACACACACACACACACACACACATATTGTTGTCTTAAATTTAAATAGCAGGGATATATCAAAATAAATAAATGAAGTTCATCTTCTAACGTTTGCGAATTACAATATAGACAGTAGCGTTCATTTTTAGGAGTTCTATTTTTCGCATAACGTCCAGTTTGTATTCTTAATGAATGTGACGATAATCGATTTTTACAAATATATGTTCTCAAATCACATGGTAATATATCTAAATATTGTTCGACAAGGTCATGCCCTTTAAACTAAATATGAGCCTAAATTTGTATCCGTAGTTCATTTTAAAGATACAATATAAAGTAAAAGAAGGTAATCTTGATAAATTCTCTATCACCGTTAATTTTGGGGAAACATCAATATACGATGCAAAGTTATATGAATAAACATAATTGATGAGGTCACTTAATTCAAATTCTATTCTAAAAAGGTGCATTATACAGATATGTGATTCAAAGTCACATAAATCGACAAATTTGTATTAAAAATGGCAAAGCTGGGGTATGTCTTTCAATATGTATTACTAGATTAACTATATGGTATAAAAAAATCAGACACTAGTAGTTTTTAATTTTTCCTCGATTTTTTAAAATTTAGTGTGACTAAAAATGAAACTATTCTTGAATATTAAATGTGAGCTAATACTGCTTTAGAGTGTTGACCGCTCAGACTAGAGGTTGCGGGTTCGATCCCCAAACTCGACCCGTTGGCCTTTCCAAAAACAACACTCAATACTGGTTCTACTCAGGTGGGCATGAAAAAAGGGGATGCCGAACACTTTTTCGTGCAATGTCCTTCATTTTTAAATGATCGACTTCGTCTCTTCCATGCTACACGTCAACTTCATCCTTTAAGTGTTAAAACCTTGCTATACGTGAGAGATGATATCTCAAACGATAAAAATATTGTTATATTTCAAAATGTCCAAACTTATATCAAAGACACTAAACGTTTTGATAAACAATAGTTCTTATTAAGTTTTAGTATTTACCTCATAGTGGAGTCCCTCATTTAAGGTCAGAATCGGAAGCGTATATTTAAAGCGAGTATATCAGGATAACTTGCTACGAATGTCTTAAAAAATAAAATAGTTATGTAAATAGATAAAATGCATCTCATTATCATTAATAAGTATAAACCGAATAGTTTAGTATGTCAAATCCACAAAAAAAATTGACAAAATCAATATGTAAATTGGAGTGGTAAACTTAAAACAAAAACCTTATTCTAAAAATAGACAGCACTTAAATACTGTTTGACGACATTCGCATCGTCGTTCTGATTCTTTCTAAGATGAAACATTTTTTCTACGTGTAACGCTGTATCACGTCTCAAATTGTATTCAAAATGAAATCACATGACTCATTAATTTGATACATCACAAAACGTGTTGACATTTCAAGCAATAAATCTATTTTAGTCTAACCTAGGCGCGTTGTCCAAGTTAGGAAAGCCCTTTTCAATTGTTTAAATAGATATCGTTTTGGCAATACGGGGTCAGTAAGTATATATATGCATGGTATATTGGAATAATACATTTTTAGATAATTAAAAAAAAAGAGTCCTGATACATTCTCTTTAAACAATGTATCCTATTTCATTTTTTTCTTGCTTCATATATGAATCTATTTTATTGCCATCTTGATTGTGTTATGTTAATAATGTGTCGTTGGGAAGGACCGATTTTAATGCTGGATAACTTGTGGCCCAACCCTTTTGCTACTACATGTATACAAATAAGCAATAAAATGTGTTTAAAGTAAAGTACTCAGGAAGCAGATTCGGGAGCGGTTCATAGAAGCTTTGACGTGCTTTGCAATTGAGATAAATATATCTGAGATATCCAATGGGATTCGTAGGTGGTTTGGTTATTTATATTTATTTGATAATTAGACGTCAGTAAAATTTATTTTAAAATTTACATGCGTATCTTTTTAAAGCAACACATCCACGTTTGAACTTTTAAAAAAAAAAAATTGAGTTATGAGCACATTTCCCATACAAGCATATGATCAATTAGCTGTATATGAGCATATAAACACAATCCGGAACAAAATGATGCCCAAATTATAATGCATGACTAACACTTTATATAACAAGTGTGTAACTCACCCGAGTCAAAAAAAAATTGTCAAAATGACTTTCAAGGCAGGTAAAGTACACTACGCACTAAAACGTGAAGTTTTTTAATATGACTCGCATAATTCAATTTGAAGCCAAGTTGGAATCTTCGGCAATTTAAAATAATTTATAAAGCGTTTGTCACGCTTTATAATTTGGACATCTTTTTTTATAATTCTAAAGCGTTCTGGATAGTATTTGTTAGCACATATACAGCTCACTGACCATATATTTATGTATGGAAAATGTGCTAACAACTCAATTGAAAAACTTTTTAAAAAAGTTTAAACGTGGATGTGTTGCTTTAAAGGATTTTAATACTTTGTTTTATATATATAAATATATATATACTTTGTTCCGATTAACTGATTTATTGCCAAATTATTACCAAACGTCACAGGCACGATCAATATATTTTTCTTTTTGAAATAACTATTTTATCATTTCATTTGGATGAAGCAATTATGAAAAACTAAAACGATCAATCCAAATAAATAAACAACCCATTCGCAGTCAAAAACACATATTTTCTATATATCTGGGCCAATATTCATAAAGCACTTTAGAATTTAATATTTCTTATAATTATATATCTAAACCTCTTGTGGGTTATCCATTATATGGTAAGACGACACCTACATTAAATTTTGTTGAAAGTGTAATGAAATCATAGAAATTAATGTGAACATTTAGATAAACTGGCATATAAATAAGTTAATATTCACCCAAGCAGCGTTATGAAAACGGGTCCTTATATCGATATGGCTTTGTAAAAGACCCAACATTTTTTACCGGGGCAAACAGTTATGTGGGAGTGGCTAATGTAAAACAGCTGTTTTCTTTATATGTCAATTATGGAACAGTATTCTAAAAATACACCATTTCTCAGCTGCTGAAATGTGTATAAACACAGATACGTGTGTATTTGTTTATAATTAAGAGTGCATGACCTCATAAGCTCCTCCCTAGCATTTAAATTTTTTGGTAGTTGGAGTTTAACTTTTTTATCAAACTGCATTTTGGAAAATATCTTTTAGACAATTAATTATAAATATAATAATCTAATAGTGTGCAAAATTATAACAAAAAACAACACAATACAGTGGTGACTTTGTAATTTTTGAAAAGGGTTCTTTGATTTGATTCATGATACAAGATACAAAAATTTGCTTTATTTTGCATCGGATATACACACATATATAACACTAGCTGTAGGGGTATTTGCCGACAGAAACACAGATGCATAACATGTTTTAACAGAACATTCTGTCTGGATAAAATTATAGTTATAATAGATACAAAGGTGGCAGATTATAGGGGTATAAACACATACAGTGCAAAACGTATTTGATAAACATCACACACACACACACACACACACACACACACACACACACATGTATAGAAGTATTTAAAACCTGCCCGAGAGCCGTCTTTCCGCTTTATATGGCAGTTGGAGCTTGATAAATATGCTTTGAATTATTCTAAAATGCCCACTTTGCCTGCAAGTATTGATTAAGCTGAACTTGTTTTCATATTTTAATCAATCTTTAACTCAAATCGACGTTCTCTTTAAAGGATTGTTTTACTGTACAGTACAATAAAACAACTCAGTTATACAATGAACATTGATTTGCCTGAAGTGCAGTTCTACACAGAGCAACACTTATGATATCGTAAACACATACTGACAGAAAAATAAAATAAACACACATTTTTCACAACAATAATATTAATAACACTAACTATACCAATTTGTAGACACTTTCACACTTACACTATTATATAATTACACACATCTTCCAATCATTATTAACCATTTCCCCCGATTGGGTCCGTTAAAAGCACATTTGAGCAAGTTGATTCGTCAGTTGCTTCAGGGAAATTTGAATAGCGTCACAGTTTAGTAAGCGTTCATTTGCTATGAACTGTGGGACATGTATACGATTCCAAGTTTTTCTCATTGGGGGTCTATAGACCGGATTCGGGAGATGTCATGTTCTATATATAGATTAAATCAGTATCATTAAAATTTAGTGAACATTGTTCTTGCAGGGCTACATTGTTTTTCGTGCCACAACGTTCGGCAACCCGTACCGTATTATATATGGCATGGACAGCTGGGGTAATGTATGTAACCAGGACAATATTGCCATCGAGGGCGTTACCCCTTCAAGGACTGGATTAAACCTACAGAATAGACCGTAAATATGTTGATCTGATTTTAAATTTAACGTGAGACATATGCCCTTGGAACATAATACTGGCCTAAAGCTTATTGATTTAACTAAAATCGCAATTCAATTATGAAACTGCTTGACATTTAACATACAAAACATTTATATTGATTATAATTTGCATCACAACAATGCACGTGTTTAACGACTATAGACCGTTTGCCTCTACCCACACACAAATGGCCGATTCAAATAAGCTGAAATTATTAGATGTGCATGTAATTATTATGCACCGTGGCCATTGGAGTGACTGGCAGCTTGGCCAGTTTCCATATCAAGATAATTTCTAATCACAACGCGATGTCGGGCTTTGTTTCGTCTCAATTAAATATTAATGAAAAAGTGTCAGAACAGTGCGAAATAAAACTTTGATTTTTTATATCGGTATGTTAATAATATCAGCGAACATTCCAAACTCATATTTGTTGTACACTGCGTATTGTCCTAGTATATAGACTCTATAATTGTATATTTCACTTATATTCAAATACGATTGCATTTTTATTTATATTTTCAGATACCTTTTTTACTTCAACAACGCTTTCTTTTCTGCAATTGCTGACTCATCTGGCACCGAAGTATCCTCTAAGAAGATATGTGTTTCTGCATGTCCGTCCACAACAATAAGCACAGTCGCAGATCTACAGAAAAACACGGCCCATCTGTGTGTGTACGACATCGCTACTTCAGTTTTCTTCGATGGTAATTCAAACGGTCTGTCAAACTGCCCGTCGTTGCCAGTCGAGGCGCAGTAAGTTTTCGATGTTGAACTGACAAAATGTTTAATATATTCTAAAGTCATCTATATACTATATTTGATTTGCCATTAAATTAACTTTAAGGAAATGGTGATATCATCTTTCTAAAGGGTGTATCTTTAGAGCAGCAGCATGTGTTAAACTTTGTATTTTAGTATCATATCTTAAATATGGGTATACCTTTGATGTTTTGACCAACCGTGCTGCTTTAATGCTTTCGACGATCTGTTATATATGTTTCTTTTTTTATCTTATATTATATTTAAAAAAAAATACTGGAAAGAAGACATTTTTATTCTTGGTGTGGTTTTAAATTTTTTGTTTTTACATCGACTGTTAAACAAAATCTTACAACTTTGGCTAACCACGCTCAAAGTCTCCCTGGGTAGAACCAATACTTTAGCATATGCAAATAAAGTGTCTTGATACGACCAAATATCCTCGTGTACTGCAAAAGAGGTATACTAAGTTTGGTTGCATGCTTAAAAAGAGCAATATTGACACATACATGTAACTGAACAGAAACAGCACTGTTTAATTTTATGTATTGCAGCGAAGCGTTCCTATCTCGATGCGTGCCAACATCCGTAGCGAAACGTGTTAGTCACGTTCTAAACGCCGTCAGCAGTCTGATGGACGCAATCGATGAAAACCTTTTAGAGGTCAGTACTTAACGTAATATAACGCACACATGGGGCTTGACAAAACATGACCAATACGCTTTTATGTTTCTACAGTGAAGTAAGCAACAGGAACGATGAATTGTTTGTAACATTTGCACTTTTAAATAGCTATTACAATCAAATCTATCCAAATTCTTGGTCTGCACGTTTAATGTTTAAAGATAGAATTTATAGGGTAATTCCTACATCCAATCTTGCTTTATTAATTAACCGAGGTAGGTATTTAAAAAAAACATGTGCTATCCATTAAAAAGCCACACAAATAACATATTTTCATCTTATTTCAGAAATCAGCCAGTGACCTCACGAATACTTGGTTTGAAATTAGTTTACTCAGTGGTCTTGCAGTGTGTAAGTTATCTTCTGGTGAACTTGTATACTACTTTCTGATAAAAGGGTCCCTTGGAAGCACACAATGCCACATGGTTCCAAATGATAAGAAATAGTAAACAGCTTTTGATCAAAGGACGTGAAGGCATTCTTACGGCCGCAACATTTCACGTAAAACTGCTGTTCCTATGGTCAGTTAAACATGATAAAATGGTACATTGCAAGCACAGACAAACCGATTTGATAGTTATAAATATACACCCAGACACAAACAATATGCGATTTAATCTATGGTATTTATTATTAAATGCCGTTTCATTTTGTTCCCTTATATTCAATGCGCATCCCAAGAGAATTACAGCCACATGACGCATCATTGGTTACGTCATTGGTTACAATTAATGTTAAAAACATATGATGAAATCACATTTAAAAGAAATGCACATTTGAAATAATCCAAAACGACTTTGTAGCTTTTAAACAAAAGAGGAAAGCAATTATGAGAAAACCGAATGTTTTTACTTCTTTCAGATTGTACTTCCCGTTTTACTATAATTATTAATAAGTACGAACACATTTGATATATTTGTGCTATTAAACGAATATCAATAAGAAATGTTTTAATGGAAGTTCAAACTATATAACGAAAGAACATCGATCGATAATGAATTATTTACACATAGTTTCCAATCTCTTATAATGTCGACATCACTGGTGTTGATGACCATGACAAATATCAAGCTTGCGGAGTGATGATGGTTCTATTCATATGCTGTCTGGTGTCTTCTTTCAACAATAGTGGTCCTTCATGGCCTCTAAATCACTTACCTCTCACCGTTAACGTAGTAGGTCCGAGTCCCGATCGCTCCAAAACACTTTATGTGAGAAAGTTTGCCAGTTACTTTCTGAAGGACGATGGTTCTACTCAAATTCATTCCAGAGTCTTTCTCCATAAAAAACCGGATATGCTATATATAACCTGAAATGTGTTGAAAATGGCGTTAAACCACATTTACATATAGATATGGATAGACAATGTATAACATAGAATGTGAAACCCAATTCTGTCTAGAATAAAAGTGTTATATATATAGCTATATTATTTTCAGAATAATACGACACGCGTTTCTTTAAATATTTAATATTTGATTAGATTAATTTTGTGCATGCATCTTTCATTATATTTAGCGATATATTTGTTTTATCTATTCATCGGTCATGATGACAATCTGATTTTCTTTTCTATAGTTTATTCAATGAATAATATATCAATGAAATTGCGAAACATATTAATTTTAAAGTAATTTCTATATAAATCAAAGATTATATTTGGTCGTAGTGCAGAGGAACTTTACTAAACGCCAACGGAAACACAAGTTTTTGAATATTGAATAAATTGTTCATCCTAGATCTGCTCTTATTTTTATCGGTTCATATATGTCGACTGCATTTAATTTGTTAAAGGGATAAAGTTTTTAAAATAAAATTGAAAACAAAAGTGAGGAAGTTTTGTCTAGGTTTATCATTCATGTCAAATCTAGACTTGATCACCGTCCTCACTTGCATTTTTCAAAGGCGTTAATTATATCATATATAACAAACCTAAAGTGTATTCTCGTAATCCTATTCAAACGTAGTATGAAACCGTTTTTATTTCAGTTATTGCGGTTGTTATAACGTTACTTCTTCAATTTGTGGCTGCTATAATAATCTGGCTCATGGTATGGCTCCTGGCATTAGGTAGTCTGGCGGCAACGGGCGCTGTGTGGTAAATAATACTAAATATATAATACTTCCCTAGACCATGGCGGCAACGGGCGACACCTTGTAAGCATGTCAATTCTCATAGTGTTATGTGGTGATAAGTAGTCAAACAACCCTACATAACGATAGCATACACCTTGGCATTATATAAACTCTACATTACGATAGCATACAACTTGGCATTATATAAACTCTACATTACGATAGCATACAACTTGGCATTATATAAACTCTACATTACGATAGCATACAACTTGGCATTATACAAACTCTACATTACGATAGCATACAACTTGGCATTATACAAACTCTAAATAACGATAGCATACACATTGATTATAATAATCTTGAGGTTATTGATACTATGTGGTAAGTATACACACAACTTCTCGTTCAGGGCATATATATATATTCATGGCAATGGTCGTATAAAAGCCAGAAAATTGACGCCGTGTTGTAAATATACGCAATGATTATAACTTAATGTGTACATCTTGGCACTAGTTATCATTTTAGCAACGTGCAATGTGTGAGAGGTATAAAGATGTGTCCTAGTCTTGGTGAATATTATAGCTTCTTGTTGTATAGTGGGCTTTCCAAAAGGGCGGAATGAAACAATCCAAAACAACAACAACAACAACAACAACAACAACAACAACAACAACAACAACAACAACAACAACAACAACAACAACAACAACAACAACAACAACAACAACAACAACATACGCATACACTGAATAATAATTGTCCACCTAATGGTTAATCGAATGCAGTTTTAAAAAGTGTTACATATTAAAGTCAAGGGTGGTGTAATATAAATATATAATGCAGTTTTTTCTTCTAAGCATACATTATAGGAGTAAAACCTGAAAGTGGTCCATACATTCCACATATCAATCTTTAACTATTTTTATTACCTTGTATGTTGTTGTGATATTCGAGTTTTTCAATGTAGGTACCAGTACTACAAGGAGAAAACATCATACGAAGATACGCTGACGGCTGACCGAACATCAAAAATGGAAACGACGGTTCGTGATTGGCTGATAGGGTCTATAAGTGTAACTGTTGTAACCGTAAGTTAATATTCAGATCAAAATACATTAATACTTTTTCCCAACATAGTTTTTAAATTAATTGCTTTACCATAAGCTTTATTGGTATTATTTATACTAATTATATTATATTAATAGATTATAGATTTTAAAATAAAGCTGACATTTGTCTTCCAATTGCATTGTTGTTACTGGAACAGAACAGAACATACGTTTTATGTCACTTTATAGAGGTGAAAGGATCGCACACACAAATACGCATGCCCGAACAAACACGCCCACACACACACACATACAGGTACTCGCTTATATATTCAGGCACATGTATGAAATGGTACCTGATTACACAAAAAATTTAATGTTTTTATACGTTATTACTTAAATATTTTTGGTGATAAACTTTAGTTGTAATCAATATTGTTTCTTATTCTAAATTAATCACCTCTCTTTTTTCGGTTTTACTTCAATTAATCCAATAAACCTGTGTCTGTTATGTTAATAGTATCGTCTTACTATTTGTATAAAGAAAACTATAACCATTTCAGGTCATACTGGTTCTTCTATATATATATATATATATTACTCCCAATGGCAACAACACATAATTTAGTGAAACTATTACCATATGTCTGTAATGTTTACAGTATCGTCTTACTAATTGCCTAAAGTAAAACTATAACCATTTCAGGTGATACTGATTCTTATACTGCTGATTCTAAGGAAGCATATCAAACTGGTATGTTAACGGTGTTTTTGTTTTAAATGTAATTCTGAATAAAGTGTTGATTTGGTTGCGTAATCATTATGCTGTAATTACTTTCATGTAATATCCTTAGGTCTTTGATGAAATAAAAATCATATTGCACAATCATATACACAATGCTATAAGATTGAATAGAAACAACAGTTTTGTATGTATTTTAAATTAAACATTGTTACATTGTCAACATAATTCAAAACTCTATCTTTAAGTTAATACATGTACATGCATTTTCAATCATATTGCTACAAAAATGAAAACGTACGTTGCAAATTCCATAACTTGTGTACAAATCATCAACTGTTTTACTGAATGCATTTAATTTGTATTCATATCTTTCAAAAGTGAACCATTCATTCTGTCTTGTTTACGTTTAGGTTGTTGAGCTATTTAAAGAGGCAGGGAAAGCGATCACTTGTATGCCATTTCTGCTGCTAAATCCTGTAATTGTAAGTTTTATTTTTCCAAGCTATGACCAATCAGTAAAATCATCCTCTAAAATCATTGAACTTTGGAATCAAATCAACACTCATTTTAATTGTGTAGTGATTTGTAAATGATATCTGAATGAAACTTGGGACTTAACGGTAGTGAGTTTTTATCAAAGATATAAACAGGCAAGGGCGCTGAATATTTGTTTTCCCTCCCGTACTCGTATTTTCCACTTAGTTGGTTTCGGCTAAGTAATCAGGCACATGTTCTTAAAGTGCTACTTGCTTTTATATCTTCTTTTACAAAGCGATGTCCGTCTGTATGTGTGTATCCTCTTACCAACTTTAATATTTTCATATTAATGTAATTTTTCATATGTTCCATGTAAACATTTCTGCTGTTGTGACGGCTGTGCCCTGCTCCGTCTCCAATCGGGCACGCGTCATTCATTGTATATAAATACTCTCATAAAAGAAAACATTATTGTTTATTTGTCTAAAAGTCAATATGCAGTATTTATTGTTTTGAAACGGTTCTCCTTTACTGCGTTTGTGTTGGAGAGAGAGAGAGAGAGAGAGAGAGAGAGAGAGAGAGAGAGAGAGAGGGGGGGGGCATTGAATTGACTCACATATATATATATTTATCTATAGACCCTGCTTTGGCTTGCTGGCACGGTTGGAGGTTTGGTATACGCTTTTCTGTACATTGAAACTTCAGGTAATGGCTTATTAAGTATCCGTTTTATCTTAATCCCATCATGTATACAAAGGTTAGAACACAAGTATATGTCCAACATCAGACATACCATTCAAATGATACAGCAACCACAGCACAAAATCAGCAACAACTGGGTTTGCGAAAATGCAATAAAGCTTAACCATGGTTTGCGGGTACCCCCGCCCCCAGCATCGCTCTCTCCCCGTCATCAACTCATCAACCAGTCGGTGTGACTTAAGGCTGACCCATCAGATTAATACATACTAGTTGATGTGATATCATTCACATACGCATGGTGTACAGAACAAACAAGAGAGCCAACATTGACTACAAACCAAAATGAAATATATGAGTTGTTTGCAAAATTGGAAACTTCTCTATAAGATGGGCGTGATTTCTCCTGTTTTACTTATGCGCACATACAAGTATTTGATCATCATTAACTAAATAATTGATGTATTTTAACATCAGACAAGCACAGTACTATTCCATCTAGGAAATGGAATGAATTATTTATAAATATACTGCTTTGAGGCTAAACAAGGTTATACAGAACACCTGTCGATAATTGGTATTCATTCTCATTGTTCTGACATACATTTCGGCTTCATTTTTGTTAATGTATTTAACAAATGGCGTCACTAACTCCGAATCATCTGTAACTATCCGTTTTTGACGAGTTATTATTAAGCGGATGATTAAAAAAAATGGCCTTTTTAATAGAAATATGCTAATAAATTACTACTTATTAAACATATACTTTACATATTGTTCGTAAACTTTGTAAAGTAAATATGTACACACACATACGCACGTTCGCACACACGCAAGCCACACATATACACACACACGCCCTATCTCTCTCTCACATACATGTACACACGTTATCGACTGGATGTGGAAACAGTTCCATATAAAGATTTCCTTATGAAACATCCAAAAAGCCATGCGTTTGGACACATGTCAGTGCGTAAACGCCACATTTTGCTAACAAGGTGACTTTTACATACGTGGAAACTTCAAATATCTGCAAAAAAAACTGTATATTACTGCGCGGGTCAAGACATCTTTTACCTGCTGGTTGAGTCACCATCAACGAATTTATCAGAAGAAAACAGTATTCCCACAACCCGAGCTATTTGGTCAAGAATAAAATGTTTAAAATCTAAGAAAATAGTCCAGTTCTGTCGACTACCCTTGGATATGTCCCAGTTTTAACGACTTTTCCAAAATATGCCGCTTGTTATCCAAATGGTTTTAAAGTATAATACATATACGATAATTACTAGTACTTATTTCGTTATAATGTATTAAAATATGATTTATCTTAATTCTAAACCACATTTAAACTGTTATCATTCATGCAAGGAACACCTACAGTGGAGCAACGACAGGTTTTGTAAGCTTCAAATCAGACGTATATTCAACTGTAAGCTCTCCAATTTCCACTCTGTTTATAACACCAATTAAACTAATGTTCAACTTTTTGCATTTATTCAAGGAACACCGACAGTGGAGCAACAACATGTTTCGTAAGCTTCAAATTAGACGAATATTCAACTGTAAGCTCTTCAAATTCCTCTCTGTTTATAACACCCATTAAACTAATTTTTAAATGTTATCATTTATTCAAGGAACACCTACAGTTGATGCGACGACAGGTTTTGTAAGCTACAAAGAAGACGAATATTCAACTGTAAGCTCTCCAAATACTGCTCTGTTTATAACGTCATTTGAACAATCACCTGTTTGTTCATGTTCAGTTGCCTTTCTGTTTATAACAATGTGTTAAACAGTTGCCTTTCTGCTTATAACACCAGTCAAACAATCACTTTTTCTGTTTATATTTATTTGCATTTCTGTTTATAACTATAACAGCAGTTAAACAACTGCATTTCTGTTTATTACACCAATTAAATAAGTGCCCGTTTTTATAACATTAAAAATACATGCACCTTATATTCAAATTATATATATAGTTGTTGTTCCGAATAATATTGTCTCTAAACATATCATTTTCACTTTTCAATATGATATTATATATCGGTTATAGTAAATATGACTTAAGTTGCATCAAATAATTTATTTTGAGTTATCTTACACACCCGATGTCTGACTTGCATATTACTTTTGTTTCTCAGAGAAACTATTTTTAAAAAAATACTTTCTGTATCTCAAAATTAAATATGATTGTGGAAATGTTGCAGTATCTTAAATGGTACCATATCTTTGGAATGATATGGGTAATCCAGTTTGTCACCGCGTGTCATAAAATGACAATTGCTGGGGCCGTTGCTATCTGGTACTTTACAAGGTCAGTACTGTAAGTTTTATACTTAAAATATATTAGTATCAGTATGATGCATAGAGTTTTGTTTTTCAAATGGATAGCATCAGGCTAAACGTCTCACACCACTATTACTTTTCTCATAGGACTTCATTGTAACATGTATGTCCAAAACACGGTGAAAAAAAACACAATCGGCAACATATGGGCTCATAAATCTTCACTGGTTCAAAATTTGCAATTATAAAGACACAAAGTTTTACCTTGACCAGGTTTTTTGTAATTCATTTGTTTTGTGATACCTATCAATTTCCAGATTAATAATATGTCAACTATTCACTCACGATGCGGTTCGAAAAAAAAGAATCGCTGTAATAAAAAGCCCTGAAATAAAGGAGAAAAAGAGAACTAAAAGTCTTATTTCTGCCTCCTTCATCTGTCCGGAGTATTCAAGGGAGATAATAGTGCTGTGAGTCCTATAATTCATCAATATAGGAAATATAAAGTATTTCGTATTGAATTATACTTTATGGTATGATTCTTTAGCAACATTAAAATGTTGAATATTTCTAAGTATAACCATCACGAAATGCCTTTTTTAATACATGTATACTAGTATAATTGTATGATATTGACACATGTTTGGGTATATTAAATTATATCTCGCACACAGGACGATTATTCATGCACAGTTTGTCCATTGTTACATTCAATATGATAGCGACCTTATCCCATAAATAATTCTGCAAATAAGAATTATACAGGCTATCATAGTGAATTATACTTTATTATATGACTGTTTTAGTTAATTTGCAAGAAACACGGATAACAACATTGAAACGTTAACTATTTCCAATTAACCACAAAAAGCCATTTACGATATAGCACTTAATTTTTTTGTAAATTTCATTTCTCATGAAAAATTAACCATTAGTGATCAAATTAAATAAAAACACACAGAACTGCTCTGTGATCATGTGTAGTGTCGTTGAGCAAGATACTTTATTTGCTTATATGGTTAGTCCATTGTTCTATTCAATACGAGCTTTCAGCATGATTTGTCAAAGTCGTAAGAATCTGTTCCCAAGCGATATACTACAAAGAATAAGTATACGTTTAAAACAAAATCATCGCATGGAATTAACAAGAAAAGTTTTTACGGGGCATATTGTATATAATGTTTAATTTTCTTTCTCAACGTTTAATATGGTAGATGAATTTTGGAATAGTATATTGTTTCGATGATTCTTTAGTAAATAAAAAAGTGCATGCTTCTTTTATTCATTGAATGAACCAAAATGAAAGAAGTGAAACTTACATTTTATTATTTGTCAACATCTGCACAACAAAATATTAAGAGAGAAGTGTCACCCGAGAGTTTTTTTATTCAATGTGTACCCTGTTAACAAAGTGAAATTAGACATCAGAATTAATGTATTCATATCCAAACATCATTTTTTCTAAATCATTCACAATTCAACATGAAAATGCTTTCAAAATATTCAAAATACACCAATAATGTCAGTCAAATAAAAAAGAGCATTAAAATAAGTAAAATGTGTTTTTAAATAAGAAGAAACAATGATTATTTATAACCGCAATTATGCGACTACCCCACAGAAGCATTATCTGTTTTCAAAGGTGGTGGTTCCATGCCTCAAAACGTTAAGTCAATATCAATTTATTTATTTCAGGAGTAAGAGCTCTCTGTCGTTTCCAATTATGCGATCTGTGTGGAGAGTGATCAGGTAATTTATGTTTGTATTATAAGTATACCGCCACGCTGTTTTCATTTAAACGAGAATTCAACTTCAAACAATCCACGCGGAGACGTCTACATATCATTTATCACTTCGACGCAATTGACGTTCACCTGGACTAGACTCGTCTTTGTATAGATAAATCTTGAGATAGCATTGAAGAAGAGAAGACTGTAAACAAGAATCCCGTTGTTATTTGTTGTGACTGTGATTCATCATTTAAACATTTAATATTTTTAGCTAATCACTGTCGTTTAATTGCCAACCACATATTTTACCACTTGAAGTTATGTTGTTTTTTCAAGCACAAGCAACATCGCCTTAACAATTAAAATCCATGCAGTTATATAATGAGAGGGACATGACATATAATATACATGAAGTCCTATAACAAAATTCCATTTCCTATTTTTGAAGACTATTTCGTCTTATGTTTTCTTACGTAATGAATATCACTATATCCTTTTATGATATCTGCGCACGTTTATATATGTTGTCCTGTTCAGGCTGTAAAGAATTGCCTCTCACACAGGACGGTAATACGATAAATATGCACAGTTTGTCCATTGTTACGTTTAATATGATGGCGATCTTTCATACAAAAAGGCAATGCGAGACATTAATTTACCCCTTCGTTTCCCACCATTCGTCCCGTGTGTTTCAGTTTGAATCTAATATAAGAATCTCATCTTGGATACATCACTGTTTGAGTTGGATTAATATGAACTTTTATTCCTCAATTTCAAACATTCAAGATTTACCCAAAGTGAATATTAATACAAATAAATATACATACAATTTTTACACCAGGAAATACAAAATAATAATTATGTTTTATAAAGTAACTGGTTGCATCGTCTACGTAATACTGAAACAAATAATTTTCTTTATTTGTAATATAACTTTCTATCATTGTTTTCCATGTGTTTCAATTTTGAATGTTATTTTATACTAAATACAGCACCAGAGTAAAAGGAGCTTGGCTTGTATACATCACTGTTTTGTGTTGGATATAATGCTACATGTATATAATAAGTTATTAAAAGCAGCAATACATTCATTTTATTCTGGACTTAGTTTTTGAGTATTTGAGCACAGTAATAGAATATATACATATCTTAATGGTATTTTCTCAGTGAAAAATGTTAAATTTTAAGATTGATTGATTATTTTATTCCTCCATAATTATTTACAGGAGAGTATAATTTACAGCCATGTTTTATCAATTAGTTATAAAGTTATTTATTGTTTAGTGTACGAGTAATTTATAGTCATATAATTTTGTTTGGTATTGTAATTCTATCTTAATGGTTAATAAAGTAAATGGTTTATACGAGTCCCGCAGCGGCATTGAAGATACAAATAACTACTGAGTTTTATGAGTTATGATATTATGAAATTAACCTATATGTTGAGTTATTTAGTATCCGATCACATTCCTTATGTCAAGCGTGTTTTACGTTCATGATAATGAATATTAAACGCTTTACATTATACTTAATTTGAGAGATCGGTGTTTATATATTAACTGTAAACAAGGACTTGTATAGAAGGATAGGAAACTTGCATCTCCTGACAAAATATCGATAAAAAAGCACACGAAGGATTAATTAATAGGCAAACTTATCATTCATAATTCACAGGAAAGTGATTCTTTTTGTACATAAACTGTAAGTTGCATGTAATCTTAGATGTTTAAACATGTTTCGATCATGTAAACTGATCTTGAATTAAAAATTGAAGTTTGAAGGAAAATTTCTCGTAATTTGTCGTTATTGTCGCTGCAGTATACACATTTTGTAATAAAAAGTACTTCAATAATTTTAAACACACATGTCTGGGAATGGTATTGGTTTTATGAGAATTTCATTCTGCAATGTAAGAATTTTGAATTGTGTTCCTGAGATGAATGGAAGTTAAAATAATTGTAAACGAGATATTCCGAGATTTTGTATGAATGCGCGAGCGTTCTCTATATAATTCTTTGCTGTAAACAATCATGTCGAGTTATAAAAAAAGATCAATCGACATATGACAAAAGTTATTCATAAGTTACAAATAAAAATAAAGTAGGATATATCTAATTGATTTATTTGTCACAAATTTGTTGAATATATATATATATAATGGCTATGTACATTACTATAATGTCTATTTTCATCTTGTTTTGTATTGTTTGTACAAAGATGAGACGAAATACAGCTTTAAGATATATAATAAAATTATGTAAAATTATGAGTGTTATGTACCTTCTATGTAACTTGTGAGAATTTTTAAAACGCCTGGTATGAGGCAATAAACATGTATATGGTATGCTGAATAAAATATTGAATTGAAGTGAATTGCCCATTTAAAGTTTATGGTGCGGTCAATCGTGTTAGGATCTTCAAATATAACATTATGTGTATACTGCTGATTAGAATGGCGTTGTTGTTGTTGTTTTAAAACATAGGCAAGTAAAATATGATTTAACAGTACATGAAATATTATATATATATTGTATGTATAATAAAGATGCAGTTATTTGTCTAATTAAGGTACCATTTGGGCTCGCTTGCGTTTGGGTCTCTGATCATCACATTTGTTGTGATTGCTCGAATGATTTTGTCCTTCATAGAAAACAGGTAAGTTATGTGATTATATCTGGCAAATGACCACATGTTAGTGACTGGAATTTTATAAAAAAATAACTCTGACAAAAGGATGCTTTGTCAACGCAGCGAAGAAGATAAATTTAATGTGAACACTAACATACTTTAAATGAGACAATAAAAAGATTAATATGTTTAAATGTCAAATGAAATATTAAATATTGAAACCAACAATTAACGAAATACAGTACACATATATTCATATTTATATTTAATTTGCTATCAAACTAAGATAAGACAAAATGTTATGTATCAATAGTTATCTATAATGATGCATATTTGAGAAGCATCAATTAACGGCGGGCTACAATGTCGTACATGCACGATTAATTTATATCATTGTATGATGAACACATTATGGTGGTAATTTAACTCCAATAGTAAATGGAGCTGAACAAGCAATTGATAGCTAAGATGTATTTTAAAGTATTTTGAAGTCGTGTTCTGACTGCTTATAACATTATTTAAATATAATCTAGTTTTTACATATTTATTGCTTATAACATCAAAATAATATTACAAACACAAAAAATACTTATAAAGCAATATACATTTTTATATATTTACAAACATACAATATATAAGAAAAAAGGAGTTGAGTCACAAGTTTTACCAACACACATAAAATACCTGATGACTCAAAAAGACCAAATATCGGCCCTGTCATTTCTTTTAAATACTTATTTGTACTTAATTTTATGTTTTAAAACACGGTTAAAATTAAGGACAATTAAGACATCCATACCACACAAAGATATATATTTTGATAATTGTCTGTTATACAAAGTAACATGTGTAAATTTTGCCTCATGGCAAGAGTGTCCTCACTGTCTTCCTAAAATGCTTTAATGTAAGACACTTTTTTTCGCCATTTATTTACACTTTAATGATATTTTATCGAACGAAAAATGTAAAATTGAAAAACAAATTTACATGTTTTAAAAGAATAAAGTATAATTCAAATAAAAAACACCATATTTTGAAATTTGTTTTTATTTTATTGCATAATGCATTATACAGGGCCATTTTGAGGTGGGGTGGTCGTGAACCCCCGTCTTTGATCTGGAGTATTTAGTGTTTTTATAAAGTTGTTAATACAATCATTATCACTGTTGCTCTTTTAATGTTACAACCTTATACTTCTTATGCCGCGTATTAAAGTGTGCCATTGATCTGTATCCGTTCATACAAGCATATGGCCTATTATATATGTTGTATTCAAACTAAATCCTTCTTTTACATTCTGCATTGAAATGTCCAACACTAATAAAATAGCGATTTACTTGTGCATTTATTCAAACAGGTTACGTGGAGGAACGCATCCCGTGGCTATATTTTTGTTGAAATGTCTCCAGTGCTGCTTGTGGTGCTTTGAAAAGTTCCTGAAATTCCTGAACACGAATGCCTACATTGAAATAGGTAAGAAGTACTATGAAACCATACCCAATTTTTACTTTCTAAAATACGCGGGTGTCTGATATATAAACATATGGTCAAGATAAATATTTGCTCATACGACCAATTATGCAACTGTTATTAGCAACAAATGGTTTTCGTTTGAACGTGTACATGAGGAACTGGTTACAGAAAATGTCAAACACGTAATAACTCGTAACACGTAAATTACTAGTGTTTTGTATTGCCCTAAAAACATCAAACTGGAATCTGTGCTAGGCTGGTCGTTGAATACACACTTCATATACATCTCAATTTCTTAAAATATGCACCTATCTGTATTTCATACCGCTACATGCCCACTATATTTTGAGCATACTCGTTTCCATGTGTTATCAAATATCCTGACTATAATTTTCTATACGTTCTGCGTGCAGCAATTCATGGGTATGGTTTCTGCAAAGCAGCTAGGGAAGCGTTCCACGTCATATTGAGTAATGTTGTCAGACTTGCAGCCATCAACTCTGTTGGGGACTTTGTGCTATTTCTTGGGAAAGCAGCTACTGTTGCTATAGTAACAGTTGTTGGTATTCAGCTGTTTTCGGTAAATATGATATTTTTATTTATCTGTGGCAATGACCTGTACCAATACATATGTTGGCGCAGGA
Source organism: Panopea generosa (assembly GCA_029582155.1). Lineage (NCBI taxonomy): Eukaryota > Metazoa > Mollusca > Bivalvia > Adapedonta > Hiatellidae > Panopea > Panopea generosa. Next base: position 60,276,142 of record CM055901.1, read on the forward strand.
AAGTCGAAACAGTCCGTCCTAAATACGTTACAAAACATCCATGCAATCTCCATATATAGCTTAAATCTATTTGTTATATTGTTTTGCAAGAATCGGAAACATTATGTTAACCATTAACTTGGTCGTATCAATGATTCAACTTGCAAATAATGTAAACCATGTCAGTTTGCGAGTTAATAGCAGCTAGTCTCATCTGGTCTAACGTAGTAGATTGGACCCCCGTTGATAATGGACCGCCTGTCAACGTTGAATTACTTATGCTTGTCTATTTGTTGCAAAATAACTCCTTTCGCAATTTTCGACGAAATCCGATCCCAACTGTTTTTCAACTAGTAGACTATTCTATTCAACGTTGGAACATGGCTAGATCCATTTCCAACGGTGGTCCATCTACTACGTTGTGGCACACCGGCTCTATATTATGTACCTCAGTATTCTTTTAACATCATTTTAAAATGATAATTGAATTAATAAAAGCACTAATTGAAAGTATTTTACAATGAATATAAACTGAGCAAGTTATGGATTAATGTAAAAAGCTGTAATATAAAATGTTTTACTTCATTGCTTACACAGAGTCGGAGTGAGGTCAACTACGTCTGGTTGCCCATTACCCTGGTCGGTATTTTTACCTATTTTATAGTCAGCTGTTTCATGTCTGTGTATGAGGTAAGTTTATGTTATTTATTTAGTTTAAACATATTTGATTGCCATATGCATGTAAGTCAAAAACAACTTAAGGCAAAAATCTCTGGCCACAAGTTCTCTAACATTAGATACGGCCATTCCCGTTGCATTTAATAAATTAATACGGCTTATAATGATCATAGAATTTGCTATTGAAGATTGCTTTACGTGGTATTCGATGATGTTTTTTTACTATTATATGTAAATTGTCATATGTGTAATTTATTTCATCAGTTCAAAAGCTATGTGCTCTTTTGTTTAAGCCGTTTATCTTATATTATGTCATTGCGTCATTTGTTTTAATGTATTTTATCTTCTGTAAGAAGTCATTGTGACGTATGGATCATGTATTTTATATTACGTAACAAGTCATAGCGACGCTTGTATTATAAATTGTGTCTAGATAAGACGTCAAAGTGACGTCATAGTATCGTTCTTTGAATCATGTTAAATGAAATGGTGATGCAAATTTTATCGAATTTATTGCATCTTTGGTCCAAAAGGTCTGTTTGTTTCAGGTATTTTTTTGCATAAGATACCGTTTGATATGTATTCAATGTCGTTTATATTATTAAATATGCCATTATTCGTTTTTACTTTATGCAAATAGTATACTCTGATGTATATAGTTTATCTAAGGTTGTTTTTATGCAGTGCAATGGGATGCATTATGTATTATGTTATACAAGGCTCTGTGCAGTTCTTTATTGTACTAACATGAGCCAGGCCCGATTAGCTCAGTGGGTTACGTGTCTGACTATTAATCCAGGGGTCGTGAGTTTGAATCCCCCGCCCGGCAACAGTCTCAGTGAAGATTGATATACGACATTGTGTCTCATTATCATTCGTCTCTCTACACTGATTTAAGTGGGAAAGTTATCAGTTACTTGGGAAGATGGGGTATGCACGAGTACTGGTTAATCCCAGGAAACAGTGGTTAGGTTAACTGGTCGTCTGTTAGCCCTCGATGGCATAAAAATGATGCTAAATATTCAATCAATCAATCGTGTATTAACATGAGCAATCCATTCGAGGTGTAGGCTAATCTTTAGTTCATCTTCTATGCATGTTTGATTGAATAAAGAAATACTTTGTAATATTGGTGCTGTTTTACCCTGCATTGGATTTGAAAATTATCACTCTAACACCAAATGTAATGATAAAACATTCTGCATGATTGTTTATTATATCACATGTTTTCATATTTATTTCAGATGACTATTGATACAATCTTTATTTGTTTCTGTGAGGACACAGAGATGAATGATGGGGACGTTAAGCCCTATTTCATGAGCATTGGTCTGAGAGTAAGTATTTAATGTAAAGTATATAAAAGTGAGGCAGTAGTGTAATGGATAGAGTGTTGGCCGCTCACCCCAGAGGTTGCCGGTTTGATACCCAGCTCGACCCGATGCCTCTCATTAAACAACTCAGTACAGGTTCTACTCAGGAAGCAGACTCAAGAGCGGTTCATATAAGCTCTGAGCTTTCATAGTAACTGAGCTAAAATGAATTAGTAAAAACTAAAGTATATTTACTTTAAAATTGAAATTTCCAAATGTCTTAGTATTCCAATTTATGAAATGACAATATTAATAGAAAACTAGTTTCAAAATACATGTATCAACTTCGAAAATCAAATGTGTTTTATTTGGTAAATATTTGCAGAATTAATAGTTCATGTATAATAGTATAATGAATGTCGTGGTATTTTGAACTTGACACCACAATACAATTATGACATGAGGTGTAGAAAACTAGTTTCAAAGCATAACCTTTAAACACCATTATCACATAATTAACAGTGCCAGAGCGTTGTATCATTATCAACCTAGTGTAATATTGATTCCAATTCACCGCCTCAGTTTGCCTCCATATCACTGGACTTTCATGTCTAAAATGCTAAATGTTATTTTCTGAACATAAAGTAAGTGGCATCAATTAATCATTGAAAACGTTATTTTGAGACATTAACGTCATATGATGACGGAAGCTAAAAGATGCCCACAGGATTACTATAGTATCTGTGAATGCCAATTTTATTATTTCTCCTTACTTGCAGATTACCTCGAAAATAAACGGGAAATGTGCCGTATTAGATTTATGTGATTAGACTTTCGATTATATGTTTATCTATTTTTTAATTTATTAAACATGTAGTGTTCTCTATGTTGTCAATTTATTCTTTCATACTTGAAGAACTGTCTTTCATCACCTTCTTCGGGAAGAGTATCAAAGATAAGTGTTCAGCCTGCACCGTGAAAAGTCAGCCTGCACCGTTAAAAATCAGCTTGCACCGTGAAAAGTCAGCTTGCATCGTGAAAAGTCAGCTTGCACCGTGAAAAGTCAGCTTGCACCGTGAAAAGACTACAATCAAACAGCGTCTACCGCTGCATTTTTAAAAAGCAACTTATTTTAAGTGTTAATAAAATACTTTATTGTTTGGGCTAGATAATTGAATATGTCATAATTACACTTTACTATCGGAACATGTGGCCCAGTGGTACAGCATCGAATCCAAGATTGGTAGGTGGTGGGTTCGATCCTATGCCACAGCTATTTGTAGTGTCCTTGGGCAAGACACTTTATCCACATATGCTTAATACTGGTTCTACCCAGGAAGAATTCAAGCATGATTGTCTAAGTTGTAAGAACTTGTTTCACAACTGATGTAAATTAAATAAGTTTAAAATAAGATTGAGTATATTAATGAGGACAGTACAGTATCTGGTCAACAAATTGATTCCGTCCATTACATTTTAATATATGTCTAAGACAGTCATGGCAGTGTTGGTATCTTACATTGTTATCATGTTGTATTATTACAAATAAAAGTAGATTGTATCTATTTAACTGTTGAATGTATCAGTATTTATGAAGAGAGTGATATAAAGATGAAGTATTATTACTATTATTACAGTTACATTTGCATATGTGATTATTATATGTATTAGTATTGATAATTAAGAAAGTGTTTTTACATGTTAATACAGTGTCCATTTTATAACAATTAACTATTATGTACCAATTAAATGGTACCAGTTTTATCAGTGAATTAAATATATATTAAATACTATTACAGTATCAATTCCGTCAACTTCATCTAAACATATTAGACAATCATAAAAATGTCTGTATCTTGTATTGTTATATTATTGCAAACAAAGCTATTTATTTATCTGTTAAAGATATCAGTATTTAGGAAGAGTCAGGTATTAAGATGAAGTTTTATGAATATCATAACAATTATTGTATCTTAGTTTTTACCTGGCACTCATTAAAATGTCCGGGCGTTTAAATACCTTTTCCATACGGCTGTTCGTGAATGCGATATGATGCCAATTTAATAATTTATTTTTCTTGGTTTAACAACACTAATATCAATCTTTATGTTCAAACTCTGAAAATTAATCTATGGGTATACACTGAATATTCACAAGTGCTGGGTAATTACCAATGAGAACAGTGACAATTTTATACCAATCAGATTGTACCAGTTTAATTTAAGAAGGTCATTATATCAATTACTGCAGTACCCATACAACAAATCAATTCCGTCCACCACATTTAAATACACAAGACATGAAAGCTTCTGTATATTGCAAATTATATTGTACCATTTTACACAAAGATGTCAAGTTTGTTAATGAGATGAGTATTTGGTGATGGATGTAATGTTAAGTTGAAAAGTTTTCTGAATATTGTTTCAGTTATTGCTGAATATGAATTATACTGATATGTAACTTGATATTTTTTAACAGTTTAATTTTCATACCAGTTAATTGGAATCAGCTTAGTTAATGAAGATCATTGTAATGCAAGTACAGTATTTGTTAAAGTCAAATCTGTCTGCTGCTATGACAATCTTGCTGTGTTTTTTATATAATATTATTTTATGAAAAAAAATTGTTATGCTAAAGATGTAAATATTTAAAGTGTGAACTTAGTTAGCATCATCAAGGAATTATATAGAGAAGGAAAAGCAGCTGATTGAGATGTTATTAATGCTTGCATATTCACACAAAATCTCGTTTCCAAATATCCGTAACGGGTTTAAAATTGTTATAGTATTCATTGTTAATTTATAAAATTTCTATACTGCAACTGGAAAGTACTTGATATTTGACTTCAAACTGCAATTATTTTAATCCAAGAGCATTTTGCATGTTTAAAACATTATAAAACATCTAAGGTTATGTGTAGCTTACAATTTTATGTAGAAGAAATCAGTTGCCTATGAAATCTGAACAATTAATTTGACAAAATATCAATCCTTTGTTTTCTATTTTATCAACATTTAGTAAAGAGATGCAGGTTTCCTATCCTTCTCTATAAGTCTTGAGCATCATAGATAATAGTTTGATTTCAACATGGTACATATCTTGTTGTGACACTACAGTATCAACTCCATCCGCTACATTTTACTAGAAATGACAATATCTATCAGGGGGTGTCTGTTTGCTAGATTGTAAATTGTGTTATTTGCATGGAGGTATTTATTTTGTTAAGGAATTAATGTAGAGTATGATATAAAGCTGCAGTATTTTTGCTATTGTACCAGTAAACTCATGCATATGCAACTACTATAAATCACTGAAAAACAAAGATGAGTTACTTGTTCTTTTTACTATACTGAAACCCAAAAGTTTAGTCAGTAAAAATACATGGAATATCCAACAGGGTAAATTTAAAGCCAGATTTTTGCATGGATATGGAAATGATATTTTGAAGATGCAGTCTGAAATTGAATTTGGGTTTGTAACAATCAAAATCAGTGCTTAAATAGAGTATACCTACGTTTATTCTGGTGATATACATCATCTTAAATGTTCTTATTTCAATGGAAAGGGAGGTAATTTTCTTTCAAAAGGGGAATGTATGTACAGTGATGGCATGTTATTTATTTTTTACAAGTTTTACATTCTGTGGTGTAATATCTCACCATTTACACAGTTTCAGTTGTTTAACTAGACAAGTAGTGCTTTTATTTGACAAAATGTTGTTTAACATAAAGGGGCAATAACTTTCAACCAGACTATAGAATAAATCTAAAAATGTGTTGATGTTGCTCTACATACTTGACAAATATAGCTAAATTAAAAAAAAACACCAAATCTTATTTTGTATTATTGTTAAACTTGCATGAAAGTACTGACAAAACTTTTGGATCTCAGTATAATTTGTAATTCATATAGCTTAAGTGCAAACTCTGTTCCGGTACCAAAACACACAAACACATTGATTTCTATGTTTTGCTTCATTTTATTCAAGAAAATATCTATAAATATATTGACTTGTCCCAGACAAATTTAGTTTTGATTTTAGTAACGTAACTTAAAAGCAATTGATCATATAAATAACCAACATTTATCTATCACAGAGTTAATACAAATTAGCCTATAACGTTCAGGATCATACTCTGACATTTACAATTTATTTTCAAGCTTCATTTTATTGTGATAAATATATATATATATATATATATATATATATATATAACAAAATACATAACTACAAGTAAACATAAACTGAATGGAAAAGATAACTACTTTTGTATCCCCAATATCTTCGTCAAAACATTGAGTAATGTTAACTTTTTATACATTAAGACCATTATGTCTTGATTTTAAAGTCTTGGTCATTGTTATCCTATATGTTCTTTCTTATTCAAGTCTAAATTTCAAAGAAATTGTTTTGACACTTTTTGAGAAAATACATATTGTCAGGGGGCGGCTTAGCTGTTCCATTCAGTATACATCATAACTTAAACATTAAGTTGACCTAACTATCACAATTCATTTGGACGGAATACAATCCAAAGAAGACCGAGTCTTTATAAATTTGTAAGAAACGTAAGATTTTCATATTTCTTAATCACCCATTTCTAAGAGGAATAAATATATTTATCTAAAAAAAATGAATAAAGTTTGTTTAACCCTTTACTCCATAGATACGCGTATTCCCGCACCAATCACAGAAGGCTTTTGAAAACAGTGCAGGAAGAGTTCAGATTGCTCGTAACGAGCAATCTGAACACTTCCTGCACTGTTTTCCACTCTGTCAGTTAATATAAACATAATTCACCCATTGCTGATACGTGGTGAATTAATGCTTTCAATATTAGAGGTGTCCAAAGGTGTCTTTATGAAGTAAAGGGTTAAACTAATAACCAGGGGCCAGTTTCATTATCAATCTTAGATTTTATTCAACTCAAAAATCTCAATTACTCTAAATGATAACTCAAACTCATTGTACATTAAATAATTACACTGAATTTAAGTCAACAAACATTTACTCACTAGTAAAGTATAACATGCAAAAAATGTCAATGTGAATAAAGTTATAGTAATTCAAAAACTTGAGTTGAGGAAATACTAAGTAAGATGCTTGGTGAATTGATTGAATGAATATTTAGCATCATTTTTATGCCATCAAGCTTTAACAGGCGATAGGTTAACCTAACCACTGTTTCCTGGGATCCTGGAAGGTTAACCTGTACTCAAGCACACCTCATCTCTGAAAGTAACTGATAACTTTCCCACTTGAATCAGCGGTGCGAGATAAATGATAATAAGATGCAATGTCATATATCAATTCCATGGTGAAACTGGAATGTCACTGGAGCAGTTCTAAAGACCACTGGAATGATACTACACGAATACAAGAGGCCATATAAAAATGGAATAACAAAGAATATATAACAAAATGATGACATGTGATTCACCAATATAAATGTCCAGTTATATGCACCTGCCAGCAGGTTATTACAGTAGTTATAAATGGTACTAACTAAGAAATGGTGTTATCAAGTACTTAATACTATTACATAGAAATGATGTACAATTGAGTAACATGCAGAAAAAAAATGTGATAAATATAGCTACAGTAAGTACAAACCGTTCAATACAAGTATAAAAGATTTATGACTTCTTAATCAGTCAACTGTTGAACTCCTACTAGTAACATGCAAAAAATATAAATATATATATACAGGTTGTAAGGCCATTGTCTTTAATTTGTTGGCTTATGGAATCCACTGTTCCCATTTTTTTTCTATTTGTACAAAACAGTAATTCTGTTGATGCTATTCGATTAACAAAATCAGTGTTACAAGACTCCACATTTAATAGCTATAAAATCACCAAACATTACTTCCATGTTTCATATGTAAATTAAATTTAAATATTTTGTTCTTTTTTACAAAATTTTATTTTGTTCAATAACTTTTGGAAAATCTGTAAACGAATTAACTAAACAAAAGATTGGCCTCTATAAACAAGAAAATATCGGTGGAACCGATGGATGCTCCCCAAGTGAGTGTTTGACTCTGTACCGGCTACTTGTTTGAAAAATACCAAACTGCATAGCAGGAACAATATGTGGTTCTGCGCTTGACAGAACTCATTCTCAAATCATTGAACAGGAACAAAATGACAATGTACGCATATCTTAGCTAGTTTTACAAAATTATAACCAGAGGTTGTAGCTAAATAGTGTCATGAAGACAATATGCCCATCTCCACTTGGTAATGATGCATCCTAGCAAGTGTCACAAAATTCCAACAAGAGATTGAAGAGAAACAGAGTGAAGAAGAATTTGGTCACAGACAGAATGAAAGGGTCATAACTCCATGAAAAATCATTGAACCGGAACACAAACATAGCAAGTTTCATAAAATTCCAACCTGAGGTTGTAGAGAAATAGAGTGGACAATAATTCAGTCAGATTCAATGAAAGGGCCGTACTCCTTAAAAAAAAATTGAACCGGAACACTGAGACAATATGCGCATCTGCACTTGGTAATGATGCAACCTAGCAAGTTTCATAAAATTTCAACATGGGGTTGTAGAGAAATAGCGCGGACAAGAATTTGGTCACAGACAGAATCAAAGGGCCACAACTGAAGTGAATACCATTGAACCGGAACACAAAGACAATATGCACATGTGCACTTCGTAATGATGTATCCTAGCAAGTTTCATAAAATTCCAACATGGGGTTGTAGAGAAATAGCCAGACAAGACTTTGGGGATGCACGGCAGACGAAGCGGAGACTATATACTTCCCCACTTTGGGGGAGCATAAAAAATTATTATAGATGTTTCATATAACTGTAAGAAATATAACATACCATAGGGGCTTGTCCCGAAAAAAATGACAAGATCTAGTTTTTTAAATAATCTAAACAATTGTTTTAGGGACAAGCCCCTGTGCTTGTACAAGAAAACATACAGTAGAAAAATCAAAAGAACACCATACAAAATAACCCATGTTTGAGATTTATCCAACTGATGTGGAATGCTAAAAAAACTATATAAAGGTATGAAGGTGAACTTGAAAACAAGTGTGATCAAAATATAAAATGGAAAATATAAATCTGACAAATACCATCACCCAGTTGCAAGGAGACATTTACTTCCCACAGAAAAAAAATGAATAAATGGATAAAAGGCTGGGATTGAGTGACAATGGCTGTGATATGTTTAGACTACATGTAGTTTACTCGCTGTGACATGTGTGATTTAGACCACATGTGTGATTTAGACCACATGTCTGATTTAGACCACATGTGGTTTACTCACTGTGACATATCTGATTTAGACCACATGTGTGATTTAGACCATGCGTATGTGTTTTACTCGCCGTGACATGTGTGATTTAGACCATGTGTTTTACTCGCCATGACATGTGTGATTTAGACCACATGTGGTTTACTCGCCATGACATGTGTGATTTAGACCACATGTGGTTTACTCACTGTGATATGTTTGATTTAGATCACATGTGGTTTACTCGCTGTGACATGTCTGATTTAGACCACATGTGTGATTTAGACCACATGTGGTTTATTCACTGTAAAAATGGTGGGTGGGGTGATATTTACTAATGAAAGATTATTGATTTTTTTATTCAATGTTTGCTTTCTCATCATATTAATTAAAGTATGAAATAAAAATAAAAAAGTATATTCAATAGGCCTGCATGAAAAGAATATTGTTAGGAAAAATTTGAATTTAAAAATGTATCAATATACATTAAGTATTAAATCTTTTATGACAAATTTTTTAATCAAAATTGCTATTACCAGGTAACCAAGCTAGTTTGGTATGGACTATTCCATAACTTGACAATGTATGAAATATTATATATAAGTTCAAATTCAACTGTACTTTTATATAAAAGAGTGCTTTTGGTTGGAAACATTCACAAAGGTTTGAATTTGCATTATGTTTTTAACCAAAGTGTTAGTTCCTTAGAAGATTATTTGATCAAAGTAATTCTTCTGAAGTATTTTACTTTTTTTCTATTCTCATTTATTTAAACTAATACCACTTGTTTTATCATCAAATGTTTTCCAAAAATGATAAAAGATGAAATTAAATAGTATTTAGTTATGGAAGAGGGTTCACTGACTCTGTTGTTATAACCTATGGTACCTTACTTGTTTAACTTATAGTCTCGTGTTATTGCACTTGTCATGCCTGTTTGTAACCCGAGATGTAAATAAAGGATAAGGTTCTGTTCTGTTCTGTATTGTAACAAATGGTTCCTTGTGTAGATTAAAGGCACACACCACAATTTTGAACTTTTATTTATCCATGTTTATGCACCAAATCATATAAATGAACAGATATTACTCTCCAAGCACTATTATCCAAAATTCATATTAAGAAAATATTAGCACTTGTTTTATGAAAATAATTGCATTGTGCCAGTTTTAAAAAGAATGTTTTGTTATTAAATTTATTTTTGTGTTTTTTTGCCATGGATGACCACATATGTGTGAAACATAATATTGTTTTCAACTATTTACCAGAGTTACGCCCCTTCCCAAAATTGAAATGAAATTAAATGTCTGCATGAATACTTAAGTATTTTTAATTACATATTTGCATCATGAGATAAATCATTCTCAGTAAATGGGCTGTGTGAAAATATGTTCAAAATTGCAGTGTGTTCCTTTTGTGTTTCCATTTTTTCTTCAAAAATTAAGCTCCAATCATTTTTTTTCTTAGAGCTACTGCACATAAATGCATTTATATATAAAAAAAGCATCTTTCTTAAATTATTTTCTCCTTGCTGGTGGAGTCTTGCTGCGTTGTCGGACTGTAGTAGAAGATTTTACCATCTGTTTGGACCTGCTTATTTTCATTGTGGAGGGATCAATCTTCGGTTTCATGGGTCCAGTGGACTCGGCTGGCATCGGTCCATTCTCGGCAATATCAAAACATTCGTCCACCATAGCCACAGACTACAAAATTAGGTTGTCTTCAATTATAAACACTGCTAAACATCTAGACTTAATTATGGAAGAGTTCAAGAAAAAACAATTAGCAGTTATTACCAATTACAGTTTAATATATTTAAAAAACAAATACTATAACCCTAAATTGTATTTTGTATTTTACAGCTATAAAGAAATATTGTTTTATAGAGATTTAGTAATATATTTGTTGCAACATCATAAACACTTATAGATAATGTGCCTGACTTATACCTGTTGGCATACTATTTCACAAGTTATATTAAATAAATAAATATAAACTAAGCAATGGATTTATCTATAGGTAAAATTACAATATAGGTATATTTATAAACTGGCTGTGGCTGAAAAATGAATTCTTACATTTTCACTTAGATAAGAGTTTGAAGCTTATGTGTATAAATAAGTTTCAGTTACATGCACTTGCTCCATTGCTTATCACTCATAAAATAAATACAACATGCCAACAGAGTATGGCCCTCATCTTGCCTAATGTTGATTTATAATCAGTACGACTGTAGATCTATCACATGGAAGATTTAATGATTTTTTCCAGTGAAAATTGAGAAAAACTTATACTTTAACATATCCCACCCTCTCGGAATGTGAGGAGTCCGAGAATTACAAAATTTGCCTGGAAGCCCCCTGACTGAAATTCCTGGATTCATCTACACTATCAAATATTGCCTGGAATATACCTGGAGTATGCTTGTACTCTTTACTTATGTTATTACAGATTAAAATATTGAAGCCGGGCCTAATTAGCTCAGTCAGTTACACGTCTGACTATTCATCCAGGGGTTGCGAGTTCGAATCCCCGCCCGGTAACAGTCTCCGTGATGATTGATATACAACATTGTGTCTCATTATCATTTGTCTCTCACCGCTTATTCATGTGGGAAAGTTATCAGTTACTTGTGGAGGTGGGGTGTGCTAGAGTACTGGTTAACCATTCAGAATCCCATGTTAACTGATCATCTCTTAGCGCTCGATGGCATAAAAATGATGCTAAATATTCAATCAATTGAACTCGGAATTTCAAGAAAAAAGTCCTTAAATTTAAACCCCTTGCATGGGCTGCATAACTGAGGTAAATAAATAACTAATATAGTATGTTAGTCTATCTCAGCTGCCTAGAACGACAAACTTTAGTATGAAACAAACTCTTTTTCAGAATTGGTATGGCACATAATTATTTAATGCTGATCATGAAATTGAAATAAAAAATCTTGATTTTTTATCAAACATGCATTTAAAACAATCCACAGCTTATTAAAAAGTATGAAAAATAAAACACACAAAAAAAATCACTTCAAATAACTATACATTGTAAAACATGCCTACCTGCTCACAAATAATTGTGTATTGTAAAATATGCCTATCTGCTCACAAATACATGTAACTATATATTGTAAAACATGCCTATCTGCCCATTAATAATTATACATTGTAAAACATGCCTATCTGCCCATAAATAACTAATTTGTAAAACATGCCTATCTGCCCATAAATAACTATACATTGTAAAATAAGCCTATCTGCTCACAAATAACTGTACATTGTAAAACATGCCTATCTGCTCACAAATAATTGTACATTGTAAAACATGCCTATCTGCTCACAAATAACTGTACATTGTAAAACATGCCTATCTGCTCACAAATAACTGTACATTGTAAAACATGCCTATCTGCTCACAAATAACTGTACATTGTAAAACATGCCTGCTCACAAATAATTGTACATTATAAAACATGCCTATCTGCTCACAAAAAACAAATCACTCCTGAAAGCAAGATATAAAGTTAGCATGCTCACATTCAGTCACAACTTACAAAAAAATAAGGATGTTTGTAACTCAGCAACAATGTATGTAACTCAGCAGCATGTATGTAACTCAGCAACATGTATGTAACTCAGCAACATGTATGTAACTCAGCAACATGTTTGTAACTCAGCAACATGTATGTAACTCAGCAACATGTTTGTAACTCAGCAACATGTATGTAACTCAGCAACATGTTTGTAACTCAGCAACATGTATGTAACTCAGCAACATGTTTGTAACTCAGCAACATGTTTGTAACTCAGCAACATGTATGTAACTCAGCAACATGTTTGTAACTCAAGACAAAAGACAGTTTTCATGAACATAAAACTCATACATAATTATTATGGGCATACACGACTATCCCCAGACTCAAATTCACATTTTGTTTTGCATTCTAGGGCATTTTCATAAAAAAGGTATTTTAACTGAATAGAAAAAAAAAATCAGCTTTAATCAGTACTTTTTAAATATACCAATACAGTCAAACCTGTGTAAGGGGTCACCTCTATTAAGCAGCAACTTGTCTTAAGCAGCCACATTTGTTATTTCCTATTTCTATGCTTTTAGAGAAATTAACCTATATTAAGCAACAACCTGTCTTAAAAAGGCCATTTTGCTACTTACCTTGACTGGCTTCTTAAGACAGGTTTCACTGTATTAAAGTAGAGTTTTAAAGTAGAGGTTTTTTTTTGTTTAAAACACAACAGATTTTGAATTGATAGTCAAATCTGTGTATATGGTCATTCCTTTTAAGCAGTGACCTACCTTTTATGACAACATTTCTTTACAATTTTCATGATGTAAGAGTTAATGTACTGTAAATTACCATATGCATGCCTTCATATTTTGTCAGAATCATGCAAAACTTCATTCATAGGCATATGGCATAACAACACATAAAAATGATAGGCATAACAACACATGAAAATGGATCCAATTGAAATGGCTGAAATGCTCATCTCTTGAAAAACGAAAATTACTAAATTCTGTTGAGTTTTTTTATCTATCATTTAAATCGTTATCACTTATCAAGGTTAAACAAGTTGCATTTCATAGAAGCATTTCAAAGACCTTTGGCAACACACAAAGAGTCACAAGGTACTTTTGAACTTTTTTTTTTTTTAAATTTCCAAGGCAATGAACATTTCAATCATTAAACATGGCTTGTGTTAATTATTGCAGAAATTTGATTATGATCACATAACATTCATACAGACTGTGTTAATAACACTTTACAATTGAATCTGTGTTAGAACCAGTCCAGGACCGATCCACCCTCCATACACACTTCCATTGTGACTGCTTCTGCCTAGTATTATCATTTTGATGATTTAATACAAAGAAATGCAATAAAAACAATTGAAAAAAATATTTTACATATCATAACAACCAGACAATCATTATACATACAAATTAATAGATTTTGAGGGCACATACATGTAGTGATGATTAGGGTGGCAAGGCTGATTATATTGATGCTGATGATGAAAATCACCACGATATTTAAAACATTATTTTATTTATTCTATCATATTAGTGATTAAGAGAATTAACAAGTGGTATTTGAGAACTCAGCTATTTTTGCCCTGTCAAGGGTGGAGCGGGGATTGTGAAAATATTTTATGCAAGTATGTATAAAGGAAGTATTATGCATAAATGTTTAAATATATTCAGTATAATATAACCAATAATGAATGCATGGTACTTCAGTCCAAATCCAAATGTAAGGCAGCCAGACCCAGAAAGTTATATGGACCTAAGCTTCGCCTAAGTCAGTATACCATTCTAAAGTCAGTATACCATTCTAGGTCTGACTGCCCAGTCAGTAAACTTGCATACAGACTTCAATGCCATGTACTGTTTTGTAATGTAAATAAAACAGTAGATTCATGTATAAGCAAGTAGAAATATGGCCGAGAAAGAAAGTACTTACAAAGACATAAAACGTTGCTGCTCCTGCTGAAACATCTCTCACCTCATCCAGCTCATGTTTGTCCAGCAGGTGTTTTGCGCGTTTTGCAGACTCCATCGAAATCTTGCTGGCATCACATTCAAGACATCTCCTCTTTAACCCTTCCTTGCCAGTTTTGCCAACTAATGCCTGTACTGTTTTCCAGTTCTAAAGGTTGGAATGGAATATAATTAGAAGCTTAAATGAAATCCACTACAAACACAAAAACATATATGTCTCTTCCACTCTCCCAGTCCTTAACCAACGTGCCCCAAGTCAAAAACTTTAGGAATTTCATTGGAGCAATTTCTGATAGACAAATGGATGGACACATTCTCTGCATATCACCTTGATATGGTGCGCATTCATGCCAAGTAATTGGAAAATCTCTAAATCAGCTAAAAAAAATATGGAGTGGACTCGAAATACTGCCTATCTAACCTTTGACCTCTCAGTTTGACCTTGACCATGAATCTGGTGATTAGGCTCTGTATGCAATCATAACATGGCAATTGTTCAGTGTTGGTCAATCAAGATGCAAATGTTCTTTTCTAATTTGATTATACAATCTTGTGAATAAATCTTGCTGCTCATCCGTTAAAATTCAGACATTAAATAACAAGTGTTGAATTATCAATTATATATATTATCTACAGCTATAGTGTTTATCTTCCAATATTAATTGAAATTAAAGATACAGTTGGGAGGATAGTGGAATACCACCGTAGTCAACAAAAACTAATTTTATTATTATTTATCACAAGACAGAGTAATCTTTTTGTTGTTCAAATTGAATGTACACTTTTTATTTATTAATATTAAAAAAAAGATAGAAACTGAGCTTGTTTTAAAATTACATTTCAAAATATTAGTCAATATTATTAATTTATTATCAACGAAATTGAATATAACTCATAAGAAGTAGAATTATAAAGACAGAGAGACAGTGTGCCAAGTTTGGTCGCAATATTTAAAAATAAATTAGCCGTCACAAGAACAACAGAATAGAATATAATAACAAGAAAAACAGTTCAATATATAAACTTCACTGAGGTACATGATACTAAATAAATCATAATTGACAAAGATGTTTGGTGTATTATCGCTGTTGGATCTAATGTCTAGTAATTGTTCAGTAAAAATCATTACAATTTAAGTAAGCACACAAGTTGAATAAACAGAATAAAAATATTGTAGTGCAGATGGTCAAATTAAAGTCAATAAAATTGAAGCTTTTCTGGTATATCAGATATTATAGACAGATGTATGTTAAAGTGTGACCCCACTTTTGGTACTTTTAGAGGAAAGGTATTGAATAAAAAATACATCTTAAAGTAAAATGTTAGCATGATTAGATACCTACCCACGGATACTCTTCCGGGACCTACATAACAGAGGCATCAATCACAATTGTCAACATACATGTTAGATTAAAGGTAAGAGCTTTTAGATAGTAAATACATATAAATATATAATCATGTAATAAGACGTGAAAAAATATGCAGCTAGTCCTGGACTCAATCCCGGGAAAATTTCACTTACAGGGAGAATGCTTTATCAACTGAGCTACATGTAGTTGGACTGCTTACACATATTTATCTCCTTACAGGTTACTTTTACACCATAATATATTCTCACACTAATTTGGAATTCGCCCCCAGATTTTAACAGAGACCAAATAATCAGGTGAATATTTCTCACAATAAATATTAGTCACAGTCAGTCGTTTGGCATCAATTTAACAGGTCAAGAAGAATATGCAGCCTGTCCAAGACTCAAACCTGGGATCTTTCACTGACAAGGCAAATGCTTTCTACTAAGCTAGCCAGACTGCTTGCACACATTTCTCTCCTTACAGGTTACTTCTTCACTGTGACACTATATATATATATATATATATATATATATATATATATATATATATATATATATATATATATATATATATATAAAGCCATTTTCATGTTTACTCAAGTTGTTTGTGGCAATTTCAAAGTGAAAACATTAAGCCCTCTGTGGCATGTAGCAGCTCTACTGGTAAATCTAACTGTTTGATATGTCCACATGTGGAATCAGATAAATAATTATTGTTAAGACTTAGATATTTGGTAAATTTATAGAAATGTCCAATTGATTTTTTTTTTAAAAAAATATTGATCTATGTCTAGAGCAAAAGAATCATAAAGTCGGCATTTTAGTTCCTTAAAAAAACAGTTGCTTTAGGACAACACTGTAACAAGCACATACATCAATAGATGAAAAATCACAAGAGCCATTGGACGACTTGAAAATTGTGTCAGAGTTTGTCATGAAAAATACATAACTGAATTTATACATAACTAAACTTACCTTAGTTATATTACACTACTACATCAGCTGAAAGTTCTTCATATACATTATATAATTGGGTAAAAAAATGTTTATTTCTATACTTTGCTGCATTATTACAAAAACTGAAAACTGAATGGGGGGAAATCTTTTTCTATGATAACTTTATTCTGTTTTTTAATTTCCTTTAGTTCAACTTACACTGTTAAATTCTTAAAATCTTCATCTATAAGCTGTTTACTTATACTAGTATACTAATAATCAACACAAATAAACCTACATGCAGTTGAGGTGGACAGTCTAAAATAATGATCAGTGTTATAGTATATCCCAGTCCTTGATATGTCTCAGCAAGGCCCGATTAGCTCAGTCAGTGCCGCGTGACTATCAATCCAGGGGTCTTGAGTTAGAACCCCACCCACATACAGTCCCCGTGATGACTGATATACGACATTGGATCTCATTATCATCCATCTCTCACCGTTGATTAAAGTGGGGAAGTTATCAGTTATTTGTGGAGATAGGGTTTGCTCCAGTACTGGTTAACCTTTCAGAGTCCCAGGAAACAGTGGTTAGGTTAGGCCTTGACATCATAAAAATGATGCTAAATATTCAATCAATCAATCAATGATTATGTCCCAAATCAGGTCTGTGCAACCCAAATGAAAAAGCAGGGAATTCTATGCCTGTCCGACATTTCATAGCCAATTAACACTTTAATACCAAACCTGTGACATCATTTAACTTTCGCTGAAGCAATTGATCAATCAACATGCTCATAACTCACTACTACGTAACAGACCCAAGAGGGTAAAGCTGGGTTAATTTTGTCTATCATCAATACGTTTATTTGCTAAGTTAAAGTTAAACTGCATATGTGTCTGAGCCTGCGGTCAGATGGGTATGTGGTGTTGTATCACGTGACCAAATTTACCTTTGTTTCCTTTTCCGAATGTCCGAGTATGAGGAAGGTTGCGGTCATGACTGTATGGACAACAGGAGGAGGATTCTGGTAACTTCTTATCTCCGCCACTGTCGACTGTTTCAGCTCCAAGATCTCTGCACGGATACGCTGAATCTTCCTCAGACGAACTAAGATGACGCTAGCCTCAATAAGCTCTTGGGCCAGTTGAACTTCCAGACCATTCTTCTTGATGACACTGATTGCTTTCTCTAGATCCTCTAGTTGCCTTCTGGACATTGCCTTCCTCAAATCTATAAAAAAATAAATAAAAATAAATAAAGCCAAAATCAGTGGCAGTATAGGGACAATGAGACATGACATCAATGAAGAGTATGATATAGAGGAACCGCAAGGACCAGACTTGGAAATAACACATAAGTAAACATAAGTAAGTATAATATCGAAAGATTTTCGAAATTCCGTAAAATCACAAATATGTACATGTAGTTCCTTCCATTTCACAACTATGGACCAAACTTAATGACTGGGGCTTACAATTTCAAACACATGTAGCTAAACAAAATTCTTATCAATGAAATGTTACAGGTGCAGATGATCAAAAATAAGTAACACAGTCATATCTCTTTGTTTTCTTTGAACGTGTTAAACAAAAAGTATTATGAATAATCTACAGAAATATTTCATCTTAAAATTGCTTTTGAATTTAGGAGACGGGTTCTTCCTTTCAGGTATTTTATCTTGCAATACTTTTGTATTTAGGAAACATTCTGGTTCACCCTTTCAGGTGTTTTACCTTGCAATACTTTTGTAGTTAGGAGACATATAGGTTCACCCTTCCAGGTGTTTTATCTTGTAAAACCTTTGTATTTAGGAGACATACAGGTTCACCCTTCCAGGAGTTTTATCTTGCAATACTTTTTTATTTAGGATACATACAGGTTCACCTTTCCAGGAGTTTTATCTTGTAATACTTTTGTATTTAGAAGACATACAGGTTCAACCTTCCAGGAGTTTTATCTTGCAATACTTTTGTATTTAGGAGACATACAGGTTCAACCTTCCAGGAGTTTTATCTTGCAATACTTTTGTATGAATATTATCAATTCTATACAGTTATATTATATGACAATTAAGCCACTGAATTTAGGAACTAATTATCTCTTGATGTGATTTCCATGAGCAATCTCTACCTTTTACACACAGAAACTTATTATCTCTAGATATGATTTCCATGAGCAATCACTACATTTTACACACAGAAACTTTCTATCTCTAGATGTGATTTCCATGAGCAATCTCTACCTTTTACACACAGAAACTTACTATCTCTAGATGTGATTTCCATGAGCAATCTTTTTACACACAGAAACTTACTATCTCTAGATGTCATTTCCATGAGCAATATCTACCTTTTACACACAGAAACTTACTATCTCTAGATGTGATTTCCATGAGCAATCACTACCTTTTACACACAGAAACTTACTATCTCTAGATGTGATTTCCATGAGCAATCTCTACCTTTTACACACAGAAACTTACTATCTCTAGATGTAATTTCCATGAGCAATCTCTACCTTTTGCACACAGAAACTTACTATCTCTAGATGTAATTTCCATGAGCTATCTCTACCTTTTACACACAGAAACTTACTATCTCTAGATGTAATTTCCATGAGCAATCTCTACCTTTTACACACAGAACTTACTATCTCTAGATGTGATTTCCATGTGCAATCTCTACCTTTTACACACATAACTTACTATCTCTAGATGTAATTTCCAATAGCAATCTCTACCTTTTACACACAGAAACTTACTATCTCTAGATGTGATTTCCAATTGCAATCTCTACCTTTTACACACAGAAACTTACTATCTCTAGATGTAATTTCCAATAGCAATCTCTTTGCCTTCTCCAGCTCCATATCCACATCTTCCACCTTCTCTGTTTGGAACTCGTTGATTGTATACTCAAGTTTATATTTGTCTTTATCCTTGATGGCCACCTTAAGACGGTACCGAATACGCTTATGTTTCATCTCTGTAAAGGTCAAATATAGGAATGTTTAAATACAATGGCATTATATATACCTACGATTTCAAATTTTAGGTATACTTACATATCAATATTTAGGCTTTTTACATGCCCAGACTCGGGTTCCTAAGGGTGGTTGTCCTGTTTGTTTGGGTGTCAGGAGTGCAAAGACTCCCCAAGCCCTAGACAAGCTGAAACTTAAATAGATAAAAATGCTCAATTTACAATTTATTTTTACTTTTTCCGGATAGTCTGTTGTCTGGGACTGCCCTGCCTAAAATTAGCCACCCCATTCTATATGTTTATAGCATAACAAATTATTATGATAACTGCCTATGCAGACAAAGAGAAGAAATCTGTGATTGTAGGGGGTGGGAGGATACACAGCATTTAAAGAAACAAACATTCATGCTTCTTTAAACAGTCAGAAACATTTTACCATTAAACAAGAGAATGCATAGAAACATGTCTTGTGAATATCAGTCAATCACAAAGATTTATCAATATAAGTTAAAATAATTCTGGCTTTCAAAGTGGGTTATAAAAGCATGCAAACCATGGCAAATAATCAAGTAATAAAGAATTTGCTACAATAGTTAAACAGCATCTTATGAAAATAATCAGAAGAAAATTATTGTTAGACATTAATTTTTTTTAATTTCAGGATACATGTATCAGTTTATGAAGTACTTTAGGAAGACTAGTCATAATGGTTTACATGCAAAAAAAAATAGTTGTATATGGCACCATCCCACTTTATTGTTAAAGATTATAACAAGTTAAGTACTTTTAAATTTTGATCCATTTTTCTATACAATATCAAATAAAACATTGAAAAACAACTAACATATAAATGCAGTCAAGCCTGGATATTAAGCAGCCACCTGTGTTAATCAGCCACATTTGCTATTTCCCATGTATATGCTTTCAGAGCAAAATAACATGCATTAAACATTAATTGTCTTAACCCTTTACTTCATATAGACGCCTTTGGACACCTCTAATATTGAAAGCATTAATTCACCAGGTATCAGCAATGGGTGAATTATGTTTATATTAACTGACAGAGTGGAAAACAGTGCAGGAAGTGTTCAGATTGCTCGTTATGAGCAATCTGAACTCTTCCTGCACTGTTTTCAATGACCTTCTGTGATTGGTGCGGGGAAACGCATATCTATGGAGTAAAGGGTTAAAAGGCCACTTTTACTCCTTCCCTTGACTGGCTGCTTCAGACAGGTTGACTGTATTGTAAAATGCACCTGATAAAGAGATATGATTCTTGCATGATGAGTGCTCATCCAGATCAGCCAACCAAATACAATTGGTGGGACTAACATGTCTATTTATAGTTTAGTTTTCCTAGAATAGGCACCGTCAACTCTTGTTATCTCCAACTTCGTTAAGTCAAACTACAGGATATCTTAAAGTAAAAATGATGGTCCCTTCACTGGTTTAACTATAGAAAACATACTGGTTATCTCAAACTACCATTTATCTCAAACTGCTCGTTATATCAAACTACAGTTTTACCTAAAACTACAGTTATCTCAAACTACCATTTATCTCAAACTACTTGTTATCTCAAACTACAGTTTATCTAAAACTATGGTTATCTCAAACTACCATTTATCTCAAACTACTTGTTATCTCAAGCTACAGTTAATCTAAAACTATGGTTATCTCAAACTACCATTTATCTCAAACTACTGGTAATCTCAAAGTATTTTTCTGATCACCTCACTTGAATAATGATAGTCAACTGTATATTGAGTCTATCGATCAATATAAATATAATGATGATATCCCAATTTGAACATAAAAAATGGTAGAAAGCATTTTTTTCAATAGCAAATTTAATCTTGATCCATTATATTCACCTCTAAGAAGTTTGAGAAGTTTATCTTCCTCCAGTTGTAGTTCACCTCTTTTCTTCTCATCCTTCGCCTCCTTCTTTTTCTGCCTGATACGCTTCAGTGCTTCCTCCAACTCCTTCTCTTGTCTCTCAGCATCCTGGGATAAATGTTTAAAATGTAGTACAATTTCTGTATAAGTTACAATGAAATTTCTTGGATACCAAATTAGAATATCTGCTTTTTTGCCGGGGCTAGATATTTCTGTCTCACCTTAGGGCTGAGATAAATTTCTCATGTGATGTTATAACCACCCATGACATGACATCACAAAACTATATGACATAATTTATATAATTCGACTTCTTAAAAGTGATATTGGTTAAATATAATGATAAATTGGTTTAAATACATTATTCAAAGTATTTGGTATGCAAGGAAATGAATCATTTATAGACTCCTCCCCTCCAAAACAGTTATCCCTCAGGAATTGTCCATCTGAACATCAAACCCATTTTACAGATTCTTAAATTATCACATGCAATAGTTTTTATTGTCTCAGTTAGCCTATGCAGATCAGCAGAATTTACAACTTACACAAGTCACGCTTGGAGTATTATCTTTATTTTTGTCTCACCTACATACATATCATATATTATAATAAGAAGTCTTCCTGGGTAGAACCAGTATTGAGCATATGAAGAGTAAGTGTATTGCTCAAGGACTTCACATATGACTGGGTGCGAGATGCCAAGGACATCATATATAGCTGGGGTGTGAGATTTCAAGAACATCACATATGGCTGGGGTGTGAGAGTTCAAGGACATCACATATGGCTGGGGCATGCGGTTTCAAGGACATCACATATGGCTGGGGCATTGAATTTCAAGGACATCACATATGACTTGGCATGAGATTTAAAGGACTTCACATATGACTGGGGTATGAGATGCCAAGGACATCATGTATGGCTTCGGTGTGAGATTTCAAGGACATCACATATGGCTGGGGTGTGAGATTTCAAGGACATCATATACAGCTGGGGTGTGAGATTTCAAGGACATCATAAACAGCTGGGGTGTGAGATTTCAAGGACATCACATATGGCTGGGGTGTGAGATTTCAAGGACATCATATACAGCTGGGGTGTGAGATTTCAAGAACATCACATATGACTGGGGTGTGAGATTTCAAGGACATCATATACAGCTGGGGTGTGAGATTTCAAGGACATCACATACGGCTGAGGCTAGGATTTCAAGGACATCACATAAGTCTGGGACTTGAGATTTCAAAGACAGCACAAATGGCTGGGCGTGAGATTTCAAGGACATCACATATGACTGGGGCGTGGGATTTCAAGGACATCTCATATGGCTGGGGTGTGAGATTTCAAGGACATCACATATGACTTGGGCGTGGGATTTCAAGGACATCACATATGGCTCGGGCGTGAGATTTCAAGGACATCACATATGACTTGGGCGTGGGATTTCAGAGACATCACATTTAGTTGGGGCGTGAGATTTCAAGGACATCACATATGACCGGGGCTAGGGATTTCAAGGACATCACATATGGCTCGGGCGTGAGATTTCAAGGACATCACATATGACTTTGGCGTGGGATTTCAAGGACATCATATACAGCTGGGGCATGAGATTTCAAGGACATCACATATGACTTGGGCGTGGGATTTCAAGGACATCACATATGGCTAGGGCATGAGATTTCAAGAACATTACATATGACTGGGGCATGAGATGCCAAGGACATCACATATGGCTGGGGTGTGAGATTTCACAGACATCACATATTGCTGAGGTGTGAGATGTTAACAACATCACATAGGGCTTGGTGTGAGATTTGAAGGACATCACATATGGCTGGGGTGTGACATTTCAAGGACATCACATATTGCTGGGGCATATGATTTCAAGGACATCACATATGACTGGGGCGTGAGATTTCAAGGACATCACATATGGCTGGGGTGTGAGATTTCAAGGACATCACATATGGCTGGGGCGTGAGATTTTAAAGACATCACATATGGCTGGGATATGAGATTTCAAGGACATCACATATAGCTCGGGTTTGTAATTTAACTCCTGGCCCATGTCTGGAATATACTCATAAGATAAAACCCATATGGCTATGCTGGAAAGGGAGTGAGATCAAACCCACATGGCTGTGTCTGGACAGGGAATGAGATCATACCAACATGGCTGTGTCTGGACAGGGAGTGGGATCAAACCCACATGGCTGTGTCTGGACAGGGAGTGAAATCAAACCCACATGGCTGTGTCTGGACAGGGAGTGAAATCAAACCCACATGGCTGTGTCTGGACAGGGAGTGAAATCAAACCCACTTGACTGTGTCTGGACAGGGAGTGAAATCAAACCCACATGGCTGTGTCTGGACAGGGAGTGAAATCAAACCCACATGACTGTGTCTGGACAGGGAGTGAAATCAAACCCACATGGCTGTGTCTGGACAGGGAGTGAGAATAAACCCACATGGCTGTATCTGATGCTCTGTAGACCAGTAGACCAGTGGCTGTGCACACTTCTTAATATTTAAGAGTTACTGCTGATTGCTTTCTCTGTCCATTGGTTAAAGTGTTACTTCGTCCATCAGACGAGGATATGAGCAATTATACATATATGTTTTATATATATGTTTATGTTGATTGTAATAAAATCAGGCATACAGTATTGAAGCGTTACACATATTTATGTTTAAAAGTGAAGCATGCTATTTCTGTAAAAAGCATCCAGTACCTGTTTGAAATAAGCTTAGCAAAAGTCATACAATTATAATTCAAGAAATAATAGTGACTGTTCATTACAGGTGTATCAGGGTAGGTAGTGTCTGATCAACTGTAATAAAAGCACAGGTATAATGAGGCCAGTTGCTTAGTGGCAAAAAATAATGACTGTGCATTACAGGTGTATCAGTGTAGGTAGTGTTTGATCATCTGTAATAAAAGCACAGGTATCATGAGGCCAGTTGTTAAGTGGCAAATAATAGTGACTGTGCATTATAATACAGGTATATCAGTGTAGGTAGTGGCTGATCAACTGTAATAAAAGCACAGGTATAATGAGGCCAGTTGTTAAGTGGCAAATAATAGTGACTGTGCATTATAATACAGGTATATCAGTGTAGGTAGTAGCTGATCAACTGTAATAAAAGCACAGGTATCATGAGGCCAGTTGTTAAGTGGCAAATAATAGTGACTGTGCATTATAATACAGGTATATCAGTGTAGGTAGTAGCTGATCAACGGTAATAAAAGCACAGGTATCATGAGGCCAGTTGTTAAGTGGCAAATAAAAGTGTTTCATTTAAGCGAGATTTTACAGAAATTACTAAACAAGAAAGACATATCAATGCAAATTCAGTGTTGCCAAAATGACAAAAATTTTGCACTAACTTCTGATAGGCTTAAAATGTAGTATAAAGTATAGTCATGTACATTAAACTAAATTTTATTAATAATTTCTGGAAAAATTTGAAATTTGCCCATCAAAACCATCTACTTGAGATATTTAAAAAAAGTATCCTTCTGATTTTTTTTTTTAAAACAATGTATTTGTATTTTGCACAAAAAGATGGTCATATGTAATGTCTGTTTTAGCTCAAAAAATGTGTTCACAATAATCATACAAGAGGAATAGCAATGATGTTAACTTGCTCATCTGATTTCCAAATATAGCAGGATGCAAGCTTAACTGCTCTGTGGATTTATGATGAAGAAAAACATGAACTTAAGCACGGTTGATCAAATGATAAATTTTTATTGTACATTGAGTTTTACAAAATTGAAGAAGGGGTCACTGTTGTTGTTTAAAATATTTTCAATTTTAACCGTGGTCATATAGGATTTAGGGCTGCCACAGAAAAAATAAATCTAAAGTTCACCAACTAAGGAAAAGCATGGCCATCTTTAAAGAAAATTGGGTTTTTGAACAGTTGTCATTTTCATGTATTTTTCAATATAACAAACTGCAAATTTTGCCAGGGAATCTGTAATACTTACAAGACAAAAACACATGAACTAAAAAAAGTTTGACTGAAGAATTATGCAAAAGTTTGATCAGAACTGAATTTGGAGTTTCAGAGGATGTCATTTTAAAATTTCTGTTTTAATCTATTTTTTAATAATGGCTGCCATATTTGAGTTTAAGAGGCTATAATAGCACAATTCTATAATGTACTACACAAAACAAGATAAGAGTTCAGTTTTAAGAAAATCTTTTCAGCAATTTTCAAGCAGTTGTTATTTATAAACATTTCCCTATAAACTCTATGCATATGCAGTGTCTCTGTGACAACAAACTTGCATATTTTATGAAATAACAAATTTGAGAAAAGTTGAATCAGTGATCATGCATCTGAAATGTGTTCATCATTGAATTAGGGGTTTCAAAGGAATGTTTAAAAAATTACTTAATTTTATTATAGAAGCCATATTGGATTTGGAGTGGCCAGAAAAACATAATCAGAAAGTGCACCTCCCAAGGAATGCAACAACCAAATCTAAAAAAAATCTTAAATCTGCTCAGAGCCTTTTAGAGATGAAGTCATTTCTAATAACAAGACCGCGGCATGGTCTAGTGGTAGAGCGTCTGCCTTGCATGCAGATGGTCATGGATTCGATCCCAAGCCGGGTCATACCAAAGATTTTAAAAATGGTACTAGAAGCTTCCTCGCTTGACACTCAGCATTTAGAGCACAGTTCTAGGTCTGGTTGGCCTGGTGTCAGTATAATGTGACTGGGTGGGGTATCATACCATGTGTCTGCGGCATGATACTCCAGTCTGACAGCACTCAGAATACTGTCTCAAGTAGATACTGTCGCGATATGACTGAAAAAGTGTTGAAAGCAACGCGAAACACCATACAACAACAACAACTAATAACAAACGACAAGTCCTATTTACTTATTGTTTTTTTACAATGTATGCAAGTCACATTTATTTGCTTTTTTGAGAAGAACCAGTACTAGACAAAAGTAGCTGCATTGCTTTGCCCAAGGACATATCACATGATCTTGGAGGACACCTAACACATGACCAATTGATCACAGGTCAAACACTCTACATGTAAATGTGGCACATTCCCGATGTATCCTTTCAGTGCAGGAAGACATACATGTAAAAGCTGGTGTAGAAGTTGCTTAAAAGAAGGGTAATGCTGCTGTGGATGCAGAAATGCCGCTCATGCAAGAGATTGCAGATTTGTTCACAAATTCAACCTAATGGCTTCTCAAAAATAAGAGGCCCAAGAGGGCCTGAGGACGCACTACAGGCTCATAGTGGCCATAGCACTTTTTGTAATTTCACAATATTTACCCTCTTTGGGGGTCGTCTAAACAACCTATGAATAGATTCCCCCACCACACCCATAATGAACAAAAAGTTAAATGCTATGAAAAGGAAAATCTTTAAAATCCCATACCATTCATCTGTAAAAAAAAATATAGTCCCCATACAGTTTTCCCTAATAATAAGTTAAAGTCACCTTGCAGGGCCCCAATAAATCCCAGCCCCTTGATATGTAGAATCTTCAATCCCTTGCTGATGTTAGGATAATTTATAACAAATATAAACTAATTTGACTGAAAGGTTATTGAGAGGAAGATTTATAAAAATTCCCAATTTTAACCATATTGCCCAAACCCCTGGCCCCCTATGGAAATTCAATGCTCTTTATTGAACAAAATCAAATTTACTGTTACTAGATAATGCTTTAGAGCTCAAATTGAAGAACATATTTACACAAATGGACGACAAAATGAGAATTTTTCTTTTTCCCATAGTATTCCTATGTTATACACAAAGTCACCTTATAGCGCCCCTTGATTTGTACACACTTAGAACTCTTAATTATAAGGACGATTTATATTTAATATAAACAAATCTGACTGACTGGTTATTAAGAATAAAATTTATAAGACAATGTTTAATTTTAACCTGGCCCCTTTTAGAAAGCCAGTCCTTCGTTTCAAACAAAATTTTATTTGTTATGACTAGAAGATGCTTCAAAACTCAAATTTAATTTTAAAAAAAATCATAAATGGATGAAATAAAAAAAGAATTTCCCATTTTCCCATAGTATTCCTATATAAAACTCAAAGTCCCCATACAGGGCCCCTATAAATACAAGACCCTAGATTTGTACAAACTTTAAACCCATACTCTTGGGATATCTATATCAAAAATGAACAAATCTGACAGACAGGTTGTTGAGAAAAAGATTTTTGAAAATTTTCTATTTTAACCCTTTTTTGACCGACCCTGAATAATTAATAATTGAATAATAATTTTGCCTAAATGGATGAAAATAAGAGAATTTTCTGTTTTCCAATAGTATTTTATATAAAACTCAAAGTCATCTTACAAGGCCCCTATTTATATTAACCCCTGAATTCTTACTTTCATTCAAACCACTACTGATAGGGATGATTTATGCCAAATATGAACAAATCTGACTTACTGGTTCTTAAGAAAATTATTTTTGTAATTTCCAATTTTTACCCTTTTGGGGCCCCTCCTGACTCCTTAAGACAGTGGAACCCAGTCATTTTTACAAAACTGAACTTCCTTGACAAAACTGTGAAAAAATAAGCAAAATCAGTTTCTTTTTTTAATTATTTCTTTAATGTTTATTTCAATGACATGTGTCCCCTAATTGAACCCTCGGAGCGGGGTCATCCCAGGGACACCATTTGAATAAATCTACTAGAACTTTAGTTGGTTATCATTACTACATAAATATTTTTAAAATCTGTTGGGCAGTTCATGAGAAGAAGATTTTTTAAGTTTTGGACTATTTTCAGTAGTGAGTTTAATTGGCTTAGTGGTTTCAGAGAAAGTGCTGCTAATGGATGACAGATAACTGACAACAGACGACGTATGACTGACAACGCGCCATAGCATAAGCCCTTCTGGCCTTTGGCCTGTAGAGCTTACAACACACAGTACTGCTTCTATGCAGGAAAAGGACTCAAAAGTGATTAACTAAAATTCTGAGATAACATCGCAACCAAACTAAAATAAAGCTTAACATAAATGCGGTATAATGCTATACTATGCATAAAACACATGCTTGTAAAACAAAGCTGTTAAAACTGCGTCTGTTGTCTATGGATAAACCACATGTAGTGGCAATTCAAAAACATCCCATTAACTTAAACAATGCATTATTTATAAATTGAATTAAAGGTTATAATAATAATATAATATCCAGTTTTGTTGGCGGGGGACTAGAGAATGTCAGAATGAATCTAGCTAGATTGGCCATCCTTCTGAAAATACCTGGCAAACTTTTCACTTAACATTTTAAGACTATGCTGGGCATGAACCAATGACCTCAGCAGTGAGGCAACACCTCAGAACAATCAGTCATGAAGGACCCAAGTTTTGACTAAAGTGTACACTAATATGTACTGACCATCAACTGATGTCATGGCTCAATGCCCTCTTTGGAAGACTGTTTCTTAAACAATGTGGTTGACAGATGCAGTTTTCTTAATATACAGAAAATTTCTTAGCTTTTGTAAACATTAGCTTTTGTAAACAATAAAGTATCTACTACTTTTGTATGTGTTATAACGTACTTAACAAAACAGCTGATCAGGCACAATCAGATATTGTAGATATCTCAATAAATTGAAAACAGACTTTATCCAATTTTGAATGACAATGTACTCAAATTCATTTCTACAAAATTCAATAATCAGCATTAGTTTTTTGAAAATGAATTTGAGTATTGCTGTCATTAAAATAAAAATTTCACAATAATCTCATTAAGATAAACAAACAGAATTTTCAGACAATTGCCTTTAAATAATTTTTTTCTTATTTTCCTGCAAATTTAGATAAAATCCGATTTCAATTACTTAAGATATCGACTACAATCCAAGGTGTCTGGTTAGCTTTTTTTATTTAGTGTATGTACTTATAAGCAACTGCGTACTGAAAGGATAAAGAAATGCCGGTTGAATTTCATAGCCACATCATACAACTATTATAAGAGATATTTACAGTTTTAGAATATGGATGCAAAGATATTTCGTTAATAATATTGTCAATAATAATAATCACATTGACAAAATCATCAATAAAATACTTTAACATACATATTCTTAAACTGTTATATGCAATTATCACTTACAATTGTTAGAAAATTTGACACTGAAATTCACCAAGCATTTCTTACCCTTTCAGTATATACTGACATACACTGTAGCTTACAACACCATTACAGATCTATGTATTACTAATAATGTCATGATAGTGTCAATAACTGTACTATATCAAAGCTGCAATATGGCAAATATGACTTTAAAACAGAAAAGGAAAAATGTCTATAATGTACCTTGTTATGCTGAAAAAGAATAATCATTAACAATTACACAATTCCTGTAATAGGTCAAAAGACATACATGGCACATAAACCTTATATAGGACACTTACTTTATGCAGGTATAGTTTACAAATATATAGATAGATATAGATATTATCTGACTTATGCACCATTGAATGTATAAATGTTTGTAACATTGTTATTTTATTATTTACTTGCTCATGGTCATTTGTGACTGATGCGTATATTTATATGAAACTTTGTATGGTTAACTATGGATGACCTTGACCCCAGTTGACCTAGAATTAGGAAACAAAAGCTTCTTCTTCTTCTTTAAACCACTAATCGAAAGAACTGATACAATGGCATATGAAACAGAGACAGGGTACTGCTGTCAATGCATCAATACTTTATAGTGAACAAATAAATATACAGTCAAACCTGTGTAAACAGTCACCTCTATAAAACAGTCACTTGTCTTAAGCAGCCACATTTGCTGTTTTCAATGTTTTTGCTTACAGAGCAAATTAACCTGTATTAAGAAATAACCTCTCTTAAAAGGACACTTTTGCCCCTTCCCATGACTGGTTGCTTAAGACAAGTTTGACTGTAATTAATTTAAAGTTCTTCTAATAATGTATGAGTGAAAAAGTCACACTAACTGAAACATTAAAAAACACAAAATGAAATATTAAACAAGAGCTGTAGGAGGGACAGCGTGCTAAACTATTTCATTGCTGGTCTAAAACAACAGCTTTTTCAGTAACTAAGTACCATTTGGAAGACAATTAAAACTCAGGGGTGGTAAAATTAAACTATAATCATTGCTCGTCTGTTAAAAATAAATTAGCAAAATAATTCACCAACACTATTCATTTTCATTATCAACAGTTATACTTTTTTGAAAACAACAAAGTAACTTCACCTCAGAGGGCAATATACCAGTACCAGTTCATGAAAATGGATCTATAGTTGAACTAATCATGTACCAGCATGTTCCATTGATAATGCTGAACACACATGTGAAGTTTCATTCATATCAAACGAGTGGTTGCATAGATATCTTACCTGGTAAAAAACTTTAACTTGAAAAATTTAGTCCATAAAGGGCCATAACTCTGCCAAAATGCAACCCAGAGTTATGGTTCTTACGTCTGTGAGTTTCACTGATGATGCTGAACACACATGTGAAGTTTCAGTCATATCAAATGAGTAGTTGCATAGATATCTTACCTGATGAAAAACTTTAACCTGAAAAAACAAACGCTGATGCCAGAGTGAGTACAATAGCCCCCCTATTCTACGAATAGTCAAGCTAAAAATGGCTAGTCTAAAGCCAGTAGAATTATTATTATATCATGTAAGTTGCTTTTTAACAAATTCTTGTGATTAGTAAATAGATAATTATAGATGTTTGTTAATAAAAATTTAGATTTTAAAAGTTCTGGGGGGAAAAACAAATAAATATCATATGCCTGACAGGAAATAATTGCTACATAAGAATATTTTTACCTCCAATATTGTTTCACTATCTTTATATTTTTCTTCGTCTTCTCTCCTTCTCCTTTCTTCCTCATCTCTATGTCTTTTCTCCAACTCCCTTAGCCTCTCCTCTTCCTTTCTTCTTGCCTGTATGAAAACAAACATGTTTATTTTAGTTATTGTTATACAGCTAATTTTTGTTGTTACTCAGCTGGTGTTTTTGTTGCTATACAGCTGGTGCTTTTGTTGTTATACAGCTTATTTTTGTTGTTACACAGCTGGTGCTTTTGTTGTTATACAGCTAATTTTTGTTGTTACTCAGCTGGTGCTTTTGTTGCTATACAGCTGTTTTTGTTGTTACACAACTGGTGTTTTTGTTGCTATACAACTGTTTTTGTTGTTATACAGCTGTTTTTTGTTGTTGTTATACAGCTGTTTTTGTTGTTACACAGCTGTTTTTTGTTGTTGTTATACAGCTGTTTTTGTTGTTACAAAGCTGTTTTTTGTTGTTGTAATACAGCTGTTTTTGTTGTTATACAGCTGTTTTTGTTGTAACACAACTGGTGTTTTTGTTGTTATACAGCTGTTTTTGTTGTTACACAGCTGGTGTTTTTGTTGCTATACAGCTGTTTTTGTTGTGACACAGATGCAGCTGTTTATTTATCATTATACAGCTGTTTTTTATCATTATACAGCTGTTCATTTATCATTATAAAGCTGTTTTGTATCATCAAACAGCTGTTCATTAATCATTATACAGCTGTTTACTAATAATTATACAGCTGTTCATTTATCATTTTACAGCTGTTTATATATCATCATACAGTTGTTTATTTATCATCATACAGCTGTTCATTTATCATTATACAGCTGTTTATTTATCATACAGTTGTTTATTTATCATCATACAGCTGTTCATTTATCATCATACAGCTGTTTACTTATCATTATACAGCTGTTCATTAATCATTATACAGCTGTTTATTTATCATCATACAGCTGTTTATTTATCATCATACAGCTGTTTATTTATCATACAGCTGTTTATTTATCATCATACAGCTGTTAACTTATCATTATACAGCTGTTTACTTATCATTATACAGCTGTTCACTTATTGTTATACAGCTGTTTATTTATCAGTATATACAGTTATTCACTTATTGTTATACAGCTGTTTCTACTGTAATCTTCAACTGAGGTTATGCCAAAACTAGAGTAAAAGAATCACAAAATACCACATATCACTTTCATTTTTTAACACAATGCACCATTAACACATTCCTCTTTTTATCAGACACAAAAATGTCCAACATGCAAAGAATTATGTGACATCAAAATTAAATATGTGTGAGCATTTGCAGTAGAAATAGGGTAATCTATTTTATAAATTATCATTTTTGTAACCATGGTCTAGTTACTGGAACAGAAGGAAATGCAAGTGTTTTGTAATTTCATAAATAAATCTGTAAACATTTTGTTGATAAGAAAGCCTACCTCTTCTTCCTTTCTCTGTAGTTCATTTCTACGTTCATCTACAAGTTAAAATAAAAATTGTATTTCACAGTGTTTAAAATCAATTTCTTTTAAAGCACTATATTCCAGTATGTAATTGTATTTTAAAACTGTTGTAGTGTTAGTTAAGGCTATTATAAATTAATTTGATTAATAAGATTTTATTTTATTTTTTAAAATTTTGTTGTTTTCAATCTTTCCTATAGATTCTCATTGTAATCTAACACTCAACATCCCATTTAGATTAAACAACCATTCATTGGTCAGTTGGTCAACCTAATATGCTAATATGGTGAAACAATATAACTGAAGACAATTATGCAGCAAATCTAAATACATCCTAGTAGTTATATTCATGCATGGTTTCAATTTCATCAATTTAATTTTATTTGATAAGATGTAAGACGGCAACCATTCTCTCCATTCAAAAGGTTGTCTCCTTTTCATAACACTCGGCTTGCTCATAGTGTCAAAACTATAAGAAATAAACAATGAAGACCCAACAGTCATAGCTGTGTAAGTGGTTACCTCTATTAAGCAGTCACTTGTCTTAAGCTCGGTCAAAAAACTTGATGTGAAAAAGTTTGCCTGAGTTACTTGTGGAAGAATGGTAGTTCTACTCAGATTTATTCTGAGGTATTCCCCCACACCAATAAAACTGGATATGCCATATATAACCTGATATGTGTTGTAAATGGTGTTAAACCCCAAAATTTATTTAAAGTTTATGTTGGTGAAATTCTGTCCAGTACAATAACTTACTCTCTTCCTCAATCATTTTTCTCCTGGCCTCATCTTCTATTCTGTATTTTTCCTACATACAACATAAAACAGGTATTAAACACACAAAACAATGACATACATCCAAATAAAACTACCACTGTTTTCTCAACAAGGCTTGCCAGACCACTAACTATTGTATGTTTGACATTACTGAATGCTGAATACAGACATGTATGTCACATCCCTATTAAAAGAAACCATCAATCATGATTTAAACAAAATCACAAACTACAACTTACCAACATAATAATTGTTCAAGTTTAGTTTATAGTTTAGTCAATTCAAAGTCAATGAATCCATTTATTTAAAATTGTAACACTATTTTTGCCAATGGGTTTCATACTATTGTCTTTGTTTACCCATGATAAAAGTCATACACAAGCCATTGGTTCATTCAAACACCAACAGCTTCATGACCCTAAAGGTCAACTCCAAGTGTTGACTTTATTACTGTATGTCTAACTGATATTAATTACTTTTATCAATTTTACCTTTTGACACTGATACATCAATTAAACCTGATATGAAATAATAAATTAGGATATTTTCTTGATGAAATAATGAAAATGGTAATTTTCTCTGTAAAACATAATGTAAAATAATAAAATTTTTTTTTAATAAAACCTTAAGACATGAATTTATTAAGTTACCAATATACATGTAAAGATATGTGCATGTTTGAAAACCACCTTATGGATTACCTCAGTTATTACCCGGACTCTCTCAAATATCTGTAAAATCAAGTAAAAAAACTAGAAGCTACATTCCCATCTTTAAGTACATGTACTTTCTAACTGATATTGCATCTGCAAATCAAGTATGGTAAAACTTCTATACTCAAAACTTTTGTCTAGACCATGAACTGAATCAATTTGCAACTGATATAGATACAGAAAATTAAATATAGCAAAACTACACTAACCCAACTTTTGTCTAGACCCTGAAACAAAGCAACCTTTTATATTGACATATTCTAAATATTAATAACAAACATCTTCATATAAAGATCAAAGAAAAAAAGATACATATTACACAATATAATTACCATTTTAGTTTAAGATAGCTGCAGTAAACAAAGAGTAGGTCTGATTTTTATATTTTTAATATAGAGAAAATAAGTATCGTATGATTATTAGTTATAAAATAAATTTCAGAGCTCACTAAAACCAAAGACCTCAATGAAAGGGAATGACCAGCATATTCAACGTCCACACATTTAAAGAAGAAAATAGAAAATTAATTCTTTTTTGTAGAACTATAGTAAAAGAGGATTTGGTCAGTAATTTCTTAAATGAAATTTTGTTTTATATAACACATGTAATGATTTTGTTTTATGTAAGTTATATTTAAAAAAATAGAATCTACAAAATTTACTTAAAAACTTATTATTGTTCTCTAGACAGTCAACAGAATGAAAATTATATTATTACTAAGTACTGTCATTTTATATATTACTAATATATGTTTATAATGCTAAGTACATGTTCTGCCATTGTTCACAGATATAAAACAAAAAATGTCACTGGTAAGTGTCGCATGCCCCCCAAATGGTTGTTGAAAAATAACAATATAATTATGATATAATAGGTAGCGATGTATCCATGAATATAACGAGTAATGGACTGATGTTTCAGACTAGACATGCAATTTTATGTTTTTTACATTAAAGCGTGACCTTGAGCTTTGTGTAACCTTGACCTTGACATCTGATGTAATGGTCTAGGTATTTCAACAGTGAAATGCTGCTGAAACATCATCATGACATGCTGATCACTTGTGTCAAGCTATTTTAAATTCCCTAAATGTAAGACAAAGTTACAGATCAATTGTTGATAAATTGAGCCAAGTGTTTTTCAAATCCATCCATATATGATAAAGTTAAAGCACAGACTTGAAATCTCAAACAGATTCAAAGTGTTGTTAAACAAACTCAAATTGTGACCTTGACCTTTGAGGTACAGGTGTGGGTCTTACTTGCGATGTGTCATCATGTTATGTTGATCATTTGTAGCAAGTATTTATAAAATCGATCTATGCATGACAAAGATACCATATAGAAGGATGGACGGACGCTGCGATTACTATATGCCACCCAAAAATTTTTTTGGGGAGCATAAAAATGTATTTATCAGCGCTCATATGAATGAAAAATTAACATTATGTAGGGGAAAAAAGAGTGAGAATAAGATACCAGTATCCACAGCTTGGAAAGTAAAACTTGTAAAACTGAAGTCACGTTAATCCTACTTGATCATATCATTTTATCATTTAAATTTCTATGTTTAAACATCTTTGGCTTAAGTTCCAATTTGTTTATTTTCCATTGACTGTGCAACAAGAGATTATAACTTGGACAAATAATGCTCAATATATTTCTGTGTAGAGTCAGTACTTAGTATATGCAGATAAAAGGTTTTGCTCAAGGACACCATGCATGGCAATCACAGGAATGGAACCCTCAACCCTGAAATTGTGGATCAGATGCTCTACCAATAGGCTATGCACTCCATATATTTTTGGCTAGAATAACAGTGAAAGTTGACCAATTTTTCAGTCACATATAAAATGTGTAAGCCAGTCAGTCGTCTTAATAATACAACATCCTTGATGTACCGTGTCAGACACAAGTCTTAATATATAGTTACTCTTATTTCTGGCCAAGTAAACCCCAAAATCTCTCTATATAGTTTTAAATTTATTTATTTGACACTAATTGTGTATTAAGTTATTACAACTTAGACAAATCAGGCTCGAAGTCTCCCTGGTTAAAACCAGTACTAAGCATATGCAGATAAAGTGTCTTGCTCAAGGACAACATACAAAGCCTTAGGGAAGGATCGAACCCATAACCCTGCGATCATGGGTTCGGTGCTCTGCCACTGGACCACATGCTCCAATCTCTCTACATGAACTGGTCATTAGTATAATACTTTATTTCAGAAGAACTTAATGTTAAACACATGAGAAAATCATTGTATAAGCAAGAGTAAAGGTAAGCGAAAACGAGATCACTACATGGTGAGCACCTGAAAATGAATTGTCTTTGTATAATATGTTAAAAAGTATAAATGACAGATATGAAATATATTAAACTAATAGTCGAGTATAAGCTTACCACTTTCTTTTTAGATCCCCTCTGTAAGAAACGTGTGCATTTAACGTGTTAGCTAAATCAAATCTCTAGTTTAACTTGACTGGTTTATCACATTTAAATTTCCAGTTTCACTTGACTGGTTTATCACAATAAAATGTAAAAATTTATTTTACTGGTTTATCACAATAAAATCTCCAGTTTCACTTGACTGGTTTATCACAATCAAATTTTCAGTTACACCTAACTGGTTGACCAACATAAAATTTTTGGTAACACCTGACTGATAAAGCAAAATAAAAAATCCAGTTGCTCCTAAATGGTTTGTAAACACCAAATTTCAGTCATATCAGTCATAGTCAGATGCCAATATGAGAATTTATCAGATGACTTAAAGTCAAACTGAATACTTCTCATGGTAATCATTTTGAATTACTGGAACTCTGTGATGGTTGATATACGACATTGTCTCAACATCATTCATCTCTCACCCAACCCACACACCATTAACATCACATGGCAAAGTGTACTGAGAACAACCCAACCACACACCATTCACATCACATGACAAAGTGTGCTGAGATGCAACCCATCCACACACCATTCACATCACATGAAAAGAGTGCTGAGATGCAACCCAACCACACACCATTCACATCACAGGACAAAGAGTGCTGAAATGCAACCCAACCACACACAATTCATATCACATAACAAAGAGTGCTGAGAACAACCCAACCACACACCATTCACATCACAGGACAAAGAGTGCTGAGATGCAACCCAACCATACACAATTCATATCACATAACAAAGAGTGCTGAGAACAACCCAACCACACACCATTAACATCACAGGACAAAGAGTGCTGAGATGCAACCCAACCACACACCATTCACATCACATGACAAAGTGTGCTATAATCAACCCAACCACACACCATTCACATCACAAACAGTGCTGAGAACAACCCAACCACACACCATTCACATCACATGACAAACAGTGCTGAGAGCAACCCAACCACACACCATTCACATCACATGGCAAAGTGTGCTGAAAACAACCCAATCACACACCATTCACACCACATGGCAAAGTGTACTGAAATCAACCCAACCACACACCATTCACATCACATGGCAAAGTGTACTGAGAACAACCCAACCACACACCATTCACATCACATGGCAAAGTGTGCTGAGAACAACCCAACCAAACACCATTCACGTCACATGCCAATGTGTTCTGAGATGCAACCCAACCACACACCATTCACATCACATGACAAACAGTGCTGAGAACAACACAACACACATCATTCACATCACATGACAAACAGTGCTGAGAGCAACCCAACCACACACCATTCACATCACATGACAAACAGTGCTGAGAACATCCCAACCACACACCATTCACATCACATGGCAAAGTGTGCTGAGAGCAACCCAACCACAACCCATTCACATCACATGGCAAAGTGTGCTGAGAACAACCCAACCCACACACCATTCACAACACATGGCAAAGTGTGCTGAGAACAACCCAACCACACACCATTCACATCACATGACAAACAGTGCTGAGAACAACCCAACCACACACCATTCACATCACATGGCAAAGTGTGCTGAGAACAACCCAACCACACACCATTCACATCACATGACAAACACCCAACCACACACTATTCACATCACATGACAAACAGTGCTGAGAACAACTCAACCACACACCATTCACATCACATGACAAACACCCAACCACACACTATTCACATCACATGACAAACAGTGCTGAGAACAACCCAACCACACACCATTCACATCACATGACAAACAGTGCTAAGATGCAACCTCGGAGTCAGAACCATCTTCATCTGATTCTACAAATGTCGGCTGCTGTATTGGAGTTTTACGAAGAGTCTCTAGAAATCTCTGTACTTCCTGTATAGGGAACATATCATAAAAACATAGCCATATTTAATGAATTTATACCTTGCAAGATACAACAATGTAAATGATTTCATACATACATGTGTATACCATAAACTACACACAATTTTCATCACATTTGTTCATACATGAAGTATTTGCCTATAGCTGTACCCTCATGCACATTAAACATTTAGTTTTGCTACTATCTTAACTGCACCTGAAATTGTGGAATAATTGTACAAAACATAAAACAAGTTTCAACCAGAAATGTTCAACTGTCTGTATAGTTTTACTCAAGAACATTATAGCTTTAGTTTAAGCAACATGTCAAGACTCTTGAAAAGACAAAAAAGAATCAATGAATACATGTGTACAATTATTAGGTTTCCAAAGGGAAATGCTTTGTATGTGAACAAGCAGTTTAACAAGGTCACTTTTAACCTGTCAGAGCTGTTGAAGGGAATATGTTTGATTTTATTATCATGTTCCAATTAAACTCTTTTCATAATGCCCTTTTTTATTGTACTACCAGGAGGTAGTAAGCTACTTTTTTAAAAGATGTCAACTAAATAAATTGTCTATATTCTGACTTTCTTTTAAGTAGATTTAGTCAAGCTGCCTCTCTGAGACTTCTAAATGTAATGCTGAGACATATGAAGTTTCATTGTTGTATGACCAATAGTTAACTTATGGAGATGCTATTCAAACAGATAGCTTGCTTAAAGTCTTAAACCAATTTTATCAAATATAAAAAGTAACAAAAATGCTGCCTAACTTCAAGAGTTAACTCTGTTGTCACCATTACTGTCCTTGAGTGGTTGTGAAAACATGTATGAAGTATAACTGATGTACAACCCTGCAGTTACTCACATATCAGATTGCAGCTAAATATTTGCTCTGATGAGGACAATACCTTTGCTTGGAAAAGTCAATGTAAAACATATTGCCTTCAAATCTTACTTGAAGCTCCACTTAATCAATGTAAAATGACAAAGCAACACACAAGCACTCTTGGTATATTGGCATCAAAGACATTACCTCATCTCGCCTTCTCTTTTCATCTTCTTTAAGTTTCCTTAACCTTTCTGCTTCTTCTTGTGCATGCTGTTCTCTGCGTAGACGTTCTATATTAATAACAAATCACTGAATAAATATAAAATAATCTGACTAAAATGTGTTAATTGCCCAGGTACTGAAAATAAAATGATTTCCATGATTTCTTTATTGCCCTCTATTCACATGCAAAGTTTACAAAGGAAGCTTGGATAATGTTTATGTTACCACAGCATCCAAGTTGTATCTGTAATTTTACCCATTTTGTTGCCATAGCAACCACAATTTTAATCTGACTAAAAAATTAATCTGTTTCACAAATCTAGCTTGGATGCTTTTTGAATAAACTTTCTGGAAGGCCAACAGATGGACGGTTAACCTATAGTTCCCTCTGGTGAAACCTGTAGGGAATTGCCAAATGAACTGATGATATCCAGAACTGATCTGGTCAGGGTTTTACATGTAGGTATTGAAAATTTCTTGTGCTGAAAATAAATTGTTTTGTTAAAGCTGACCATTTCAAAACTTTAACTGTATAAATTGTTTGTACCTGCATGTACATGTCTAATTGTGGAAGAAACCCAATGTGACATCCATTCTAGACTATTGGAAAGCCTAAGAATAGCTAGTAAGAAGACCAATATTACATTAAATAATAAAAAACAATATTACTCACTTT
This sequence comes from Panopea generosa, assembly GCA_029582155.1. Lineage (NCBI taxonomy): Eukaryota > Metazoa > Mollusca > Bivalvia > Adapedonta > Hiatellidae > Panopea > Panopea generosa. The sequence goes on from CM055901.1 coordinate 60,316,938, forward strand.
TATTGAGAAACTGCAACAATTTAACCATTTGACAAATATTATTTATATAAAACTGGGAAAGGTTTACACAAGGTACATCTACACAGAATTTGATCAGTGTATGATGTATAATTTCATAAAATAATTTGTTTGCTACTTTAAGTAGCCACAGCTAAAGTAGATCATGGCTGGAGAAAAATACCTGGATTAAAACAACCAATGACAGATACCTTACTACAGGAATAACTAGCTAAAACACAGGCTAGCTCAAGATACAATAAAGTTATATGATAAGATATTTGATAGTGTCAGGAAAAAGTATCTGTTCATGTCTCACTACAAAGTTGTACCCCTTTTTTCGTGGCAGAAACACAATACTTTCACTAAAAAGGTCTGATGAAATGTGGTTTGAAATACTTTCAAAATCATTCATATAGACTGATTTCTTGCTGCAGATAAGTTAAGTAAAGACTGGAATAGCATATACAGTAAAACCTGTGTAAGTGGCCACCTCTATTAAGCAGCCACTTCCTTTCTCTAAATTCCAACAGTGACATACCTTGTCGCTCTCTCTCCTCTTCCTCTTTGTCATATATTACATCCAAACTACTCTTCACATTACACAACAACACCTCGATCTCTGGTAGGGACACACGACTTCCTGGTACAGCACGTTTGCGTAAAAAGTCTCCCCATTTGCGACGAGAGAAGTTCTTCCCATGTACAGCCTGTACCATCCATCTGTTAGTTGGGATTTAAAACAATTTATGAATTATGATATAAACTATTATCAAAAACATAAATAGGTCAATTCAGATTTAAGTAATGAACTTCTTACAATGTATCCACCTAATTTTTAGACACATGAACATGTTTAATGTTTTTGCTTAAAAATATCATATAAAAACAGTGAATCCTTCAAAAAAATTCTTATCTCAGTCACAAACTCATGAAAGGCATAAAGATAGAACCATCATAAAACCTGACTTTCTCTGTCGTTATGAATGACATACAACCTTGTGTTTAATGTTATTTCCCTCTCACCACTGACTCAAGTGGAAAGTTATCAGCTACTTATGGAGATATTTGTGCTAGAATACTGGTAACCTTCCAGGACACCAAGTCAGAGTGGTTAGATTTTTGTTTTTCATTTTTTTTATTTCCGTAGTCCATTCATACACAATTTATAATTATAAACATAATACAATTATATTCTTTATTCATATTTGTAAAATGAATGCATTATTAGAAACAGAAATTAGGTTAAGGACAGAATAGGTTGGAAAGAAGAGAAAAAAAGAAGGTAGATGAGCAAGATATTTTTAGAAAGGTAAATTGACACTGACCACCTCTGTTAGCCCTTGATGGCATAAAAAAAATGGTGATATATATTCTAACAAACTCATTGCATAATTTCAATTGTGTTATTTGGTAACTTTATTAATGTATTAAAGTGTATCAGCATTCAATATAATAATCACTAATTTACGTAAATTACAAAATAGAGCTATTTATCTTATAGACCTTGCTTGATCGTCAGTTATTGTGTCCCTCTGCTCCCTGTCCAACAAAGAGAACTCCCATCGAAGGTCCTGCATAAGAAAATACCGTCTGTCCATTTCTTGTAAGAGGTCATGAAGTTCATTCAATGAGCAAGTGTCCCGAGCAGAGCAAATATATTTCATACTTGCAAGAACCTGAAAATATACAATATACAATATTCATTAATCTTTATCATTCTATATATATGGGCATGATGCCTTTTTCTCGAAATCAGAATTTTGTTCCTTTCTACCAATTGTCTATCTTTTAAAAATATGTTGATGAAAAATAGACCATATGGTGAAACTTCTATTTTCTTGAAAAAAAGCTGCATACTAAAATATTGAATAAAAGAGATAATAATAATATATTATTTGGTAATATGAGCCTCTGGCCCAAAATACAAACACTACAATTTTACAATAGAGTGAAAATATACAAATAATAAATGTAGTTGTAGTATTACAATGGATATTATTAAAGTAACTATAGAATATTAACTTCTAGTTTTCTAGAGTTCATTGTGTGATATAAAAATTTAGTGATTGACAAAATTTATCCGATTTTAAAGATGACATAAGGGAATAGAATAAATTATGAGTGCTGTTTCTTAATCATATATCTTGAAAATAAGTAGCTCTCATGTTGTTATACAATGGATATACAAAGGAAAAATGATTTTCATCTTCAATAACATATGTGTTTGTCCTTAACCCTTTGCTCCATAAGCATTTTCTTGGATTGTCCAAATTGAAAGCATAAATTCTCCATGTATCAGCAATGGGTGAATTATGTTTATATTAACTGACAGAGCGGAAAACAGTGTAGGAAGTGTTCAGATTGCTTGTTACAAGCAATCTGAGCTCTTCCTGCACTGTTTTCAAAGGCCTTCTGTGCTTGGTGCATGAAAACACTATCTATGGAGCAAAGGGTTAAGAAGAAAAAAGCAGTATCTTTAATGTCTATCAATTCTTATATGTCTTCCCTTCTTTTTCATTAGATCATGGCTAGAGCAACGGAAATTAGACATAGCTCTTCTATATTTATATGGCAAGTCTAGAGTTAAATAATGCTCAATGTTGAGTAGAGACTTATAGTATTTATAATGTAATGCTTTTGGTGAAGATTCAACATCATCATGCCAATTTTGTGAATAACAGTCAATTAAGCGTTGTTTGAAAATATTAATAAACCCTACATCATTCCCTACGTCATGGGAGATCCACACGTACCCAAAGCCAAATTTGAAAAGCATTTCTTTTATACACCCTGCCCAAGTTTTTCTACCAGATTCATGTAGACGTTTTAGCATAACGTAACAATGTTTTTGGATACCTCTGGTCTCTGATGCGTGTTAATTTCAACCAAAATTTAATACAATTTGTCATATAAATAGTACAAAGTGGTTCTCTTCTACATTTGCCGAGAGCAAAATAACAGGCAGTATTTTGAGACAAATTACAATATTGTTTGCAAAATTTAAATTGTACAGAATCTATTTCATCAACATAATTATAACGCTAAATTTATGATGCATAGCATAAAATAGGCTTAACCATTGAGTAAAAATTTTTAAACATATCAATAGGATCAATACGACCGAATTGTCCTTGAAAGATAAAAATACAGGCAGATGCCTTTAGACCCTGTAGTGAAAATGTCTCTTAGGTTTTGAACCATACTAGCTTGGGTGTGAAAAATACACCTAAATATTTATAGAAAGGAACAACTTCGATAAGTTCGTTGTTGATATACCATTTTTCAGTTTGTTTTAAAACACCACCATTTCTGAAAAGAACTTTTGTTTTACCGGTACTTAAAATTTATATTCATATTAACTGACGTGCAATATTCTTCAATATAGTTGATCTGGTGTTGTAGGTTTATAACAGTATCAGAAAAATTAGAAACATCATCAGCAAACATAAGTGCAACTAAATTTTCAATATCATTAGAAACAAAAATACCTCTATCAAATTTTTCATGTTGAAAAGTAACAAGATCATTGATGAAAAGAAAAAATATTATAGGGCTACCAACACAGCCCTGTCTTGTTCCAATATTACATCTAAAGAAGTTTGTGAGTCTGTCATGAACTTTTAACACATAATTTAAGTTTTGTATACATAGATATTATAATGGTTAAAACGTTTCCATTAATGTTGTTTCTAGCAAATGCTTCCCATAATTTGTTATGCTGGATGCTGTCAAAAGCTTTAGCAAAACATTGTTATTTTCATTAAAAATTATAATAATTATAACGTTCATACTGACAAAAACAGTTGTGATAAAATGGTTGTATATTTTTATTACCCAAAAACAATATCAAATGCGGCGGTGTTACATACCTGAGGGTAACTGATTCCACCCATTCTGATATCTCCATGCAGACTTTGAAGAGCATGTGGGGCTAATTCCCCTTTGCCATGTTTATCATACTGGTTAAATACATGCTCCAAAACCATATTCCTCTCTCCAAGTTCACCCATGGTAGATGTCTAGTCTGAAAATAAGTTATAAATCTATATTCAATAAATTTCAACAGAAGAGCTGCATAAATATTGAGTAAAGTGTATTGATATATATATAATATAATATTGTAGAATCTGGTTAATAAGTGTATGGCTTATATTAATTTTAGTGACACTTTTCTGTGTTTAATAATATTGGTAAGCGCTTAAACTGAACCACTAAACTATGCACATATATTTGATATGTGTTTATACATAAGCCTTATGCACCTATTTTTTACACCTTGATCAATGCTTACCTTGGTCAAGAAAACTAAAGTAAAATAATAGTACTAGTACCGACATGTGTGGTGAGCTACCTCCATTTATTTTTTAACTGATTTCGCAATTATGAAATTTATCAAATGTAAACAATATGAACATGAATACCAGTGAGTTCAATAAGTTCAATCACAATTTAACATATAATATGCATGATACAGTTTTAATTAATGTACACTATGGCTATTCCGCATTGTTGCTGTATTTTGATCATGAGATCAGATTTCCTTTTTATCCATGTTTGACGCACACAAAAAGATAAAAACAAACTGTTTAGTACAATAACTCCAGCAATATACTAGGATCTTGTTAGTGTTTGCATTTGCTCAAAACTATTCAAACAACATGATTATCAGTAAACGATTACACTTCAGTAGATGTGAAATACTAGTATAACGATATATATTTGAAGATGATAGGTTACTCAACTTGCCAACTTGTATTCTGAATCTGAATTGTATTGTATTAAATTGTCAACCTATTTGTCTCCTTTTAGGTTTTACCTAATTCATAATATTCAAGCCAGAAGTAAGGCTTTTCATCAATGGTTAACTTTTATTTACACTCAGAATACTGAATTACAAATAGAGAGAACGAAAACAAACTTATATATTTGTGCGCAAAACTTACCACGAAAACACATGACATAATATTATATTTTCATTTCAATATATTTGTTATATGTTTTTATCGTTTGCTAATAACGCAAACAAAAATAAAAACATATTTGGTATTTAGATATTAATATAATTGCATACTCATTACCTTTACAGCATGAAGAAAACGAAAAAAAAAAAATATTGTCAAAATTTAGTCTCGGCAGCCATATTTCAACAAACTGCTACCATAGGTGTTTTATAACATAACATCTGATTGGTCGTAATTTTGAAATTGACTAATGAAATCGCTTTTTTCAAACGAATATTTCTTCAGCCTCACTTTGGAAGATTTCCAACATGGCAGATGTTGACAGGGGAGGAACATAAATTTTAACAAAATACATTAATTTGAAATACTGTCAGCGGCTAAATTTTTAAATATAGGAGACAAAGATGAATACAGATGTAGAGAACCATATCAGACAGAACAATCCGTGGTCAAAACTCCCGGCAAATGTCAAACAGGTGGCTGTAACAGAACTGAATATTTACGGAACTTGACATCCTGTTAAATTTAATTCCCTTCCTTTCTACTCATCATATCTTCTTTTTTTGAACTGTTCTTTTAAACAATACCAATTTATTATGGCATTACCTTGCTCAATCAAAGTAGACAATAAAAACATGCCAAAATGCTTATTGCTTATGCAGCAGACGGTAGGGACACCGCGACCCCTTGCATCTAATTGCCAGGGCCACGACGAATTACGGTGGTTTTGTCAACCTACTGGTTCATCTACCTTAATTTATGTAGTGAGCCATAAGTGGTTTCATCTACCTTATTTTATATATGTGGCATAGGTAGTTTCGTATACACATTATTATAAGTGTCACACCTGGTTAATCAAACTTACAAAATACTTTAACCATTTTACTTGGACTCTGGAATTCCCGCTACGTCCTGGAATTCAGGAAATCTGTTGGTCACATAGCACATACTTTTATGGATAGCTTTTATATTAGCTAAACATTTTACGACATTTCAAATAACCAGTATTCCCAAGATTGGATTTCTGGTGGTCAGTATAATATTATACCTTATCCTCTTTGAATCATGCCTGACCTCACAGTGATCCAGATGAGAACTACTTTGAGCTTTTAAACAATGAAATACATATCAAGTTTAGTGTAGAGTATTTTTATGTAGTTATTCAAGTCATGACTATGGGGCCACATTTAGCCCAACACTAGGGGCTAAATTATCAGCTTGTTTTAAAATTTAAAAAATCTTCTTTCCCCATTTTTTTAACAAGGTCTGATCTGCACTAATGGTAGTTCAATCCTTGGGTCATCTGAGTCACATTTGAATTTATTTTTTATTGAATATATGAGAATGATGAATTGCTTCATAGGTGAATGTGATTTAGAGGTTCTTTAAAAATGTGTGGGCTGGGCCCCGATCGATATATGACATTGTGTTTTATTGTAATTTAGAGATTCTTTAAAAGCACAGGCACTATCTTACTATAGCTTTTGGATAGCTATAAATAGTAAATAATGGAAAGGTAGGACACTTCAAAAATACCCACATCACTGAATCCATGATCCATGACTGATTTCAATGAAATAAAGTTATAGCGTACGTAGAAAATAATATTCTAAACATATACATCATGTAATAACAACAGATAGGTGGTGTTTTGCCTATAAAATTAATATCTTACGTTCCTAAATGAGTCAAACATTTGCCTTGCTTAGTTACTTCCAGTTGCATGGTGCAAATATCTTTTTGATTCGTTATCAGGTGCCGTTTGACAGATGGCAGGAAATATGTTTTAGTTCTTTCTGTACACACACGATAACATTAAATTATAGTTGAACATTATAAAACAATAACTATTTAATTGTTGTCATCAAGGGTATATCGTTTGACATGTTTTCATGTTTATTATGTAATATTTTTGATATATTTAGCTAAATTTCAAACCTTCAAAATGTAAGGTTTAAATTTTGGCTAATCGTGCAATGACGACATTCAATCTGTGTCAGTACCGGATGTGTACAGCCTTCATAAATGTAGAAACTTGGAAAAATGCATATTTCTTGCTAATTACTGTTTTCAAAGAGATCAACAAAAGTCAGTAGGTTTATTATGATTTTGTCCACGGATTTAATTTAGGTTTTCTCGCTTCACACCTATATATTCTTCAAACCAGGTATAATCATTTTGAAGTGTCCTACCTTTCCATTATTTACTATATATAGCTATCCAAAAGCTATAGTTAGATAGGGCCTGTGTTTAAAACTGTGTGGATTTTTCCAGGTGTTTGGCAACTCCCAGAAGGAGTATGACAAGGCAGTTGTACAGTTTAGTGTTAATAACCAGCTGAGATACAAAACAAATTTAGGTATGTTACACTGGAGCTTGTACAAAAAAGTCTAAATGTGCATAGTCATTGAAAATACAAACCTGTTGAATATGAAATGAATATGTTATATTGTTTAACAGCTTGACAACACTTTCTGCTGTTTCTGGACATCATTGTTATGTATGGTAGTGGAATTTAGTTTGGTTTTATTTTCTGTAATCACGTGTAAGATGTGAGATGGGAGGGATTTAAATCCTGTAAAACTGTTGAGGAGCACAGTTCTGAGGCAGGGATATTTTAGCTAAACAGATTGCAGAATATCAATTATGTGCTCTGATTAACTTTACTGTAAAGCTACATTACCATAACAAGAATATATACATATTTTACAGTGTTAGAACATGCATATAAAATACATATCTTTATTTTGAAAAAAAGTCTTACATACTAACCTACTGTTATCTAGCATATTTCACCTAACCATCATCTTTTTTTACATTTACATTTTTTTTTACACTTTTGTAACCATGGTGTTAATGGCAACAAAAACAAGTGTGCACCTCCTAGTAATGCTGTTATTGAATATTAATTATGCCATCAACATCTCAATACACAGTTGCGCCCCATTCACAACTCTTGAGCTAAAAGTTTTATGTAATTTGGTTTGAAAAATGTTTAAAATGATTCATAAGGACTGTTGTATCTTCCTGCAGAATGAGCAGAGCAACTGCTGGCATAAAATAGTTTTTAAAAAAAAGAGATTTACTTGCAAATCAACAATTGATTGTATTTAAGAGCTTTTTAGGACTTCTATTTCACTTCACAGTGAAGCTGATCAGGAAGGATGAGCGGAGATATTATGAAGACTTGCTAAACTACAGCCAGGAACACCTGATGTTGTATCCCTACCACCTGTCTGATGTTGTCGTCAAGGGACTAAGAGTGACGCCGTTTATATACTACATCAACATGATGTCAGATATCATGACACAGGAGAAGAGTTACGATTCCTTACCAAACTTTACAGCTGCAGATTGTGAGTTTAATCAGCTGTCAAATCAAAGTAGAAAAAAAAATGTGATATAGAAATTGAAAGAATGGCATATATTGCTTTTTTTGGCATATTACAGATTACAATTTATTCATGGTAACCATTTATATTAGTTTAAACTAAGGTCTAAATTAAAATATTGTTTGTTTGTCTTTTATCTATTCATCATTTTCATCTTGGGTAGGTAGGTAAATTATTATATTTTACATTTTGTGTTTTGTCTGACATAACATCTTATTACCTTTTCCTTGTACATTATCCAGTAACTAAAGATTTTTTTTTGATTTTTTAACGAAATGAACATCATATTTATAAATGACAAACATTTTTGTGAATTTTCATCACCTTCCAAGTATTTTTTTGTTGGAACCTAGTTTTATGGATATGAGAAACAGTCTATGGAGCACTGTTGGAAAAAAATAGTGTTGTTGGGGCGATGAACAAAAATGTATAATTCTTGTCAAGGGATTCAAATTCGCAGATATAACAGAACAAATCATGCTTGAAGTCTTCCTGGGTAGAACCAGTACTGAGCACATGCAGAAAAAGTGTTTTGCTCAATGACAGAACACATAGCCGTGGTAGAGAATCGAATCCACAACCCTTTGATCATGTACTCAATGCTTTACCACTGGACCACGCGTTCTACCAATTTTATTGTTGGAGGAGGACCTTCCCAGATGCCTATACATGAATTTGAGTAGAACTACCGCCCTTCCTTGAGTAACTGACAAACTTACCTACAAAATGTTTGGATTTAATTGGATGGTGACCGGTAATTGATCTTGCTACAAGAAGTTGGATCATTTACCCATGGACCCTTTAAATTGTTAAAAAAAAAACACTAAGATCGTATCATGCTGCATGTTTAAGATGTATTTATAAGATTCATTTAAGAGAAACTGTCTCATGATGAAAGATAGTGGTAACCAATTTTCAAAGAACAATTGTTTGGATGTTATAGGACAGGAAAAAATTGGGGGAAATTCAATTTGTTCAGGATCAGAATTTTGTGCATGGTCAGTAAAATGGAAAGAAGAAAATTCACCTAAGAGTTTGGAAAAAATCAAGAAATTTTGAAATGTTTCAAGTAAAAGTTTCATGTTGCTGTTTTGTTATTGAGGTACCCAGTCTGATTAGTTTAGTTGGTAGCATGTCTGACTATCAATCCAGGTGTCTTCAGTTCGAATCTCTGCCCTGCCACATTCTCTGATGATTGATATACAACATTGTGTCTCATTATCATTTGTCTCTCGGGAAAGTTATTAGTTACTTGCAGAGATGGGGTGTGCTTGAGTACTGGTTAACCTTCCAAGATCCCAGGAAACAGTAATTAGTTTAACTGGTTAAATTAAGTTAACTGATTGTCTGTGACATTAAAATGACACTAGATATTCAGTCAATCAATGTTATTGAGGATGTACATTTTGTTTGCAGGTTTACGTCTAATGGGGATTGGCAGGAACCAATATATTGATTTGATGAACCAATGCAGATCCTCGAAGGTAGGCAAATCATTTCTCAACTTTTATTTCTCTATTTTTTTCCAAGAGTGGCAATGTTAGCTTATATAGGATACATTTAACACACGGCATCTTTCATATCTACATGTAGGTTAATGCATTACAATTACTCATTTGATATCCATTGAGTGCATAATGATAATTTAACACTTAGGTGTATGTCAGGAAATACTTACCGGTATCAAAATTTCTGTCAAATAATGTGAAGGATAACATTTAATAAATAATACATTGAATTTTTTTTAAAAAAACAATCGTAACTTTATACATGTATGTTTTGTACTTTTTGTAATAATTGGAATATTTTTATAGTGTTTTCTGCTAAAGTTTTATGAAAACATTTCATATTATGATGTATATTGTGTCACTTCAAACAAGTGTCTTTTGATGAGATATAGAATTTATTCTTGATGTATAAATTGTAATGCAAATTTTAATTTATTATGCCTACAGCTATTTAAATGTATTGTTTATTTTGATATCATTATATAGCTCACAAAAGTGATGCATTTATACAGTTTGAATCAGGCTAGACAATGAATGGCTTATAATAAAAGCTGTTGTCCGTTCATATGAATGAAAGAATATGTCATCTTCATTTACTATAGAAATTGAATGAAATATAAAACAGTTTGTGTTTTTGGAGTTTGAAATAGAGATTTTTTTGTAAGTTTGAGATTTGTGTAATACAATGTATAACCAAAACGTTGAAGTTTAGGAGTGATTTAATATTATACATACATGTACAGTAGAATCTTGTTATGTCAAAATTGTTTGAGATAAAAGTTTGGCTGTGTTGATGTATAACTGGGGTCCCGGCTGTAATTTTCACGGCCATATTATTTTTTAGAATGGTGTTTCAACAGCTTTTTCAATGAATTTCAGGTTATATATGGCATATTCAGGTTTACTGGTGGTGGAAGATTTCAGAATTAATCTGAGTAGAACCACCGTCATTCCCCAAGTAACTGACAAACTTTCTCACATAAAGTTTTCAGACTGAGCCGGACTCAAACATACTAACGCAATGGTAAGAGGTAAGAAATCTGGGCACAACATCATAGACCACTTGCCAACGGGCGACTCTCTTTCACACCTTAACCCAACTGTTTATCACAATCTGTCATTACTTATCGATTAAGTCCACATTACAGCACAATGCTTTAATTTTGGCGGAAGGTAAATTTTATAAATAATGATAAAGATAGTGTGCGACTTGGTCAAATATGTGTGGGGCGGTAGTGTAATGGATAGAGTGTTGGCTGCTCACGCCAGAGGTTGCGGGTTCGATCCTCCAATAGACCCAATGCCTCTCATAAAACAACACTCAGTTATGGTTCTACCCAGGGAGCAGACTCGAAAGCGTTTCATAGAAGCTCTGAGCTTTCATCACAATCAAGCTAAAATAAATTAGTATAAACTAAATATGTGAGACTGAATATAATAATTTTTACATATATAACACAAAACATATAAATCTTGATGAATATGATTTTCAAGCAATTTTTTTGTCAACAAGTACAAATGTACATGTACATTACCTTTTTAAGTAATACAAGAAAAGTCACAGAACAAACAAAAGCAACAATGAGTAATAAGTTTTTATGCAGAAAAGGGCAAGTACTGGTCATACAAGGACCAAATGCTAGTAACCATGGAGAAAGCACATTTTAGGAACCCTTGGGGTGTGTCCATGTTCTCATAGATCCGAATTTACTTGTCATAGTTGACTTTAGCCTTTTAAAAAAATATCTGTTTCTATGGATATTAACTTAATACATGTAACTGTATCAGTATATATATTACTCTTGAATATTTTTACAGAAGTTCTTCCGTAAGAAGCCACCAAAAGATTTATTGCCGACCAAACCAATAGAGGCTGTGATGATTGACTCCTGGTGGGTGGCACACATTGGTTACATCACAGAGGATGATATTAAGGTACTGCCATCAATCATTACTGATTTTTGGAAGGTGAGCGTAGCGATGCCTTCTATAGGGACAGCGCAGCCCATAATATTATGTTGTTCTATAACTTTGTTATACTGTTGACGGCATTTCTTCCGACCGATAAAATATTCCAACAGTTTCAAAATGCAATTGCCATACCAGAGGACGTAGTAATCCAAATTTGTTTTGTGATTTTGTTCTATCAAACAGAGAAGCAAAAACTTCGAATATGTGGTAGTCAAAGCATACAGTTTCCTTGTAAAATGACATGAAATTCAAACGACTACTGCGCATTGATATAGCAATGGTAAAAATAGTTCCCTCTCCTTCAGCGTCCCAAGTGACGATAAATATATTTTGGCTGCCATTTTTTTTGTAAAATGCCAGAGGAAATTGAATTTGTGGTCTCAATACCATGGTTTCAGATTAACATTCTAATCAGAATTATTTATATTAACAAAATAAAGGCTGGAATACTTAAAAAAAGATGGTATACTTGCACTTGTTTGATTTTTTGGTGGCAACCAATTATGTGGCGGTTGTCTCAGAAGTGGAGGGAGGAAAACCGTGTCATACTAGTATGTTGTTTGTTCATTTCTTTTTATCTGGTTGGCAACCAAGCTGTGCAATTTTCCCATGGGCCAAAACAGCATCTAAAAATAGTGGGTTCCCCAATGTTTAGAAATAAACAATTTAGGAAATAGTCTGATACTTTACCCCTTAAAAGAAGTAACATTGTTAATCTCCCCTTGATCATGATGGCGCGATTTGGAACAAAAATATTTCTGTTAAGAATTCAAGTTAACATAACTACTATTGTGTGTTTGATAGGTCATTCATGAATGTGTTGGTTTATTATATCAAAAAGGCATACAATAAAAAAAGAATCAAAACTGTATCCAGTTATGTCATCATCAAAACAAAATTTCTTTTATCTGTTTTTAGATCTGTGTGAGCTCATTGCTAAATCTGTATATTATAGTCTTACAAGAACACTATGAATGAGTGAGCCTATCCCTCAGGCCATATAGGCCTTTGATTTGTTTCTGTCTGGAACACTTACTATAACAAACTGTGTTACACATTATACATGTACAGTAAGAAGTTATTTCAATGTAGTAGTGTTATACAACTGAGGAACTTTCAGTTTAATGTCTATGACAATAATACCATTTTCTAATAAAGAAAAAAAACAGGTCAGTTTGTGAGTAAATAAATCTGCTCAGAGGCAGTAAGTAGTGCAGTGGATAGATTGTTGGCCTGGATAGTTTGTTGGCCACACACGCTAGAGGTTGCAGGTTCAATCCCTAGCTCAACCCAATGGTCTCTTGAAAGCAGACTCAAGAGTGATTCATATAAGCTCTGAGCTTACTTCACAGTCAGACTCAGTTAATTAAGTATAAACTATATGATCAGGGTCTACATTATTTGTCACTCAGTGAATTAAATAACATTCCCTTCTAATGATGTTGGGGAAATAAAGCATATTTGTACTAATTGTTGTCATCCTCCATTCTTAAAGATAAGATAATGAAACTGTCCAAAATGTAGGATGAGAGAATCCATTACAGATATTCACAAATCGGGTTTGGTTAGCTCAGTCGGTAGTGTGTCTGACTATTAATTCATACTTCATTTAATTTCAGATGTGTATGTTAGCTGAGAAAGCTGTGATTGATAAAGTGATTGACGTTGGCCCCCAGGTTGCAGGAGACCTGAACTACAAAGTACTTCATAGTAAGTCTCTCTGTGTATTGTAGTAATGAACCCGGGTAGCTCAGTCAGTAGCACATCTGACTTTCAATGAGTTGTGAGTTTGAATCGTAGCCCAGCCACAGTTTCATTGTTGATTGATATATGACATTTTGTCTCTTTGTCATTCGTCTGTGGCCACTGATTCAAGTGTTATCAATTACTTGCGGAGATTGGTGTGCATGATTACTGTTTAACCTTCCAGGATCAAAGGAAAATGTGGTTGAGTTAACTGATCCTCTGTTAGGCAGTAACATGTAGCCCTCAATGGCATAAAATGGTGCTAAACATTTAAACAAAAAAATCACAGTATAATAAGTAACCCATGCAGTGTCTTCATTCTGGGAAATGTAGTATCCCTTTTAGCCTACCAAGCACTGCAGTCTTTGCCACCGTGATTGTTAGATAATCTTATTCATAACGGACTTGTCTCATGTAGGTGAAATGATGTTGTTACTGTTATCTATTACAAATTCCAAGTCACAAGTTATTGTATATATGTGTAGGCAATACTACAAATCTTTAACAACTTTATGGACTTTACATACTGTGTCTTTTAACCTGGGATGAAAAATAAAAAGATCACTCATGAACTTAAAATTCTGATGGAAAATTCTGTCATGATGGATAACTGTTTCGAAAAAGCAATGAACGATGATTTTTCTTTCATACCAAATACATTGAATGATATGTATTTTGGGCCGGAGGCCTCTATTAACGAAATAAAGGATTTGTATTGTATTGTATTTGTATTTGAATAATTACTATCATAAGATTTATCATTATCTTTTTTACCATGAATGTCAAATCGTCAAATTTATGTCATATTTTTCACATGTCATGTCATAAATTGTTCCAGTATCTTAGTACAAAAATTGTAAAGTTAAAGATATGTGCAATGAATGAGGCTCCACCAAGTTTTCTGCAATTACATGTATCTTGTCCCAAGAATTAGTACCTAATCTACAACTCATTGTCATTATAAATTTATTTTCTCATCATTATATCTTAAAATTGTCATAGAAACCTAAGGAAAACAGCTTAACATTATGTCAGAATAATAACAGTTTTTTTTAACCATGTGAGACAAGCCAGTACAGATAAGATTTTCATGCATACCAGACCAGGATTTCCACATATTTTTATTGGGTACTGTTCATTCTACACCCTTTCATAGATATTATGATATCCTTGCACTACTATAAAAACAGACTGGATTAAATAAATCTTTAAAATCCAACAGTGTTAGCTGCAAGATGTTATCTTTCATGGGTTTTCAGTGTGGATGGAAAATTCCACACTTCGAACCCATGAAATATACTTAAAATCTTACACCTCACATGACCAGGACATTCCTGTCTGATAGATGAGAAAGAAATAGCTGGCACTGTTGAAATAACAGATATCCTTATCCAATATATGAGAGTTTCATTATCCAAAATGCAATTTTATTATACAATCAAACCTGTCTGAAGCAGTCAGTCAAGAGAAGGAGGAAAGTGACCTATTAAGACAGGTTGGTGCTTAATACAGGGTAATTTGCTTTGAAAACATAAAAATGGGAAACAGCAAATGTGGCTGCTTAAGACAAGTGACTGCTTAATAGAGGTGGCCCCTTGTTCAGGTTTGACCCTATATTTGTTTGTGCTTAACTGGATACACAATAAACATTGAACACTTTGAATAGTTCTGTCATTTTGCATTTAATAAGTACAGATATCTTAACTATTGTAGTAATATTTTCCATTAATATTTAATATTTGGATTTTTAAAAATACTGCCATATTTTCAGGTTTATATAGGAAAGGCCTAGTGTACTTGGAAGTCCCTATCAACGATGATGACTGTATTATAGGTAAGAACTACACATTTGTTGGGTTTTGTACCTTGTAACATTTCAGAAGATGCTGTTCATTAGGGCAGCGTTCAGTTAAGTGCTAACAGCAACTAGTAAATACTACATTTGGCCAGTCCTTTTATTCACAATTTAGTTGCTTGATTAAAAACAAGTTTACAACCTTCTCAAACAATAAGTTCCTTAATCCTATATATATATGTATTAACAGTGCTCCAGATAAGCTGAGTATTTGCATATAACAAATTAAATAAATTCGTAGAAAACATAAAAAAATTGTTTTTAGCGTATGCATTACGCAAATAATTTTCCTTTCACACAAAACATTATTAATACATGCGTATCCAAACAGCTGTTTGACATTTCTTGTATTTCAGTAAACAACCAGATAAACTGGTTCTCAGTTATTCATTTGTACCTCACAATCAGTTTCTTCAATAATTAGTTTTAAAACAATATTATTTAACATTGTCAACAACGAATTGGACCAGAAATTATGAGTTGCAGGCAGCTGCATTTGTGTAAGGAGAAACTAGTTTGTTCAGCCAGATTTGATTCAATAGTGATAATGCAAATCAAAAATTGCTGACAGCAACAATTTAACAATACTGTGCATTTAATAAAGAATAGTTTAATCAAGGCAAGACATTTGAATTACTTTCTTTAGACAATTCTCTATGTTTCACTCAATTATTGTAAAATTACTGAGTTAAAACTGCCCAATTAAATCTTTGATTAAGTCAATTCTTATCTCGGGCACTGTATTAAAATGTTTGTGCATGTGTCTGTCTACCAACCAGGCTCGGTGAGCTCAGTAATATTGGACCACCTTATAATGAGACTAGTGTTTAAACTGACCAAACCCTTTGATTATTTCTTCTGTTTTTTTAGTTGAGCCTAATCATTCAATGATTTGATTTCTTATTCCAGTACCACCTTTAGAAAACTTTGTGATGAACAGAGTTCTTGGTGATTATTTTGAGACTCTTCTCTACAAAATATTTGTTTCTATAGATGAACACACCACTGTCTTAGAGGTAAGCAATCTCGTCACACAATCATTAACAATATGACTTGTGAGTCGGTGAATAAATGTTGTTTATATATAAACAGAGTGTATAGTGTACTGCAAAATCATTAACTTTTGTGGGGATTATTTTCATTGATGTTTTCATGGAGTTTAATACAACTCTCAACATGTGACAGGTTGTATATTGCATATTAAGTAATATTGGTGGGTGAAGATCTTGGAATGAATCTGAGTGGGACCACCGTCCTTTCATAAGAAGCTTGTGAACTATTTCGCATAAAGTTTTTTTGACCAACCCATGACCTCAGCAGTGACATGTCAATGGTCATTAGATGGCAGCGTCTTGGATCACTCAGTCATGGAGGACACTTCCTAACATTACACCTGGATACAACATGGTAGTAGAGAGTTACTCTTAGAAGCTTTTGATTAGAGAAATTTTTAAATTTTGTTTTTATTCCTAAATGCTTTGTTATGATTTTAACATGGTGCATTTAATTTTTTAAATATTTTATATTTTGTTTATTTCAGTTGTCAAATGTTCTGCAAATAGACATCCAGTTAGTCAAGGTAATTGTTTTCAATAATATTTTGATAAACATTTCTATTTGTCTCTACAAAGTAGTTGATCAATTTTACACTGGAAATCAAATACTTACGTTACTGTTACTTCATTGATATAAAATGTAAAAGTAAAGTAAAGTGTTTGTTTATTATAGTGTAAGCTCTATTGAAAGGGTCAGCCACACTGGGCTTATGAGACACATTTATGTTGTAGTACAGTTACTTCCCAAAAGCTATCGTTACCAGCTGTTAGACATTCGGTACCCCTCAATTTAAAAAGCTGCTGGGTGTACAACAGGCCACATCAGAAGAAATAAACAAGTGCTTCCACCAGGATTCGAACCTTTGACCTCGTGCTTCCAAGATGCCTTGACCACATACTTAAGATTTTGGTATTTTAGACCCACAATTATTATATGATGAGAGTCATTTAACTCTCTTTCAGAATTCATTGTAAACTCCCTTCTAAATGATGTTGTAATGGTCCAAAGGAAAGTCGAGCCATCTTTTTTAAAATCAAAGTACACAAGTACTGATAGCTGAATATAAATAGATATTGATAGGCATTCCTCATTTGATTGATTTTATTGTAGCATTTGGTTTCTTTTATGCAACATTTTTAAAAATGACTTAATATATTTTTATTCAATTTGTTGCATACATGTATATAAAATATTAAATAATGAAATTTGTGGAATCAAAAATAGACTGTCGTGAACATTCATTTTGGAGGTTATGAAGACTGCAATGCTGGATCTTGACAACATAAGCAGGGATTTGTCATAGAGCCTGACTAGAAATAGGAGAAAGTTTAATGTTGACATGCTTGGAAAACATAATCAGTGTTTGAAATACCAATACAGTCAAACCTGTATAAGTGATCACCTCTATTAAACAGCCACTTGTTTTAAGCAGCCACATTTGTGATTTTCCATTTATATGCTTTCAGAACTAATTAACCTGCATTAAACAACAACCTGTCACAACAGCCACTTTTGCTTCTTCCATTGATTGGCTGCTTGAGACAGTTTAACTATATTAATTTTTATAGGAAACTTTGCACCATATAGCAGCATGTTGCCGAGAAGGTAGGATTATTAGGGGAAAGTGAGGGTAAGTGTTTTATGATAGAATATGGGTAATAAAATTACTGATGTTTCAGATGGCGGTGTCCATGTACTGTAGACTAGGATTTGCCAAGAAAAAAGGAGTTGAAGCTAATGACGTTGACATGCATCCATCTTGGAGAGATATCAGACCCCAAAGCAAAAAGTATGTAGCGCTCACTTTTCAAATTTTCGTGTGTGATTATATCTCTCAGAGAGACATATTGTTTTTGTGCTTCACGTCTGTTCGCCTGTCTGTCATAAAATCTTGTCCTGAGAACTCTTACATCTGTAGTTGGATGTAGCAGAAACTTGTTTGAAAGTTTCAGTGTGAGGTCTAGTTGCACATATCGCTTTCGTGTTCCATTAAAATGTTTTTTTTCATTGAGTTATGGCCCTTTGTATTTTCAGAATTAAAAGTTTTGCCCAAAGAGCTCGCCCAACATCTGTCATAGGATTTAACCAACACTTGCTGGGAAGGATCAGTAGGGAATTTACTTGAGCAGATCCCTTTTGTGCTGGTTCTATGAGTTTTAGCATTCAGTTCAATAGGGAAATGTTTTTTTTCAACATGTTCCTTAAATGCTAGTTTTTTTTATATTAATGCATATGTAAATTTTCAGGACATCCCAAGAACAGTTGATTATAGACTGGGGAGATGCCCTATCTGATGTCAATGAAATGCCAGCAAGTCCATCACCTGTCAGTACAACAGTTCAGGTTGCTGACCTAGTCAACCTGGAAACTGCCATGGGTATGTATTCAACTAGGTGTCGGGTTTCAAAGCAATGCACACACTGGCATTGTGTCAGTGGTTCCAGACAAGTGAAACACTGAAGCTGATTTGATAAATTATTGTACATACAGTATTGCTGATTCGATATATGATGTATACATACAGTAATGTTTGGGCTGAAGGGGTTCACAAATTTTATTTGTATACAAGCTTATATATCGTGATTATTCAGCAAATTGAGTTCTTTGCCTTTATTCAATTAATATTTTTAATGTAAACCAGGGGTCCTCAGTGGCCTGGTGGTCTAAAGTGCTGAAGCAAGGTCACTTACCTCCAAACACTTATGTTGTAGGTTCTATATGAGAAAGTTTGCCAGTAACTTAATGTTACAGGAAGGATGGTAGTGCTACTCTCATTAATTCTGAGGTCTGCCTCCACCAATAAAACTGGATATACCATACCATATATAACCTGAAATGTGTTGAAATGGTGTTAAACCCCATAGAATAAAACCCAGTATATACTAACATGTCCTTTTTATCAATTATCTTGCCATCAAATTGTTGTATATGCAGGTGTAAGTTGGTAAATGGAACAGCCAAATTCCTGAACACTCTGTAACTGCTTTGTGTTGATGTTATGTTTATTCGTTACATTTCTTACTTCATAATCTATTGTAATATCTCTGAAAATCGGTTAGATCAGTCAATAGCTCACCTGACTATTACTCCAGCAGTCATGTGCTCGAATTCCTGCTTGTCCACAGTCTCCATGATGATTGATATAAGGCTCATTGTTATTCATCACCAACCGCTGATTCAAAGTTCATATCATAACATATGACCTGATTCAAAAATATTGTTCACAGATTCATGGAAATTCTATATACCGTATTTACCCTATGTATTGGGATACCCTATGTATTTGGATGCCCTATGTATTGGGACAACCTTAGTTTTCAAGAAAATAATTTTTTTTTTTAATAATCAAAGCTTGGACGCATCACAATTTTTAAAAAAAAAAAAAATTTTGGCTACGAAGTTTTGGGTTACCTATAAATTTTTCATTATATCATTAAATATGTTGTGACATAAAATGACTGTTTACAGGTATACGTTCATGGAAAAATAACAACAAAATTCTATATTGGCTCAATAAAAGAGCAGCATCACAAGGACATATATAGGACCTTGTTCACAATTGATTTTTAAATTGATATTAAGCACATGGTCCAGTGGTAAAGCATGGAATTCAGGATTAATGGGTTGTGAGTTCATCACCACTACCATATCTTGTGTATTTGTGCATATGGTTTGAATAGTACTGATTCTACACAAGAAAACTTCAAGAAAGATTTGTTAACATTGTAAAATAATTTATGTAAAATATTAGATATATATTTAAGTTTAAGCAATATTTCTGTATTATAGATAATGGCTCTGTTGGTGCTGCAAAGAGGATAGCCTTCCTGTTTGATTCCACTCTCACAGCCTTCCTCATGATGGGAAATCTGTCACCAGTGAGTTGACTCTATTATAGAACAGAATGCAATAGTTATATTTTATTTTTGGCTGAAATCTATCACAAGTGAGTTCACTCTAGTATACAACAGAATGCAGTAATTATATTTTATTTTTGGCTGAAATCGATCACAAGTGAGTTCACTCTAGTATACAACAGAATGCAATAGTTATATTTTATTTTTGACTGAAATCTATCACAAGTGAGTTCACTCTAGTATACAACAGAATGCAATAATTATATTTTATTTTTTACTGAAATCTATCACCAGTGATGTGCTAGTAAAGAACAGGACATGATTATATTTTACTGTTTATTGAAATCAATAAACAGTGAGTTGACTCAAGTATAGAATGGAATGCAATAATTATATTTTATTTTTGGCCAAAATCTGTCACCAGTGAGTTGACTCTAATAAAGAAAGTCATAACTATATTTTACTTTGGACTGATGTATATTACCAGTGGGTTGTCTCTAGTATTATGAAAAGAGCAGTACATACATGTATATATATTTTTTTTACTTAAGCAAATATAGCTTATCATAATACAAAATACATAAAACATGTTTGTGACATATGCAATTATAGAAAGAATGATAATGTATGATTATAAAATGAAGTTGAGAGCTGTCATGGATTATTAAGATAAAGAGAGTGCAGAAAAACTCGACCGTATGGCCAACCCGATATTGAGACTACCCTGCTATTATGGGCATTTCTTTTAGAGACTGACATTTTTCTTTATTCAGTGGTTAACTCTGATTGTATTGGCACTCAACTAATATAACCACCAATGATGTCTGGTTCTGTGCAACTTTTGCAGACCATCCTAACAATCACACAAGCTGCAAGTTGATGCAATTTTTTGACATATTCAATTCAATTCAAAAAGTCTTCAATCATTTTGCCATTGTTATAAAATGTGTTAAAATTGTCAAGCTTGATTTAATAAGATTTTGTAGTAAAGACTTCCATTTATTGTTGTATTGTCTCATACTTGCAGCTGCAAAAGTGGAGTTTGAGTGTGGCACTTTTGTAAATTACATTTGTATTCCTTAAATGCAAAACTTTATAATGACCTTGGAAAAATAGGTCTAATAAAAAAACAAGAGCTACTCAGAAATAAATGTACACTTTGGTACCTGAGATGGCCATATTATAGGAGTTTTATGGTATAATGTACAATATTATATTTTTCAGATATAGTCCATATTGAGCAATAATATAAAATTTTATATCCTTTATATATATTTGGAACAATAATCATTTTAAAAACACTTGGACTGTTTAATGTTTATGTACATACACTGTGGTCCTGTTTAAACATGGTCTGCAGGAGCCATAGCCCAAAATCTCATTATAAACTGAACTTTGTAATAAAATGTCAGTATGGAAATCTCATTGTCATTTTGTGTAACCAACAGGTAGGGCTATCTCATTAGCAGTAGAAATCAATGGAAGTATATTTCTTTCTGTTTTCTTTCAATATTATTATGTTACTTATCATGAAATGACTGCTTACACTCTTTCATTTGCTGTACTGGTAAAGACAGGAAGAGCTTTAAGACTTATGTGATGGTACTTTGTCCTTTGTCAGTCATTGTCCATAGCAATATTTTTTCTGAACTCACTATGCAAGTTACATGCAGTCACTTAAATTAAAATTTTGTTCATAATTGATATAAATCGTTTCTATGAATAAGGGACGGTACAATGATCCTTTTTTAGATACATGTAGCATATACGTTTATGGCGCTTTCAGTTATTTGTTGGAAAGTTCTATTACTGAATAAACATTACTTTATTTTAAGGGTTTGAAGAGTCATGCTGTCACTATGTTTGAAGTTGGAAAACTGAGTGACGAATCATTGGACAGTTTTCTGTCTGAACTGGAAAAGGTGGGTACCCTATGTGAATGTCTTTACAGTGACATAAAAAAATTATTCTTGATCAGATTTATTTGATACTGTTCTTTTTGTAAATATTATTCTATTTTTAATGATAAACAGTCCTTAACTCCTTTGTGTTTATAGAGGGAGTGTAAGTCAAAGTAAAAATAAATGCTTGCATGAAGTTTTACCCCTGTTTGTGCATGCTTTCATCTGCCAAATTGGCTCCCGATGACTGACTTCTGACAGGGTTTATGTTTATTAATAGATATTTGTTGTGTATAACTTTAAAATACATGTCAAGTTTGATACTTGTCAAAGTTGGTCAAGTTTTACATGAGTTATGGCCGTCTTTTTACTTAATTTTTTATGCAATTTACTAATATGTAGGGGGATGGGCCTCCCAGTCCTTTGGAGAAAATTAAGAGTGGATAAGTGGTCCAGTGGTTAAGGCCTTGGACTGTGAAACCAGGGTCTGCTGGTTCAATCAAAGATCCTCCAACTTTAAATTATTACCACTCTTTGGATGGGACTTTAACAAAAAGTGAGGTCCCATGTGTCACTGCTTAACACCGGGCATGTAAAAGAATCAGGAAAGCTACAAAAGGATCTTCTGTATCTCTGCACTATCCTCCAAAAATTTAAAATAACTAATACTTGTCAGGAGGTGTCACCCATAATGGAAACCATCATCGTCCTTTGAATACATTTCTAATTTGAGGGCAAGGGAAAATGCTCCAGATAACAAATAGACAAGACAAAAATAAGTAGACGAAAATAATACAAGGTTGTTTTATTTAAAAAATATAATTTAAATTATTTTGTCATTGATAATATTATTCATCTATTCAGAAATGTTCTGTTTGATCATGGCTAAAATTTTGTCTGTAATAACCATAAAACATTTGAGATGGGACCTTGGGAAACAGGAAGATATGCTTCAAAGAATAGGTAGAGCAAACGTTCTCACACTGGCATCCCCATCCAGAGCGATTTTTGTCTAATAGAACTGTAATTCTAAAATAACACAATGGATTTGCTTCAAACTTAAATAAGAGTTGCTCACCATCGCCTGCATCATTGCACACAATATTCTTAACTTTCCCATAATTTTCCCCAGTTTCTTAATTGAATTTTCAGGTTATGTTTTTTGGCTTAGCCAAGGGATTTCCTTCAAAATTTAAACGACTGTTTCTCGCCATCCCCAGCATCTTTATACCGGGTAGACAAGGTCCATAACTCTCCCTCCATTTTTCCTAACTTATGTCCCCTTTTAACTTAGAATGTCAGGTTAATCATTGTGTACAGTAGATCTGTAATTAAAACACTACTGTAGGAATTCGCCTCAGACTTGAAACAACTGTTGTTCACCATTACTTTGTTATATATTTTAGAGTGTTCTATTCTTATAATTACTAGGTTGGTTTTGAGGCAGAGGGTGAAGCCAAACGATATTTTGTGCATGCCCTGATGTTACGGGACACTGTGCGCTTCCTTCGTTATAATAAAAACTTGTGTTCCGAGATGGAGTCTGGCTCGGCTGTGGACTTGATACGATGCGAGAGCTTGTTAAGTCTTGATCCATCTACACGGTCCAGGGTGCTTAATAAAAACTACAGGTACATAAAAACTTATATGAGATTTTCAAATACGAAAAAGTATTTCACAAACTATTGTATGAGGTTTAGATGTCACCCCTCTCATTTTATATTGATATTGAAAACAAGTAATACAAAGAAATAATCAAGAGGCGTTGATTGCAAAATTGGTTTAACATAAAAAAAAAATGATATCTAGAGGTGACAAATTCTGGCAAATATTTAGCTGTACATGAACAAGTTAATTTCAATATTTACTTGTCAGTAGGTGAAATATACATGTCTGTATAAGACAGTTTCACTTAAAACAAAACAAATGACAAAAAAAAAACTTATTCTCATAGCTTTCAGAAGCCATTTAATGAAAATTGTTGTTCGATTGCCATGAATTGAAGTGATTTTAAAATTGGAAACATGAACACCACCCTCGCATATTAATTAAAGAAAACGTTATCATGATGTTGAAAAAAAATGATTGCAGTCACCTAATTTTTACATCGAACAAAATGTATGTATAGAAACATCTTTAACTAAAACAATCATTTTTTATTTAAAAAAACTACAATAAAAACAAATCTCTTACTACATAAAAACATGGGTTGAATTATGTGGCATCCGTCATCTTACCAAAATTTCCAGAAGTAATATTAATGCCATTTTTGTTACATTTTATCTGAATGTCATTATATCATACAGAGAATTATTAAAAGGGAATATATCAGTATTTTTCAAAAAATCTGAATTGGCTAAAAACATTTATTTCCATTACATATACAGTCAAACCTGTATAAATGGTCACCTTTATTAAGCAGCCACCTGTCTTAAGCAGCCACATTTGCTATTTCCCATTTCTATGCTTTCAGAGCAATTAAACCTGTATTAAGCAACCATCTGTCTTTAAAGGCCACTTTTTATCCTTCCCTTGATTGGCTGCTTAAGACAGATTTGACTGTATATATATAATCACTGATCCTGCATTGCTAAAAGGATATCTATTTAAACATGCCAAAATATTATATTGAAAAGGGATTTCCTAACTTGGGCTAAGCGCATAGGTTGGACTAAAATGGATTTCCCGCTTAAAATTGCAACATACTTTGTGACGTATTAAATGAGTCACGCAGTTACATTTTGATTTCAGTATGATCTGATATACATGTTTACACATAATACAATTTATTTCACCTTAGAAAGCGTCTGAATGACAATATGAAGGTAATTCAGTGCTGTCTATTTTTAGAATGGGGATTTCGTTTCAAGTTTTACACTCCAATTTAAATATTGATCATGTCACGTTTTGGTGAATTTGACATACTGAACTATTTTGATTTTATTTGTTAATGAAAATAAGATGCGCTTTATCTATTTTTAAATAATTTTTTTTTTTTTGAGACATTTATAGAGTTTTTCCCCGATATAATCCCTTTAAATTACAAAACGTTAATATGGCCACTTTATCCAGCCATTAATAGACATAAATATGTGTTGCTTTGTGTCATTTTTTCCAGTTGTGGAATGTAAAAATGACTGAATTGTTTCCCTTCCACTTCTGTTTGGATGACATGACAAAGTAGAATAACTAATGTGTATTTTAGCTTACTGGTTTCCATGGCACCACTGAGTTATGAGATACAACCAGTGTCCAGCTGTACACCACAACATATAGGGCCAGCTATACCAGAGGTCAACTCTGTATGGTTCAAGATGTATATGTACACCCTCACAGGCTCTGGACCACCATCTTTGTTGCTTGTTAAAGGGACCAAACTCCGTAGATTACCAAAGATTTTTCTTGTAAGTCTTGTAGGGATTTAGCTGTATATTGCTGTTTTAATTATTACACTGTGGCATCATTATAACATGATTTTATAAATGTTATAACAATTAATGATTATCAATCTCTATATTAAACTCTTTGTCTCGAATTTTCGGCATATGCCTTCATCAGCAAAATAGCGATAAAATTTTAAAAACTAAGTCACATCCATCTTGTGAGATCATTTCATTTTGTTTCAAAATGAAATGATCTTACAAGATGGATGTGACTTAGTTATTGCTATTTTCCTGATGAAGGTGTAGGCCAAAAATTTGAAAAAAGAGTTTAATATAGACATTGATATTATATTTTTTTCCCTTCAGAGGATTCATGGTAAAATTGATGATTATATTTTTAAGTCTAAAGTTAATTTCTATTTTTTGCGATACATGTGTGCTTTTTCTTCAACTGTGACTGTGTTTGTATGTCAGTTGCACCAAAATAATATGTGATAATATCTATACATACATGTATTTACATTAAAACTGACATCACTAATTAATTCTCTGTTTGTTACACATTAACAAAAAGTTTTTATCATATTTTGCAAGGAAATATATGGAGAAGGAAAGGTAACTGATTGAAATTTGTGAACGCTCGCATATTTACACAAAATTTTGCAAAATCTCATTTTCAGTTATCTTGTATTCCATTCATTTGAGAAACACAAATCAAAATTTCTACATTGCAAAATAAATTCTTATCAAAACAATATCATTCCCAACAATTTGTGTTTAAATGTGTTAAAAGTACTCATGATTACAAAATGGATATACTGCAACTAAAATAACAAGAAAAGAAAGTTTACTTCAAATCTCAGTATCTTTAATTCAAGATCATTTTGCATGATTGAAAAAATTTGAAACATCTAAACTTACATACAACTAACATTTAAATACAAGAAATAAGTTGCCTGTGCATTATGATCGATTAATTGCCAGATAATTAATCCTTCATTGCTATTTTATCAACAATTAGTCAGGAGTTGCAAGTTTCCTTTCCTTCTATATACATTCTTGGTTTTTGCAAGAAGTCATTCAATGTGAACTACTGAAGACCTTTTAAAAGTAGAAGTCTTTATTTATAATTTTAAGACTATGATCATTTGACTATAATGCATGTGTTAAAATAGAAGACGCCATTCACCTGTCAGCTTCATTCTCCAAATTATTGAAGATTAATTGATTGATTGAATAGTTAGTGTCATTTTTATGCCATTGAGGGCTAACAGACAATCAGTTAACCTAATCCCTTTTTCCCTGCGATCCTGAAAGGTTAACCAATGATCTAGCACACCCATCTCTGCATGTAACTGATAACTTTACCACTTGAATCAGCAATGAGAGACGAATGATAATGAAACAGTTTGTTGTATATCAGTTATCACGGAGACTGTTGCCGGATGGAGATCGAACTCCAACCCCTGGATTGATAGTCAGACATGTTAACGACTGAGCTAATCGGGCCCGGCTAAATTATCTCAGAATACAATAGAAAAATATTATACTAAAACAGAAAAATTAAAGAGTTAAAGTTGTCATTCATGCATGTAACTTGATATGTTGAAATAAAACAGGTAGAAAGGCAGTCCATTGATGATTTTCACTGATGATGTCATTCATTGATGAGGTGGTATAACATGGTTACACATTTGAGTTTTTCTGTAATGCAATCTTCTTAACATGATTTGGTTCTTTGACCCCACAGACTTTAAGGTTAGGTATATTGTAATTAGGAAATTTGCAACCGTATATTACGAGGTTTTTAATGGTTGCAAATTTTTTAACGCGACATCACAAGTGGAGCCATTAAAACACATTTGTGACCATTTAAAACCTCATATACGATTACAAATTTCATAATAATGTATTTTTAACTCTATTCTAATGCACTTATACATTGCTCGCTGAGCCAAGTTTTTCAACAACTAGCGTTCTAATTGAAAACGTAGCTGAATGACTCATATCAGCAAAAAATGCTATAAAGTAGTTTCTGGTATTCTGTGGTTGTTCTCCGCCAATGAAACTGGATATGACATATACATGTACAACCTGAAATGTGTTGAAAATGGCATTAAACCCTATTAAAAGATATAAAAAAAGCTTAAAAAACTTCTATTTCAAATAAACATGTCTATTTAATTGTTGTATATTTGGTTGTGGAAAGAATCAGGAAAAAAGCTGAATCTGTATTTGTAAATACTTCAAGTTTGCAAATGTTAAATGTATTAAAATTTAAAATAATATAATAAATAATAAAAAAATAGTATTTAAAATAGAAAGAGTTAATTATATTTTATGTACTTCTTTTTCTTCAGGAATATGACCGTCTTCTTGTAACCACTTGGGGTCATGACCCAGGCGTGATAGCTAGCTCTAATATACTGTTAACCTTGAACGACGCCCTCTCGCATTCCGCTGTCTTTGTGCAGGTCACTGTTATCTTGTTATTTACAATTTATGTTTAAGAATGAAGTTTACATTTTACCAACCATTAGAATTGTTAATAAAAGATTATCAGTTTTCTCACATTTCATCTGGAAATTAAAATTTACCTGTAGTGCCATCAAGGAAAAATTATATGCAGCATTTTATCTCACCATTGCTCATGGATTTGAGCACTTCTTGGTAAAATGTGAAAATGTTACTTGCATACCGCACCTCATTCTGAGGTTTTCTTCACCAATACAACTGAATGCCATAAATAACCTGTTATGTTAAATATTTTTTAAACCTGTTCGAGAAAATGTTCAAAATATTAGTGTGCATGTTTTTTTAAATTTAGATATATATATATATATATATATATACATTTGCTTTTATATGATCTAGACATGAAATCTACTGTATGTTTATCTAAGGAAATGTTGAAAACAGAACTTTTCTAAGATTTGGAACATTATTCTCAATAATTTGACTGTTTCCGTATTATATTTCCCATAAATTACAGGCACATGGGTGGCAATCTGAGGGAAAAACTGTACATATACCATTCCCACTGGATAAAAATACAGGTAACTAATTACTGTAGGTGCTATTAAGTTTAATTTATTTTAACTCTATTGCGAAGTAAGCTCAGAGTTTGTGATGTTTTTTTGTCCATGGATGAGTTATTGCCCTTGCATTAACATTCAGTATTTGCCATATTGTAATTATTTCGGAGTAAACTATTTCCACAGTTTTCAGGCAATTGACATGATACTTTGTTGTTTTTTTTATTTCATTTAGGCTGAACCATGTGTTTCATGTTTATGGCTAAATTTATTTACAATATTGCACCTTAATGACTTGTTGCCTAGGTTGTAGACCCTACATTTCTGTGATAAATGTGGTACATCACTGCCATTACATTGTATGGGTACGAATCAGTTTAAGTGATAGCTTTAGTTATATATTTAAATAATACTTTTACTCACACAATTTCCACAAAATTTTTACTTTGCTATCTTTCCGTAAGCTAGAGCTTTAACTGTAAGCTTTGCTATATTTCCCCATGCTATAGTTTAAACTTTAAACTTTGCTATCTTTCTGCAAGCTAGAGCTTAAACATTAAACTTTGCTATATTTCCCCAAGCTATAGTTTAAACTTTGCTATCTTTCTGTAAGCTAGAGCTTAAACTTTAAACTTTGCTATCTTTCTGTAAGCTAGAGCTTAAACTTTAAACTTTGCTTTTTTCCCCCCAAGCTATAGTTTAAACTTTGAACTTTGCTACCTTTCCCCAAGCTAGAGTTTAAACTTTGAACTTTGCTATCTTTCCTCTAGCTATAGCTAAAACTTTTAACTTTGCTATTTTTCCACAAGCTATAGATTAAACTTTTTACTTTGCTATCTTGCATTTCAGGATCATTTGCAAAAAAGCATTTTCACAACCACAGTGCAATACAGAGCCTGAGCAAACAAGTTGATTTGGAACACTCGTGTGGCTACATTACGTTACTCAACACGGGGCGTGAATCTCGATCTGTCTGGAAACATGACGAAGATGACGACGAATTTGATTTCAATACAAACTGTATAAAACATGACAGTGTAGAAGGAAGTATACATTCCACTGATAGCAGTAATCACATTTTAGATGAACCATTAAATGGTGTAAAGGACCGGACCTCGGCAGCCATGTTGGCAACTGAAATAGATCTCCTTGAGAGTGAGAGTGATGAAAAGGGAGATAATCCTGAAAATATAAAAGGAGACATGAGTCTTGATCTCAAGGGTGACGGGACAGAAACATTGGTGGAGGAAGAATGGAACTTGTTAGAATGTTATTTTGGTGTTCCACTATTTGAATCTGGAATAAACAAACAAATTTTTGAGCGCATAGTATCCCAAGGACTTTTCCATTCTAACTGGTAAGCTTCAATTTTCCATACTAACTGGTAAGCTTCAATTTTCTAAGCTTAAGGCCAGAAGGGTTTATGCATTTTTACATTGTCTTTGGTCTGTTGCTGTCAATTAGCAGCATTTTCTCTGAAACCAGTAGTTTATTTATACTAAAATTTCACATGAATGTTACTCATATATGTCAGACATCCACAGGCAATGTCTAGTTTGCTCAGCACATGATAATTTCGAGCGGGACATATGAATTGACTGAGTTTCTTGTTCAGACTTAGAATTGTATTTACATGTAGTTTTATTTTGGACTTGCTGTTTGAGCATTTCTATTCAGAGAATTACAAATAGCTTTAATTTCTCAAATTGCATCTTCAATTCATCCGGCATTTAATTTATGTGTGCCTCATCACCGGCTTTTTAAGCTGAAATTTAGAAAGAAATCTATGGATAATGGGGTATATGTTAAAAAGAACTAAATGTACGTGTGTATTGCAAATGATTAGTGTAACATTGTTTTGGTAGGTTTATTTTAATTTGGTTAGCTGAATACATTACTATCCTATACACTGTGAGAGGTATTGTAATCTTTAAACTGAAATATTTTAAATAAATAAATATAAATACTTCCACTTTGAGGACATGTTGAATCTAATATCTTTATCCTGTTTTGCAGCCTACAGGAGTTGTTGAATTCTAGTAGAAAGCTCTCCCTGAAGTTGTTAAACTTCATAGCCCAATATCAGGTAGGTATACAGCTTCTATTTACTTTGATAAATCTTTGCATTTATTTCTTTAATCCATTCTGATTTTTACACCTTCATAATAATATGAAGTTGGGGTGCTTATAATATATATAGATTCGCTCTGTCCACACTTGTGATTAAGTTGCGTCAACTCTTCTTGCAATGCGGTTCTTTCTACAAGAGTAACTCACCCTTTCACAATTTCTTGTGCAGAAGTAATAGACCCTGATGTTTCTCCTCTTCTCCAACCTTTGTACAGCATTTCTTATATACACTTATTTTGTTGTATTTACTTGCAGGACTCTTCCAGTGGCATTGAGACACAAGACAGCCTAAATGCTAACAAAGATCAAACTGTACCATACCCCACTCAGTGTCTTATCTTCAGTGAAGGTGTCCTGAAGAAATGGGAGGGGTGTTGATGAGTTTACACATTTAACAAAAGGAAATCAGAAAAAACAACAGCATTGTTCCCTTTGAAACATCAGAATGATTGTACTTGAGGTTTAATGTTGGCATTATTAATACAGAATAAAAATGATATTAGGACAGTCTTTGATAAATAGATAATTTCCGGAAATTTAATTACTAAAGAAGAGTTATTAATTAAATTCTGAACAGATTTTTTATGTATTTCAATGAGTATACTACTAATACATTTGTGTTACAATGTGTAAGAAATATTGCAAATTGTGTTATAAAGTGTAAGTTATTGTACATTTTGTATTACAATGTTTAAGGTTCTATACACTTGTGTAACAATATGTAAATCTCTACACATTTGTTGTAACAATATGTAAATCTCTACACATTTGTTGTAACAATATGTAAGTCTCTAAACATTTTGTGTAACAATATGTAAGTCTCTAAACATTTTGTGTAACAATATGTAAGTCTCTACATATTTTGTGTTACAATATGTAAGCTTCTATACACTTCTGTTGCAATCATTATACATAATCACCTACTTAAGCTTTAGAAGAAAAGTATGTATGTAAATTTGATGTTTCTTGTTCAATATAAAATATGCGGTTGCTAAAGACCAGTGTAGGTTTTATGTATGGTGCAGTTGTCAGTAGTGCAATTCACTGCAGCTAAAAAATGCAATAAGTTATTCTGATATGGTCCAGTCATTGGTGATTCCGGCAAACATTCCCTTCTTATTGACCAAACGTTATTATTGTTATTGGATATGTAAATAGTTTGGTGGTTGTAACCAGGATATGAGAGTTAGAAAGCTGACATTTTAATGGCATTTTGTGGTGATTGTTTAGGTCAAGCACAAAAAACAAGACCTTGGTTGAATCTGTCTTTTGGAGAATGTATGCTTAAACAACTTGCTTAGAGTATAGTTACAAACATGTGGTAAAAATGTGATTTTGGGGTTCTGAGGTATGCTGCTGATATAGGGACTCCACTGTGTTAAATGTTAATTTATGGAATCCATGTTGTCATAGTCTACTTGTAGTACACATCACGCATTTGATAATTGCCATTTCTCATCACATGATGAATGTATGTAGAATTTACAAGTGAACCAACAAAATTGTAACCAATTTGATATTAGATATAACAAAAACTACTGAAAGTAGATTATTTTCTGATACTTGTATTTTTTGTAAGTTAGGTATTTTGCAACATGAAAAAATCAGTTCATAAACAGCTACCTGTTGCTCCTATATGTAGAATGGGCAGCAAAGCCAAACCATTGTTAAATCTTACATGAAATGATATCCTTGTTTATGTATATGTCTTTTGAATGTAAGACGGATTTCATTGTCCAAGGAGAACTTAATTGATCAGTGAAGGGCTAGTTTGTGATTGTTACTTGGCAAATGAAACTTCAAAAAGATATTCAACTGCATTTTAATAACACCAAGGACACAAATTATTAAAAGTTGTTTTTTTTTTTATTTAATTGTTTAACTAATTTATTTGTACAGTTAAACAAATTAAGTCTAATTTGAACTAAACATTTGGATTGACCTACCTGAAGTTATACAATTTCTCTCTGGATCATTTTAGCTGCTATTCTTACTGTTTCTATGGTAATCAACCTGCCTGCATTTAGTACCATTTCTAGTCCAATGATTTACATATACAATGGCACCAACTACCTATGTTCTCATAACTTCCTTCATCACACTGAAGATATTGACTTTGTAGATTAGAGATGTAAGGCCTTGTAGGTATAAAATGTGGGCCTAGGGTGCCACTATACTGGCCATTTATCATGTAAAGCAACATGTTTGGGAACATAATTAATTTTCTAAATGTTATTTTGTTAATTTTCATATCCCCTTCTCTCTTATCCATAGCCTTGGGAAAACTCTTTAGATATGTTTCACTGGACATTGAAATATTTTCAAACTCCACAAAAGTATTTTAATTTAGTGTTTGCATGGACAATCATCATTTTTCGGTTAGTGAAATTATTTGCTTTGAAGTTCGGGTTCTGAATTAACCACCTGATCTATACTTAATCTCACCTGAGAAATCTTGCCACAGTTATTGTTGATATTGAACAAGATGTTAAAATGTAATTTCCTGACTATGTAAAATGATCAATTTTATTGTTCTTGCAATTATTGTTTTTCAATTTTTATTTGTATAATGGTTTTATTTTTAAAAAATTGAATTTGAAATCTATGCTGATAAGTTCTGTCATTCCCTCAGTGCTGAAATTAAAAACTAAGTTTACATACCAGTAGTTTATACACGTTTTCCTATTTGCACAGTTATAGTTATAATGTGAGAGCTACCTTTGGGAGGAAGCCCATTGCTCAATCACAAGATAGAAATACAAAGTTTGTTTGATACATATTTCAGTAGGTACTGTAAAAAGTGGATGTGCTCCAGCTTTGATGCCTGTATGTATTCTACTGCTTGCATGATATATGGTTTAAACTTCTTTATTTTACTTTGATTGTGAAACAAGTTATTACAACTAAGACAAGTCACGCTTGAAGTCTTACTAGATAAAACCAGTACTAAACATATGCGGATAAAGTGTCTTGCTAAAGAACGCCACAGGAGATCAAACACAACCCTTCGATCCTTGTTCCAACGCTCTACCACTAGACCATGCACTTCACTGTTTGTAATTGTATAATATATAAGGAAAGGATAAAGAAACACTGGATGAATTTCAAAGCCCCATTATCAGATATTTATAGTTTTAGAATATGTAGGTAAAGGTATTTCATTAATTATTTTGTCAATAATTATGATAATATTGACAAAATAATGAATATACCTTTACCTACATATTGTATAACTGTAAATATCATTTTCAGTAGTTTGATAGAGCCTGGTTGATAATTGAGCTTAGAAATTCACCCGGCATATCTTTATCCTTTCAGTGTATAGGCTGAATCCATCAACACTGCTAGTGTGAAAAGTAATATACATGTATACGTACATGTACATTTATTTTAATCATTTGGTTTTATTTGTGCAATATAACTTTTGATGATTGTTATCAATATTGTAATATAGATTTGTGAATAGAAGTAGTGGTTAGAAATTGTTATTGATGAATAATTTAATTTATTTGTTGGCATGTTTTGTTGAAATGTTTATCATACTTCCATTATCTTCCAATATACATGTATAAAAGTTTATATGAATTGGGTATTTACTAATTTATTATCCCTCTGCTTCAGTAAAAGTAGGCTTTTGTATGAATTGCATTGTAATGAAGTAAAATCTCTCTCTCTCAAGGTTCTTTTGTGGTAGAGTGGTCTAAGGCACCATTTTAAGATCACATACCTCTCACTGCTAAGGGCATAGGTTCAAGTTTCGCTCATTCAAACAACTTTTGTGAGAAAGATTGCCAGTAATTTGCAGAAGGACGGTGGTTTTACTCAGATTCATTCTGAGGTCTTCCTCCAACAATAAAACTGGATATGCCATATTTGACCAGAAATGTGTTAAAAATGGTGTTAAACCCCATTCTCTCTCTCTAATCATCATCTCTAACAAGTGAATCCCTCGTTACAATTTAATTATGTCCCATTGTATAGATAATCTAAAATTAAACCTCCAAGTAATGGTATCCTCCCCTCAGAAGCCTTTTTTGTCACATAGCAATAATGTTGCTTGACAGAGGTTTTCCTGTATGTACATTGATCAGTTGATATAATATATGTCTTCTTGTCTTTGGTCACACTTATGTGTTCAACTTCCTTGTATTTTGTGTGTCTCTGATGTAACTTTGTCAGCAAGGGAGTAAATGTGAAAATAGTTTTTCAAAATGTGCATGATGACAGGATCGCGTCTAGCCAACTCTCTGGTCCCTAAAATGTTTAAAATGATACTACTATATGTATATGGTCTGCATTGAAATGTATTTTTATGTTCCCCCATAGGGGGGAAGCATATAGTCGATGCTTCGAGCATGCGTGTGTATGTCCGTCCATGTGTCACCAAATTCTTGTCTGTAGGGGGGAAGCATATAGTCGCCACTTCATTCGACGTGCGTCCCCAAGTTCTTGTCTGGGCTATTTCTCTTCAACCTGTAGTTGGAATTTTATGAAACTTGCTAGGATGCATCATTACCAAGTGCAGATGTGCATACTGTCTTTGTGTTCCGGTTCGATGATTTTCACGGAGTTATGGCCCTTTGATTCTGTCTGTGACCAAATTATTGTCTTTCATTCTGTCTGTGGTATTCTTGTCCAGGTATGTTGGAATTTTATGAAATTTGCTAGGATGCATCACTACCAAGTGGATGCGCATACTATCTTTGTGTTCCAGTTCGATGATTTTTCATGGAGTTATGGCCCTTTAATTGAGTCTGTGGCCAAATTCTTGTCCGGGCTATTTCTCTACAACCTCAGGTTGGAATTTTATGAAACTTGCTTGGATGCATCATTACCAAGTGCTGATGTGCATACTATATTGTGTTCCAGTTCGATGATTTTTCACGGAGTTATGGCCCTTTGATTGAGTCTGTGACTGAATTCTTGTCCATACTATTTCTCTATAACCCAATGTTGGAATTTTATGAAAATTGCTAGGATGCATCACTACCAAGTGGACATACGCATCATATCTTTGTGTACAGGATCGATGATTTTTCATAGAGTTATGGCTCTTTAATTGAGTCTGTGACCAAGTTCTTGTCCGCACTATTTCTCTACAACCTCAGGTTGGAATTTTATGTAACTTGCTAGGATGCATCATTACCAAGTGCAGATGAGCATATTGTCTTAATGTTTCGGTTCATTGATTTTTCATGGAGTTATGGCCCTTTGATTTTGTCTGTGACCAAATTGTTGTCCACGCTATTTCTCTATAACCCCATGTTGGAATTTTATGAAACTTGCTAGGATGCATCACTACCAAGTGGAGATGCGCATATTGTATTTGTGTTTCAGTTTGATGATTTTCACTGAGTTATGGCCCTTTCATTGAGTCTGTGACCAAATTATTGTCTTTCATTCTGTCTGTGACCAAACTCTTCTCCACTCTATTTCTCTACAACCTCTGTTTGGAATTTTATGAAACTTGCTAGAATGCATGATTACCAAGTGGATAGGTGCATATTTCTTCATAACACTTTTTCGCTACAACCTCTGCTTTAATTTTGTAAAACTAGCTAGGATATGCACATATTGTCATTTTGTTCCGGTTCAATGATTTGCGAATGAGTTCTGTCAAGTGCAGAGCCAAATATTGTTCCTGCTATGCAGTTTGGTTTTTTTCAGCCAAGTAGCCATCAGCACTAAGGCAATATGGTACAGAGTCAAACACTCACTTGGGGAGCATCCATCGGTTCCACCAATATTTTCTTGTTACATGTGTGAATTTGTGTTGCAAGCAACTCTGAATCCAACTTTTGTAAGAAATATATGATTTTTATTTTAGTTTGTAATTTTTTATCCAATTCTGATCCCATCTGTATTATACAAGTAAAGGTACGGGGTAGAAGAGGTTTGTCATTTTTTTTAAACTCACTTGTTAGTGTAATAGACCCTTAAATTCTTGGGAAATGGTTTATATTTTTACTGTCTGATAAATACTAAAAACATATGTTTTTTTCCCATTAAAGCAACAACTGTATTCTTAAGATAGGCATTCATCTTGTATTGATTGATTCCATTTGACAATTATTTTATATTCCATCAATGAATGTCTTCATTGAGTTTAATATCTTTTTTCAGCCAAGCTAAGTGAATGTAAACAATTAGAATCGCATCTTGTCATTATTTTAATTTTTTTTTATGCTTACATCTATGCCCTATAAATAGATGTTTGACCTGTATGTTAGGAACTGTCATTTAATAATTCAGTGATTTGATTGGATAACTGTTGAGAACATTTTAAATTGGCTTATTATAGTATGACAGATCATTTTGAGAGGAGTGTTCGCCAAAATGACCAGTTCAAAGCACGAGGGTAACTAATAACTTTTTGAGATGTTGTGCTATTAACAATGCACATGTACTGATTGTAGCGTATCAGGTTGTTTCAGCTATTATATGAAAATACGAATAAATTATATAGATATAAAAGTTGATTTTTTATGAGAAAATAGGAATGGCCCTGATTATAATATAGGAATGATTTGAATGAAGCTGTAGAATTGTGGAAAGAGTGTTGCCTGCTAACACCACAGGTTGCAGGTTTGATCCCAAGCTCAGTTAGATGCCTCTCAACACACAACACTGAGTACTGGTTCTACCCGGATAGCAGACTCAATGGCTTGTAAGCTTTGAGATTTCTTTGCAGTCAAGCTAAAAATAAATTAAACTAAACTAAAATAAGAGTTGCTTTAATTATAAAATAGGAATAACCCTGATTCTTGAAAAAAAAATCTTATATATTATTGATTGATTTATTTGATAGATTGATTGATTGATTGTGATCGGTCAGTCTGTCCATCGGTCGGTCCGTTGGTCAGTCGGTCTGTCGGCTTTAAAACTTTGATGAACTTTTCCAAGAGACGGTTCTGTCTGTCGTCAACATGTCTTTGAACTTGTCTTTGAACTTGTTTTTAAAACAATCCAACCGCATGTGAAGAGTGCGCGGATGGAACTTATAGGTGATATACTTTACTGGAAGAAGAGACACAGTCAGCAGTTTTGTATAATATTCACTTACGGTAATATTATTACTTTTGTCAGAATACCACTTTTAACATGGTCATAATATACAGGTGCAAGATGTTGACCTTTTTGATGTTTTGACAAATTTTCTTTTTTACCAAATTCCTTTAAAATTTTTACACCGAAATAGTCTCTGACAGCGCATCATCACCCATCAAAGTACTAACCCTGTACTTCATTGCTTAACCTTCCAATACAGTCGGTGCACTTCAACCATGTCGCTATAAAAGCTAGCTAAACAGCGAGGCTGTTGTAAGTGACCTATGTACATTCACTACACTCTTCCCCTCTTTAACCTTTAGGGCTTAGCCCCAACTGCACAGCCTGTGACTTCCTGCAGTTCCTGGCCATATCCTGCCCCATCCCAAGGAAAGAGATTCGTGCAGACGCAGGTTCAAAAGTTAATCCTCGTCGCTATTAAAGTGACAGCGATCACCGATCCAAGTACTAACCCCATTCTTCGTTGCTTAACTTCCAATACAGTCAGTGTACTTCAACCATGTCACTATAAAAGCTATATTAACCCTTTACTCCATAGATGCGCGTTTTACCGCACCAATCACTGAAGGCCTTTGAAGAGTAGGAAGAGTTCAGATTGCTAGTAACGAGCAATCTTAACACTTCCTGCACTGTTTTCCACTCGGTCAGTTAATATAAACATAATTCAACCAGTAATTCAACAGCATTCTATATAAGTTGTCAAAAGGCGTCTATATTAGAGGTGTCCAAAGGTGCTATATGAAGTAAAGGGTTAACAGCAAGGCTGTTGTAAGTGATCTATATACATTCACTATATTTCTAAAAAACGTTATTCAATACAATGTATATTCTAACAAAATGTACATTTCAATCATCCAAAATAAAAAATTTCAAAATTTTGTGATTTTTCATGAAATTTCAATGTAAATATACACAGTATGCTTTATTTGAGGCATAAACTTGCTAAAATGTATTTTTCTTAAAATTTGTCATTTTAGACAATGAGAGTGTAAAAAAGAAGTTATTTTACTTACAACTAATATTTTGGAAAGCCACCCCGATCTCACTCAAGTTTCTCTTATAGATGTAAACCCACCATTGATTTTTGTTCTTTATTCTATAGTAAATAATACAAGTTTGAAGGCTTGTCATTCATAGAGAGACCCAAATGAAAGAAGTAAACTTACATTTAACTGTTTGTCAACCTACCAAAATATGAGGAGAAAAATAGGTGTCATGTGTCTGACAAAGTGAAAGTAGACTTCTGAAATCATGTATTCATACCCCAATTTCCAAGCATCAATTTTTTTTCTAAATTCACAATTCAAACATGACAATGCTTTCAAAATGTTCAAAATACATCAATAATGCCATTCAAATAAAAAAAAAGAGCATTAAAAAAAGTGAAAAAGCATGTTTAAAAAAGAAGAAACGAGGATTATTTATAACTGGCATTATGCGACTACCCCACGGAAGCACTTCTTTTTCCAATGGTGGTACTATGCCTTTAATAGCTATGATGAAATTTTTTTACTATGAAATATAAAATGAACAAGAACCAGTCAGCCGCTGGTTTATATACATTTCAATTTGTTATTTAACTGTCATTACCATAAAGATGCCATATCTGCATTTAAAAATCATTATTGCATGATTTGTAATGAATACTGTTATATGCTATTATAGTACAAACTAATGAATAAAATCAGAAAATTAGCCATGTTTTTATCATTTAATATTTTACCAGAGTAAAACAGAACTTGTAATCATGGGCATAATTGTAGGGTGTGGTTTGATTTATAACCCAAAGACCCATATTTTATTATTTATTTATTCATGTCTCATCATATTTACAACAACATGGAATATAGTACTTTTTTATAAAAAAACATGCCATTTTAAAAAGAATTATATGAAACAATATACAACTCATAAAGTAATTCTTTTATTTAATGTATTTGATTGAAATTTCACATGCAAGTACGATCAAGTCCATATCTCACCAACCACTCAATGTATTTGATTGAAACTTTGGCCAAGACTTCCCAGTCATCAAATGTACTACAAATACTAAGTTAGACAACTATTGCATGAATATAATGCAAATTATTGCCCTTGTTTGACTTAGAAATTTGTGTCCGCGTCACACCTTGGATAATGTTTTACATGCAAATCCCTATCTCAGTTACCATTGAATGTTTCAACTTGAAACTTACACAAGACTTCCCAGTCATCAACCCTACTACCATAACTAAGATACATATCGCATGAATATAATGCAAATTATTGCCCTTGTTTGACTTAGAAATATGTGTCCACGTCACACTTTGGTTAATGTTTTACATGCAAATCCCTATCTCAGTTACCATTGAATGTTTCAACTTGAAACTTACACAAGACTCCCCAGTCATCAACCCTAATACCATAACTAAGATGCATATTGCATGAATATAATGCAAATTATTGCCCTTGTTTGACTTAGAAATTTGTGTCCTCGTCACACTTTGGTTAATGTTTTACATGCAAATCCCTATCTCAGTTACCATTGAATGTTTCAACTTGAAACTTACACAAGACTTTCCAGTCGTCAACCCTACTACCATAACTAAGATACATAGTGCACGAATATAATGCAAATTATGATACTTGTTTGATTTAGAATATCTGGTTAAAGTTTTGTATGCACTAACCATCAAGGTCATATCTCAATAACCACTTAATGTAATTGATTGAAACTTCGCACTAAGACTTCAAGTCATCAAACCTACTACAATAAATAAGTTAGATAACTCTTGGATGACTATAATGCAATATTATTGCCATTGTTTGACTTAGAAAGCCTGGTTAAAGTTTTGCATGCAAGTACCATCAAATCCATATGTCAACAACCACTTGATGTATTTGATTGAAACTTCAGACAAGACTTCACAGTCATCAAGTACTACAATAATTAAGTTAGATAACTCTTGCTTGAAATGGCCCTTCTTTGACTTAGACATTCTCGTTAAAGTTTTGTGCAAGTATCATCAAGTCCATATCTCATCAATCACTTAATGTAGTTGATTGCAACTCAGCAGCCACTGTTGCATGTATTCTTTATACACGGTATTGCAGTTATAAGGCCTACTCAGTTAAGTAAGTTAGATAACTCTTGTTTGCTTGGGTTTGTGATCAGTCTTTATCAAATTTGTACTTTTGTGACAAATAGTCGAGCGCGTTGTCCCTCTGACAGCTTTTGTTTAAATAATATAATTTAAAAATATTAATATTAATTGATATTACCTGTAGAAAAAAAGTTACATGTGTAAATGCTTTACATACTGTAAATTGAAATTGTATAAACATATTGTAATATTTCATGTATTGGGGAATGAAAATTTAAAAAAAATCCTCTGTGTGTAGGCAGAGACATAATACATTATAATTATCTCTGGTGTAGGCCTACAGTCAGTTAAATTTAAATGAAACACTTAAAAAACAATACGTTTGCTTGTGATATGTTAGATAAATGGTAAATGTAATATTTATTTTGTAATGTGATAAAAACGAATCGCAGAGAGCCTTCTCGCATTATATATTTTTTGTCAACTCGTTTAATAAAAGCGCATGAAAGTATGATCTTTTTCGTAACAGTATGATCATTTTAAAAATGTCCTGCGGTGGTGAGATACTTTAACGTTTAGATCAAACTGTACGTGGATACACGCAACGTCTAACGTGATAGTAAAAAATGGTGTTTTTTGCTAGAGGGCGTCCAAACAGATGACTAATCCTTCCTGCACCCTGTTACCTTTTATTAGTCTTCCATAGCTGGTCATGTCTTTTTTCATTTTTATTAAAAGTACAATAAAATGTGTACCAATTACAAGCCGATATTTGTATGTAAATATTTTTTTTCATTCTTTTTAAGCGATTTTACTGATAAATGCCCTGTGTACCGAAGTTGGGTAAACGGCGAATTAAAAAAATCGCCGCAATTTGGCTTTGTCATTACACTAATACTAGATATAGTTAAAATAATACAGCTCAAGATCAATGTCGCGTTAAAGATCATAAAAAAAATGTTCAACCAAGGAAATAAATGAATAGGATAAACGCTTGAAATGCACAAGTTTTGCGTGTGTGTAGATCTGCATGTTTTTGAATTTCTCCCAACTACTGATCTTTATGTGTTGCATTGTCGATTTACTAAATAGATTAAGAATTTAAACTATCGTTAGTATCTATTTAAAAATGCCACGCCCAAATACTGAAGAAAGACATTGCATGTTAACGCCGCTTTTCAAAGCTAGTCATTAACATATATCTTTCTAGGCAATTTAACGTGGCGAGACCAACCATTGCTCGATTAGACAGACTTGAAGCATCCGCCAGATCGCCCATGGCCTGGTCCTTCTGGAACAACGCCAACTTGCCAAGATGTCGTATTCTTATGTCCGTAACGGCACATTCAGCGTCAGTGCAAGTTATGGGTCTTCGATTCACCACATAACTGTTTGCAGGCGGCTAAAACAATTCGGGAATCATTGTCATTGGTCAAAACAAAGTTTTCATAGGTGTAGGTGCAAAACCACCGCAGACAATTCAACTGGCGGAATGTTACTTTGAGTGAAATATAGATTAACTATTTCAAATAGATTGCTAAGTGCGAGTCTACCAAACATGTGGAGAATTTATTAAGTAAATTAAGAAGAAGACCCCATCGATATGGCAATTTATAATAAACTCGATAAATACACTAAATGTTGTGACATTGATTTTTCAATGGAATACATTACTTTATAGATATACATTTGTCTTTTATTATTTTTTTAAATTCCTCCAGTATATTTGAATGTGTCCGTGTACAATCAAGAGTTGAATAATATATCTTTTTAATATTTACACACACTTTACCTCCCCCCGGATATCATCACGGAAAGAACAGTAAAATAAATGCAGTTCGTTTACAAGGGAGTGTGTATCACAGAATCTGCAGTTTTTTATTTGGATTCTCGCCAAGCTATCTAAGGGTTTCAATATATTTGTTTTTGTTTTAAAACGATTTAGTCCCAACGGCTCGGTCAGTTGCACATTTTTTGAATGGGGTTTAACGCCATTGTCAACCCATTTCGTGTTAGATATGGCATATCCAGTGTTATTGGTGGAAGAAGACTCTAAAATGAATCTGAATAAACCCACCGTTCTTTCGCAAGTAACTGGCACACTTTCTCACATAAAGTTTATGAAGTGAGCGGGACTCGAACCTACGAGTGAGAGGTATATGAGCCAATGCGCTCAGGTTCGTAAAATCACCGGAAATACCGCTTGTCGCAGCATGGACGTCTGGAACTGAAACGAGGATAACGTGCTTCGTTACATTGTAAATAAAAAAAGTAATACATGGAAGTATGACAGAGTGTTCTATATATCATTGTGCGACGCTGATTCTTTCATTCATTTCCGTGATGATCTGAAGCAATTTATGATCAGTTGCCTTGTCTACAAACACAATAAAAACAAAAAAAACACGTTGGCCCCAGGCACTGTAAGGCCAAAGGTCATACTACGTGTAATGTTTGTTTATGCAGCGATCACTATGTAGTACTCCATTGTTTTGTTAGGTTATTCTTTACAGTTGTCATCTTACTAGGCTGTTTGTATAACTACTGACGACACTTGAGAATACGATGTAACGTAGCGTCTTCATGCTCTGTTATGGATTTGATTAAGTCACATCAATTTAGTCTGATTTTAGAAAATTATGTTTTATTTCAATTACTCTTACATTTTATTATATAATTATAATTGATTTGTTACACAGTCTGCAGTGGCTGTACCGCCATAACCACTAACGCGATGATTAACGGAAGGTTTATTATACTACTGAAGTTGTATGTGAATATCATGTGTCCCTTTTTTAATTAGAGTTTGAATTAATCAATTAACTAGATAAAACTAGCAATAGCGTATCAGTTGCATGAAATGACATTAAACCATTAGTATCCGTTAAAGCGACTACTAATATCATTTCAAATGTCAAAGTGTGCATGTAATTGATTGCCCGAAGATAAGGAAGTCAGCAGGGCGAAATTTTAAGACCCTACCTGTCAATGTACATCTGATCGGAATGAAGGAAAATATCGTCAATATACAACTATCAGTTAGATTGAACGACTTGTGCGGTTTGTGACAGTGTATATAATTTTCAAATGGATTAAACATACAATTTGTTAGTCATGAAGGTGATTTCGAGAATGAAACATGGATTAAAACTTGTTGCAGCAATTCTATGTTTTTCGGAGTTAATTATTAATATTGACGGTGAGTACTTCAACCATATCTTATACCGTTGATATAATGTTGACAGTTGTTGGCTATATTTGTCATTTATACATTTATAATGCATTAACGCATCAAATGGTTGACCCCACAAACTACAACGCATTCAGTGTGTTTCTGTAAACTTCTATAAATACATGTCTCGAAACACACCGAGGACATATGATGGCTATTGGTGGATATTGTCCCA
This sequence comes from Panopea generosa, assembly GCA_029582155.1. Classification (NCBI taxonomy): domain Eukaryota; kingdom Metazoa; phylum Mollusca; class Bivalvia; order Adapedonta; family Hiatellidae; genus Panopea; species Panopea generosa. Next base: position 60,361,291 of record CM055901.1, read on the forward strand.
AAATCCAAAAAGACAAAAAAAAAAAAAAAATAGAATTTGAAACCATTTTATTACCGAAATATGCAAATATAAAACATCACATATGAAAACAACCGGTTCCTCTCATGGTGTTTGCCTTAAATACATCACACTCAAAAACGGTGCTTGATCTTATACGTTATGGCATTGTTTATCGTTAATGTTAACATATTTCATTGTCATATAAACACATTTTATATAGTGTGTATATATATAGGAAAGAGGTTCAGGTCGCAGGTTCTCTGAACATAAGACGTTTTTTTTTCAGTTTAGTCTTTCTCGAAAAGTTCAAAACCAAGTATCCAATTTCTTGTAATTCATTGAACGGTTGCTGTCCGTGTTGAGTTATAAACAAGTTACGATTATATATCCTGATGTTGCTGGTCGTGTTAACTTATAAACAAGTCACGTTTATATATACTGACGTTGCTGGCCGTGTTGACTTTTAAACAAGTCACGTTTATATATACTAATGTTGCTGGCCGTGTTGATTTATAAACAAGTCACGTTTATATATCCTGACGTTGCTGTCCGTGTTGACTTATAAACAAGTCACGATTATATATCCTGATGTTGCTGGCCGTGTTAACTTATAAACAAGTCACGTTTATATATACTAATGTTGCTGGCCGTGTTAACTTATAAACAAGTGTCGATTGTATATCCTGACGTTGCTGACCGTGTTAACTTATAAACAAGTCACGATTGTATATCCTTACGTTGCTGGCCGTATTAACTTATAAACAAGTCACGTTTATATATACTAATGTTGCTGGCCGTGTTAACTTATAAACAAGTGTCGATTGTATATCCTGACGTTGCTGACCGTGTTAACTTATAAACAAGTCACGATTGTATATCCTGACGTTGCTGGCCGTGTTAACTTATAAACAAGTCACGTTTATGTATACTAATGTTGCTGGCCGTGTTAACTTATAAACGAGTGTCGATTGTATATCCTGACGTTGCTGACCGTGTTAACTTATAAACAAGTCACGATTATATATACTGACGTTGCTGGCCGTTTTAACTTATAAACAAGTCATGTTTATATCTGTCCGTGTTAATCTATATGTATACCCTGACGTTGCTGGTCATGTTTAACTTGTGACATACACATCCGTTCCATTAATGATCCCTTACTATACGTCTCATACTAACCTAGTTCCCTGTTAGTCTTTGACCTCAGTTTATGTTTCACATACAAAATAGTTTCGTCCCTCAGTATGTGTCACATACAAATAATCCTCCTTTTTATTAATCTGATATCCCGTCCGTAATCATTGATTATGTGTCACATACAAAGTAGTCCCCTTTATGATCCCTGATTATGTGTCATAAACAAAGTAGTCCCCTTTATGATCCCTGATTTTTTTTGTCACAATAAAGAAACTCTCTTTATGATCGAAGATTATGTGCCACATACATAGTATAGTCTTCTTTATGATCACGGATTATGTGTCACATACAAAGTATACCCCCTTTATGATCCCTGTGTACGTGTCAAAACAAAGTAGTCCCCTTTATGATCCCTGATTGTGTGTCACGTAAAAGAAGTCCCTTTTCTGATCCCCAATTATGTGTCACATACATAGTATAGTCCCCTTTTATGATCACTGATTATGTGTTACGTACAAAGTAGTCCCCTTTTATGATCTCTGATTATGTGTCACATATAAAATAGTCCCCTTGATGATCTCTGATTATATGTAACATACAAAGTAGTCCCCTATTTTATCCCTGATTATGTGTCACATACAAAGAAGTCCCCTTTATGATCTCTGATTATGTGTCATATACAGAGTAGTCCCTTTTATGATCTCTGATTATGTGTCACATACAAAGTAGTCCCTTTTATGATCCCTGCGTATGTGTAACACGCAAAATAGTCCCCTTTATTATCCTGTATTATGTGTCACATACAAAATATTCCCCTATATTATCTTGTATTGTGTGTCACGTACAAAGTAGCTTTATACTACGAAGATATGTTAGTGTCTATTTATTTAACCACTCGACAATTAACCCCATTTTTAAGTAACGGTTTTGTGAAAACATTTCAAGTTTCTTTTTTTTAAGTTAGTTATGAAGTTAGTTATGATAGTCCAGCAGTTATCCTAGTTATGCAGTGGAATTACGTGAATTTAATATGACCTTTTCAAACAATTAATTATAATAGAACGAGTAACCTTGGTAAACCCTATCACAAAATGTTTTATGTAAATTTTTAATCATTGGAACAGTATGTATGTAACTGTAGAACTAAAAAGCAAAGTCAAAATATGTGTTGGTGTTTAAATAGCATGTCAAACATATGTGTTGACGCTTAACTAGCATAATCAAAATATGTTCGTGTTTAAATAGCATGTCGAACATATGTGTTGATGTTTAAATAACATGGTCAAAATATATGTTGATGCTTAAATAGCATGTCCAACATATGAGATGATGTTTAAATATGTGTTTAAGTTTAGATTGTAGGGTCAAAATATGTGTTGATGTTTAAACATCATGGTCAAAGTATGTGTTGATGTTTAAATGTCATGGTCAAAGTATTTGTTGGTGTTTAAATGTCATGGTCAAAATATGTGTTGGTGTTTTAATATCATGGCCAAAATATGTTTTTCATGTTTAAATATCATGGCCAAAATATGTGTTGAAATTTAGATAGCATGGCCAAAATATGTGTTGGTGTTTTAATATCATGGCCAAAATATGTTTTTCATGTTTAAATATCATGGCCAAAATATGTGTTGAAATTTAGATAGCATGGCCAAAATATGTTTTCATGTTTAAATGCCATGGTCAAAGTATGTTTTCATGTTCAAATAGCATAGCCAAAGTTTGTGTTGATGTTTAAATGTCATGGTCAAAGTATGTGTTGATGTTTAAATGTCATGGTCAAAATATGTGATGATGTTTAAATGTAATGGTCAAAGTTTCAGTTGATGTTTAAATGTCATGGTTAAATTATGTGTTGATATTTAAATGTCATGGTCAAAGTATGTTTTCATGTTTATATAACAAGGTCAAAATATGTGTTGTTTGAATATCGTACTGTCAAAATATGTGTTGTTTGAATAGCATATTGTCAAAATGTGTGTTGTTCTAATAGGATTGTCAAAATATGTGTTGTTCTAATAGAATTGTCAAAATATGTGTTGTTCTAATATGATTGTCAAAATGTGTGTTGTTCTATAAATATTGTCAAAATATGGGTTGTTCTTATAGGATTGACAAAATGTGTGTTGTTCTAATAGGATTGTCAACATATGTGTTGTTCTAATAGGATTGTCAAAATGTGTGTTGTTCAAATAGGATTGTCAAAATATGTGTTGTTCTAATAGGATTGTCAAAATGTGTGTTGTTCTAATATGATTGTCAAAGTATGTGTTTTTCTTATAGGATTGTCAAAATATGTGTTGTTCTAATAGGATTGTCAAAATATGTGTTGTTCTAATAGGATTGTCAAAATATGCGTTGTTCTAATATAATTGTCAAAATGTATGTTGTTCTAATAGGATTGTCAAAATATGTGTTGTTTAAATAGCATGGTCAAAATATGCGTTGTTCTAATTTAATTGTCAAAATATGTGTTGTTTGAATAGTATGGCCAAAGTATGTGTTTTTCTAATAGGATTGTGAAAATATGTGTTGTTCTTATATGATTGTCAAAATATGCGTTGTTTTAATGCAATTGTCAAAATACGTGTTGTTCTAATAGGATTGTCAAAATATGTGTTGTTCTAATATGATTGTCAAAATATGCGTTGTTGTAATGTAATTGTCAAAATATGTGTTGTTCTAATAGGATTGTCCAAATATGTGTTGTTCTAAAATGATTGTCAAAATATGTGTTGTTTAAATAACATGAAAATGCTACTAGTAATGTGATATAAAAATATATATAATAAAAATACACAAAAGCATGTGTAAAGAAACTATCGAAAATGAGAGATTTCAAATTGATGTGTGCTCTCATATAAAAAATGGAACGAAAATACAGAACAGAACAGTATTGAAAACCAGTTGTTCGATTTGGGGGGGGGGGGGGGGGGGGGGGGGGGGGGTGGGGTCACACTTATTTATTCACGTCGACGTGACAGGCTTTTGACTCCGGAAGCACAAACACTAATGATTGTGACCATTGCCTGTGATTTGAAGCATGTCCACTCCTGAACGCATAAAAATACGTTTAAACTTATAAAATATAGCAGTCTTCTCCCGTCATAGTTCAGATTTTGCATATGAGTGGTTCAAAACTAACACAACTTATATAATATAAAAATGCAACTGTTTTAAGAGATAGATTTTAATCTTTCCATCGATTAGCTTCTTAAAACATATTTCTCTTACTGTCTTAAAAAATTTCGAACGAGAAAAAAATCGGTTAACAAAAAAGTGTTCATGTTATTTACATGGTTGGATAGTCACAACACCATGTAAGTACAGGTCATTTGTCAAGCCGCCCACGTGATGGATGGCTGTGTAATTTTAGGCAAAGTGAGACCTCTGACATACCAACATACTCGTGTAATCATAAATAGGAAATACATATCAAACACGTCAGACTGTTTACATAGGTGTGCACCATACTTCATCATATGTCATCACATATTTGCAAAAACATAGACACAAGATACAAAATTGTATTTAAAGTTGGTAAAAGAATATTAGTAATCATTATTTGTGTAAAGTGATTGACTAAGCTTGATAAATATGTAATATAACAAGTTAAACTTATTCATAATATTGAATATACACCTTATATAGTTACAAGACAAAATTTTACACGGTGTAAATATGATGGTGTTTATGTTGACTTCTGGTCTTAAAAAATATAAATGACTGAAATAAAAACAAATACGGGAGAATACAGTTTAAACGTGTATCCTTGTGTAGATATCAGAGTTTATACTTGTGTCCTAGTGTGGATATCAGAGTTTATAATTGTATCCTTGCGTATATATCAGAGTTTGTACTTGTATCCTTGTGCAGATATCAGAGTTTATACTTGTATCCTTGTGCAGATATCAGAGTTTATACTTGTATCCTTAGGTAGATTTCAGAGTTTATACGTGTACCCTTGTGCAGACATCAGAGTTTATACGTGCATCCTTGTGTAGATATCAGAGTTTATACTTGTATCCTTGTGTAGATATCAGAGTTTATACGTGTATCCTTGTGTAGACATCAGAGATTATACTTGTATCCTTGTGAAGATATCAGTGTTTATACTTGTATCATTGTGTAGATATCAGTGTTTATACTTTTATCCTTGTGTATATATCAGAGGTTATACTTGTATCATTGTGTACATGTCAGAGTTTATACTTGTATCTTTGTAGATATCAGAGTTTATACGTGTATCCTTGTGTAGATATCAGAGTTTATACGTGTATCCTTGTGTAGATATCAGAATTTTTACTTGTATCTTTGTGTAGATATCAGAGTTTTTACTTGTATATTTGTGTAGATGTCATGTAAATCTGAACTCTTCATGCACTGTTTTCAAAGGCCTTCTGTGATTGGTATCTATGGAGTAAAGGGTTTAATCCTTGCCGTGGAAGTAATTATGAATATCAACTCTCCAAATGACCATACATACCAAAATATTGTGAGCTATTTTTTACAGTTCTCCAAACAAACTAACTGGTACATTTTGGTTTAATATACAGCTCAGACAATACAACCAACGGGCGTTAGCGATTTCCTTAATCCCACTTCTGTAACGGGCACGGAAGGCAGGCCAGGGATCTGTCCACAAGGAAAGTACGGGGAAAACTGCGAGTACGAGTGTCACTGTCCGGTTGGTACTGAGTGCGATCCTACCACAGGGCAGTGTCCGGACGTCTGCGCGCCTGGCTGGTCAGGGGCTCCTTATTGTCAGGCAGGTAAGATATGTCAGCCGAGTAAGCCGATGTGCTGTTTTATTTTGTTTAGGTTGTCTGTATGTCTTACTTTGGTATGGGGCCGTTTGCTATATTATATATATCAGGTGCTTTTAAAGGGAGTATATCAGGGGAAAAACGCTAAATGTCTTGAAAAATAAAATTATTTTGAAATGAATAAAAAAAACATCTTATCATAAAGTCCGAATGGTTTGTTATATCAAATCCACCAAATGTGACAAAATCGATGTTTTAGTCGGAGTGGTAAACTTGGAACGAAATCCCAATTCTAAAACTAGCCAGCACTTTAAATACTGCTTGATGACCTTCACATGGTCATTCAGACTTTTACTTAGATAAAACAAATTGTACGTGTATACCGTTTGACGGATCAAATTGAAATCAATATGAAATCAGGTGACTCATTTAAAACGTCGCCAAATGTGTTGCAATTTTAAGCTGGAAACCTATTTTAGTCTAACCTAGCCGCGTAGCCCAAGTTAGGAAGCCCCTTTTCAATATAGTATTTTGGCATGTTTAAACAGTTGGCCTTCTGGCAATATAGGGTCAATAAGTATAAAAATTATGTAGGCATGATATATTAAAAAAAATCTCATAGATTTGTTTACTCTAACAGCTAATGTTCGCACGCACGCACGCACGCACGCACGCACGCACGCACGCACGCAAATTTAAAATTTGAAAAACCCTTATATGTACACACTTAGAAGTTTCTTTATGTGGCATTTGTTTTTACTAAACAATTCTTCATATGATAATGATAATGACTTTATTTAAGATCAATTGCACTAAGTCAAATCTTCCTGATGACTCAACAACAATTCTTTAACAAGAGCATGTGTCAGAAGACCAACTTCTTTAAATTAACAGCAGTAGTCCAAATAGAGCAAGATTCAAGCATTACAAAATAATGTCCCTTCACGAATTGGTCAATATTGTTTGATTCTGTTTAAAAACAAAAAAATGAAAAGGAATATCTCGTACTCGTACAAATGTATAATTTATAGTAAGTTCAAAACTCCAGTACATGGAAGTATAGTATTTGGATGACAGTTTAATCGACTACATAAACACAAACGTTGCCTTCATTGCTACTTCGCTGAAAGGTTAAATGCAATTAGTTCTATCAAATTAAAGCATCGGGCGAACATTAATTAAATTGAGCAACATGTGCTCGTTATTTTGTTTTTACAGGACAAGTCTTTTATTGAATTTTAAACTGTCTTATAACGTAGTGGCTTTATCATATCACTTCTATTACTTAACTGATGTTCTAATACTGTTCTATTATCTTTTTTAAAAGAAAATGTCGCCCTCCACAAACAATCGTATCAGCACGGGACGTATCTTGGTTGGAACGCTTCACGAGCGGTAGACGGCAACCCGGATCAAGATGGAACATATGGGTCGTGCGCATGGGCACACAATGGCGATGACGTCTTCAAAACATGGTGGAATGTCGATCTTGGAGCAAACTATACCATCCAGTCCATTGAAATATACTTTCGAACAGATGGTACTTATGCATTCGTTTTTTAAATACATCTTAAACAATAACAAATAAGACTTTTTTATGAATTCTTTAAACGCATTTAACATTATACATGTACCACACATGTGTATTCATTATTTTTGACGATATTATTGTAAAAAAATATATTTACGATTGTCTTGTTATTTTGTTTGATTAACAATGTCAACACATCCGTTAACGTGCGTTAGGGATATGGCAAGTGTGCTTAGCAATTCGATGTTTTGTAAGGTTGCAAAAATCTGGATAGACCACAGTTTACAGAATAAAACGAACTGACTTTTGATAAATACATCTATCGCAAGTGTTTTTGCCATTCTACAGTGGTCATTTGTGTTACAAGAAGTCAATAAAATTGCTTTATTACATATGTATTTCGTAAATGATGAATTATAGGACACAAGCCAAATTTAAAGCATGTGCCTTCTCTCCTTCCTTTCCCATCCCACCACCAACACCCCGTAGATGCTTGCCATGCACAACAATTCTTTGTATGTGTTAACTTAGTTGGTTGAATATTTAGCGTCATTTTTATGCCATCGAGGGCTAACAGACGATCAGTTAACCTAACCACTGTTTCCTGGGATTAATCAGTACTCGAGCACACCCCATCTCCGCAAGTAACTGATAACTTTTCCACTTGAATCAGTGGTGAGAGACGAATGATAATGAGACACAATGTCGTATATCAATCATCACGGAGACTGTTGCCGGGCGGGTTCGATCTCACGACCCCTGGATTGATAGTCAGACACGTGTGTTAACTTAGATGCTTTACACTATTTGGGTTATTTTTGTTATAAATAATCTATATTGTTTGTTTTTCCCCCAAGACGCCATGTCGCAGTCCAGACGTGCAGGGGTACGCATTTATGTATCCGCCAGTATCGAGGAGGCCAAGAACGAAGGTCTCTGTTATATGGACCAGATGAACGACTTCGTGTTTCCGCCTCCACATTTAATACTACGTGATGGCAGTCTCACGTGTGCTCAGCGACGCGGCCGCTTTGTTATTATGTACGTGGATCGGCCAACACAGACGTCCATTCGGAACTGCCCCGAACACACTCTGTATTCTTGTTGGGCCAATTTGGAACTGTGTGAAGTCCAAATATTTGGTATGTCTACGTTAAGAAGTCAACAATTTGAAAGCAGTTTGAATTTAGTGGGTTCGATCCTCCGTCACGGCTATGTGTGATATCCTTGACCAAGACGCTTTATCTGCATATGTTTTGTACTGATTGTACTGTGTGTGCATGCGTGCGTGCGTGCGCGCGTGCGCGCGTGCGTGCGTGCGTGCATGCGTGTGTGTGAATTTTGATGAGAGGTACCCGTTTTATGAGAGTTGCTTAGAATTTTACTCCGTTGTTAATATAGAGTTTTGAACTGTTTGATAGAATTTGCACGTTTTATATAAGACGGAAGAGAGTTCCACAAACAAACGCCTGAAAAAGAAAACGAATTTTCAAACATTTCAGAACTTGGTTTAGGAGAATACAAATGTAGATTAAAGGATGACCGTAATGTGTGTGTGGAGCTTGGTCACTTAATGATTTCTACAACAGTACTGCCTTTAGATATAAACCTTTCAGGAAACGTCATCCATTAAAGCTTAGTGAATAGTTCTGTAGAAGGAGTATCATATTTTTTTATCGAAATACCTTACCTCCTTACTTGTACTTGCTACCTGTGAACTATTTTATATTTTGCTTTCCTTAACACATTTTCTATGTTGGAAGGATTACAAAATCACAATTAGTATCCTTCCCTCTCATGCTTTCTGCATCTCTTTCTACTTCCAATGTCTTGTATAGTCAAAATGATGTTAATGATAATACTCGTTCCATTTTCAGCAATTATATCGTTAAATATTGTACTCTCGTATGTATTTATAATTAAATAGTTATCTAATATGTAAGAAGTATGTGTTTTTTTTCTCTCAACAGCCTGCACTAATGGAACCTTTGGAAACGCATGTCAGAATAGATGCCATTGCCACGACAACGCTGGGTGTGACGGTGAGACTGGCGCGTGTGACGGAGTCTGTCAGGCCGGGTGGGAGGGGAACAGTTGTGACACAAGTATGTATATTGCTCTGGATATGCATATACTATAATATCTATAGCTCTCTTTCTATATATATATATATATATATGTGTGTGTGTGTGTTTGTTTGAATGGGCGTGGTGTCATTTTGAAAACATTATCATATCTGCGCAATGTTCAATTAACTTATTGGTTGAGAAAGACCTCAGATGTAACAATATGAACTTATTTACACGAATCTAAGCAGAACCGTGGTTATTTCCTCAAGTTACAAGCTTACTTTTTTAATTGTTTTGTATTAAGCTTATTAATTTTACCTTGATTTTGAAACTAGACAGACCACACTCAGAGTCTTTCTGGGTAAAACCAGTACATAAATACTAAGCATGTGTGGATAAAATGTCATGCTCGAGGACACCACATATAGCCGCGGCCGAGATCGAACCCACGACCCTCTTATCATAGGTCCAATGCAGTACCATGGACCACGTACTCCGTTTTTCTTATTAACATATCTATACTGAGTTTGGTTCGCAACACAACACCAGCAGTGACATGTACGTGACATTGAGAGGGCGTCATACACCATTCGGCCACAGAAAACACGTGATAAAGAAATGATTTTAACACATGTCAAAGCGCCCCCAATCTGGATATAATATATCGCCAAACTGTTACATTTTATCGACTGCATTGCCACAATTTAAAACACTATTTACTGATAGTTTCGTTAAATATGACTATTTTACATTAATGTTGATAAAAAGTTATTCAGAACATGAAAATGTTACGTAACCATGTATCAATATACGCATGAAGAATTCGGAGCGTGGAGTTTTATGTGTTTGTCTTTCGGTGCCGGGCCCGATTAAGTCGGTTACACGTCTGACTATCAATCCAGAGGTCGTGAGTTCGAATCCCCCGCCCGGCAACAGTCTCCGTGATGATATACGACATTGTGTCTCATTATTATTCGTCTCTCACCACTGATTCAAGTGGGAAAGTTATCAGTTACTTGTGGAGATGGGGTGTGCTCGAGAACTGGTTAATCCCAGGAAACCGTGGTTAGGTTAACTGATCGTCTGTTAGCCCTCGACGGCATAAAAATGACGCTAAAGATTCAATTAATAAATAAATCAATAAATTAATCAATCGTTTTTCGATAACAAATTGTATAATTTTTCAATATCAAAGGCCGAAACGATCTCGGCTAAGTTCAAGACTAAACTCGGATATCAAACTTACATCTGCCGGCTTGACTAATAGTCTGTATAATACAGTTTCCGGTTTATTGTCATTTGATTTCAATTTGTTAAATGCTTTTTTGTAGAATGTCAACGTGGTAGATATGGTGTGAACTGTAATATGACGTGTGGTCGGTGCTTGGATACAGTGGCATCATGTGATCGCAGGACAGGCACGTGCAAAGCATGCCAATCTGGTTGGACGGGATCGAAATGTGAACAGCGTAAGTTTTGTACATGTCAATTGTGAATGGCACATTGATTACATATAAACATAAACGTATACATGGTACGGATACCATGGGTGAATTACAGATGATAAGTATACTAAAGACAGTCACGTGGGGTCTTCTGGTTTATGAAGATATTGCCGTTATAAAACACCATCAGTACACGTATGTTATTTTACACTATTTAAAATCCCTGAACTATAGTAGCATGTGTATATTCTGGAATTATCCTATGATAATAACAATATACTCTTTTAAAGACCCTACAGATGTCCACGACAAATGTTGAAATATATTTTCTGAAAACGCAAAATCAATGCAAGTCCGCTTCCCTTCGTCTGATATAGAATGAATTACCTTTACTATTCCACACTGATCCTTAAATAATATTATTGGGAACTTTTTTCTTATTTGTTTGTCTCTGCTACGCTCGTTTTCTGTTTATTATAATGCCTGAAATATGAAATCACACACCAAACACATGTTTTACTGCAGCATGCGAACCAGGAACATATGGCACAGAGTGCCGGGGGAAGTGCGGTAACTGTATAGGAACATGCGATCCGCAAACTGGAGTTTGCTCCCTTGGATGCAAACCTGGATGGGTGGATTCCAAATGTACCGAAGGTGTGTTAATTGTTCATGTTACTGTTTATTGTTGCCTTTATTAACGGTATATTATCAAGTGAGAAGGATGCATTTATTATAAAGCTCAGACTTGGAAAATATTTATGTCATAGTTTTATTACATTATACAGAATATCAAATATTATATATATATATATATTTAGAGTTGGCTGTTATTGTCGTCTGTTTTATTTGAATCCGTTTCTATAGAAGTGTTGTCGAACATAAAAGTTCCATCTGCATTTAAATATGATGCCAGGTGATTCATTTACGTTCCATTTGTCGCCAATACTGCGTAATGCTACATGGTAGAATCTCCTTTTGTATCAGTGGGGACAGACGTCCACACAGCCGAACAGACACAGCTGAATTTCGACTTAAAAAACAGAGCCGATTTACGAGAACTCACGCCCAGAATTCCGTCTTAAAATACGCTTTAAATTTCTCAATGACAGTTAACGATTGAGCGTATTGTGTTTTTAAATCAGTGCACATGTATATTTAAAAGTATGAATGTACTTGTTGATGGTGCTCTAAGAAACATACTAAGTTAAGGTCTCACACAGTTGAATTTTGTTCTTTGTTTTTTTATAGCAGGAATGTGAATGTAGACCCACGTAAAAACGCACAATAAATGTTTTTTTTAAAGAAAGTGCAGTGACACCCTGAGATTTTTGAAAAAAAAAGAAGTCCTCAAATGCTTACAAATATATGCATATATAGAAATCCTATAAAAGTCACTTTTTAAACACTAGTCTTATTGCTGTATATGCTATATATATATATATATATATATATATATATTGCTCTATTCATCTGCAGCAAGAAATCACAACCACTGTGAACGATTTTGAAAATATTTCATAATCAAATTTAATATGACTTTTTTAAGTGTAAGAAAGAAGAAAAATGGGCGTAACTGTGCAGTGAGACGTAATTTTGTACGCTACTAAACGAATAAATCAAAACCTGTAGTACCAACTTGTATAGCTGTGCATTGTTATTTCGATTTTTTTTTTTGGTATTCAAGTATGTGTTCCCGGTACCTACGGACCAAGCTGTGAATCAAATTGCGCAAACTGCCGTGAGGGTGCTGCCTGTAACCACGTTACCGGATACTGTCCAGCCGGATGCGCGGTTGGGTTTGTTGGAAATCGTTGTAAGGATGGTACGTTAAATTGGAAAAGAAAATATCTCTAACCATAATCTGAATAAACACACACACACACACACACACGCACGCACGCACGCACTCACGCACGCACGCACGCACGCACGCACGCACGCATGGATGACAAAATAACGACTATTTCAATTTTTTACTTTTGAAATAATTAATAAGCGAATAACAGATAATTTGCTGAGTTACCATTCTCAGTAATACATGATATTGATAATGAATATATATATTGAAAATGGCGTTAAACCCAATTCAAAAAAATCCTGCAGCATACCCCGCTTCCCCCCACCCTCGCAACATATTTATATATAACGCTTTCTGGTCAGCGTTTTTTGTTGTGGGCAAAGTGAAAGAAGAGCAATAATGTATCCATACACCAATTTTCAAGCATCTTTTTTTTAATTAACAGTTCAAACATGAAAATGCTTCCAAGTACAGTACATCAATAACGCCATTCAACTCATAAAATAAACATTAACATAAAGAAAATGCATTTTTAAACAAGAAGAAACAATGGTTATTTATCCCCGCCATTATACGACAAACCCACGGAAATTATTTCTGTTTCAAATGGGTGTGTTAGGCTTTCTGTGAGTTTAGTCTTTAATAAAAAGGTTTCCAATTGTAAGCGCATCATATTTTTAGAAATACAGAGTTGATATAAAATGAAATACAAATAACGATGCTTATTTGCAATGTACACTGATATAAATCAGCTATTGTAAGTATGACAGGGTAAAACGCTTGGTTGTAATTTTAATTGTTGCTGTATATTTCCAGTCTGCAAGAGTGGTCAATATGGCGTTGATTGCCTACAAGTATGTGGCAAATGTCGAGATAATACACAATGTGATCATGTGACAGGAAATTGTCCAAGCGGTTGCGCAGACGGCTGGCGCGGCGGCAGTTGCCAAACTGGTAAGTAAAAAAACAAAAGCATTTTATTCTCGTTCAAAATTATGAAGTTTATAATATACATTCGTGTACATTCTAAAAGTTTGTTTTCAATTAAAATACGGGTTGTAGACAGATTTTATCTCCGCTTTTTAATTTCAAACGTATTAAATACAATTCATTTAATTTGAAACCCGACTATTTTTAATGAAACGGCATTACCCTAAATAAAGTAATACCATTGATAGTATCTGCACGCCTATGGACTATGAGTTAGATGTTGAATGATACGATCGTTCGACAAAAAAAAAACACTCAAAGATCCCTACGCCAGATAACAAGTGTATGCACCAATTGACAAAAATGCCTTTAGGCAGTTACAAACTTTTACACAAAACATCACATAGTTTAATAAACAAAGTATATTACAATTTTGTGTCCTGCCACAATCCGCCCGTTTTTATTTCTCATTCAACCTGGGTAGTTGATGCGAACTGGTGGTTTGCAATAGGGTACAGAATTTAAATAATTGGATTTAATTTATCTTTGTAAAGTTTTGCTGTGTGTTTTGTTTGCATAAGGCGTTTGAATGTCTCAGTCGTGTTTACTGTTTAAACATATTTTATTTCAACATAAAATTGGGTTTGTCCACAAGTCCTTTCAACATTAGAATCGGCCCGTTCCCTAAATTTTTTACAACGTTTACATTACAAATTAAAATGACATATTTTAACAATTTTTCTTACCAGTATTACGAGAAAAAGGCCGAAAAGGAAGGAAATTACTAATGGGTTAATAAAACTACGCCGATTCTTCATTATGTCGCCCATACGCATGCGTGCGTCCAGTATACACATCTCAGTAGCACCCCAGTAAGACAATCAGATAAATAAGTAAATAATTTGTGTGTCCTGTGCAATTTGACCTTTGTATACAATGGGGAAAATATGTCTCAGTCGTATTAGATACGAAAGAATGGAATCAATAAGAGAAGTCTGACTCGTATGGTCAAGCACATATGGACAAGTGCTATAGAACTGGGGTCAGTTTCATATGAAAGTATGAATACCGGAAGTCGGTATACAAGACTGGTGCCGTAATATTCCCGTATGGCTAAGCACATATGAACAAGTGCTATAGAACTGGGGTCAGTTTCATATGAAAGTATGAATACCGGAAGTCGGTATACAAGACTGGTGCCGTAATATTCCCGTATGGTTAAGCACATATGGACAAGTGCTATAGAACTGGGATCAGTTTCATATGAAAGTATGAATACAGGAAGAGGTCATGTGTCATCCAAGAGTTTTTTTCTGTTCAGTGTGTACACTGTTGGCAAAATGAAAGTAGACTTCCGAAACGTATTCATACCCTAACTTCCAAGTATCTTTTTTTTAAATTCACAGTTCATACATGACAATGCTTTCAAAATGTACATTATACATCAATAATACCATTCAAAGAAAAAAATCAGCATTGAAATAAGGAAAATGCATTTTTAAAGAAGAAGAAACAAGGATTATTTATGACCGCCATTATGCGGCCCCATGGAAGCATTTCAGGTATGTTTCCGTTGGAGACACTATGCCTCATTACACGATAAATATAGGGTACCAGACAGCAAACGTTATGTATTAACATTATGAAGGTAGATAACAGGGGTAACAAGTTTTTTTCCGCTTGTGAAAATCACAATCGCTTTTACACTTATTTTACGTAATGTGCGTCCAATATTTCAGCGAACATGTATACGTTTACACATAATAAATTTCATACTCTACTGCATTATAAATAACAATAATAAAATATTTCAATATAATACGTGTATATGTAGCCTAGGAAAACACATATAATGTTAAAGTATTTGTTGTTGTTTTTTTTTACTTAAACTTCCCTCAATTTATTTAATTTAATGTGTGATTCAGTGGAGAGTTGGAACACACGTGACTGATGTATACTTTAGATGTACAAGATATATGTACAGTATTTTGAAATCGCTCCCACCCGAAGAGAAGCCATCGTATATATACTTCTATTTTGGAAAAGTCAGTAAAATATAATAACAAACAATTAAATGGAAACATGAATATAGACGCGATCAGCTATTTTCTTATCAAAATGCCATGGTACTTCGTTCAGTCAAAATTCTAGATGCACTGTACAATTACTTTATAAAATGTATGCAATCGTGTTTTTTTTCTGTTTTATAGGAATAAAGCGGTTTTTCTATATGTATATATGTATGCATTAGGATTTACCTGGCACTATCAATTAATTAATTATTAATGTCCAAACGTAAACAGTGATATCACTGTTGGTTAACCGATATCAATACAGTAACTCGGCATCATAGCGCACTCACATACATCTCGGCACGGAAAAAGGCGTTTAAACGTCCGAACATATTGGCGAATATTGATGCGTGCCAAGTAAAACATTACGGACAATACATGTTACCAAAAATCGATTGTAACAAATAACTTACGGTCCGTTTAACCGATTTATACATAAAACTATTGCCAACCTAAAGTTAGTTTATTATTTGTCTTCCAACTTGCAACTGGCCTTATTCCCGACCATAATTGGCCTGATGCGAGAGAGACTATCGCTCCATCCATTTGTCCAAGTAAATACAATGTAATACAATGTAATTTTTACTTCGAGACCGTTAGCGAATCAAAGAAAAATGGCTGCCCTGGAAACAGTATCGAACGCTGATTGGATTATCGGCATGTTTGATTGACACCCCGCGCCAGTAATGAAAATTTACGCTTCTTGAATAGCGAAATGTGAAAAACAAATTTATTCCGATACAGAATTTAAATGTATATGTTACGTATTCGCAAATTTACAGACGAACACTTGTGCATGTGTAAGAGTTATCACCCGTGTTGTAGGCACAGGAAGTATCGTCACCATTTTGCTCGATCGTAAGTTCTGCAACTGGTTCATTACCATCAAGTCTATCTACTTTTCCAGCTTCTGTTTTTTCAATAATGTAACCATTGTTCTTGGCCAATGGAACGCCATTCCCATTGCCGTTTGTTTTATTTTCTTCTTTGCCGGGTTCGCATGGCGGAACAGAATCAATACGTTCACTGTCCTTTTCTAAGACGCCATTATCGAGCCCGCTTGGTTTGTCTACCAGTTTTCGACTACTGGTCGATTGTTTAGATGCCTTTGAAGATTTAACAGCAGACGATTGGGTTTTTCCGCTGCTCGAACCAAACACGCCGTTGACTACGGCCGTTTTACAGCAAAACAATGCTTTTAGTTCGGCCCTGAACTTAGTACCACTAAATACATACAGTACAAAGTTGAATGCTGCATTTGTGTAGCCTACCATGCTTACAACTGTGTATTGAAAAAGTAAATACTGTATAGCATACCACCTCTCGTACGGATTTTTAATCTTGAAGATCTCTGTTCTGCGGTGTGGGGCGTAAATTTGGAATATCGAAACAGGGCCTATTGTGAAGAAAAATATGACACACAGTGCAATGAGCAGCACGGAGACAGATTTAGCATCTCTTATCCCTTTTCCGCGTTTAACATGCATTTTCTTCCGTCCAGATTTTGACCTATACAGCGTCACGATTATTAATATATTGCTGACAAGCAGAATTGGGAACGGGGCAGCAAATGCAATACAAAAGTCTATCCACTCAAATATGTTATCTCTGAAATTCTTGTATTCTTCCGTTGTCGGTGCACATTTGTCCCCTTTTCTGTAACCTTCAAGTCCGTTAATGATAGGCATGACACAGTCCGCTCCAAAGACAAAAACTACTATACAACATATAACAATCCCAGCATTTCGTGGTGTGCAACCTATTTTCACCTTGTGGGGCAGCACAACACTCAGTGCTCGTTCAACGGTGACAGCAACCAGTAACCATGACGATAAATGGATACTTGTGTAAGTGAAATACAGCTGTATCTTACACCCAGCGTCGCTCATGTACCGTACGTCCAAATCCCACGTGTTACTGACCCAGTTTCTGAATGGTCCGCTCCACAGAATAATCGTATCGCTAACGGCTAAACTGAGTAGGAACATGGCGGTGGATGAAAGTCGTTTCATCTGGCGGACCAAGACTATGATGGTGAGAATGTTGCCAATGGTTCCCCATGACATGATAATTGGCGGTATCACCTTCCACATCATAACCCTGGCGTCACCGTAATATCCAATTGGAGGCTGCGGTAGTCGCGGTGGGCTTATTCGTGCAGTAGTTGAATTGGTTGAGTTAGACAATCCACCGTACATGTCGGTCATAAAGGAAGTAGTGGTGTTCATTTTAATTAAATGTCTGTCGAGTGCTTCTTCAAAATATTCCAAAGTTACAAATCATTCAGAATGTATGTACCAGTCCGTGGTTTATTTAATGTGTTTTTGTTTACAACATATAGGTCACCAATTTAAAATTATTCTAATAAAACTGCTCCAACGATATCGGTATAACAACATAAGTTTTAACTCGCACCTCTGCATGTTAACACACCGTAAAGCGTTCTGACTAGCCGGTCAAGCGGCCCAATAAATATAGATGGCGCTGGCGCAGCTCAAAACTTTCTCACAATTACACTGCGTATACACACATACACGAGAGGTACGGTGTTACGTTGGGGTCACTGCGGCATATTAATGTAATCGTGAAAAGTCGATACAACAATACTACGATGGTGAAAATTCGAAACAACGATGGTGAAAAGTTAAAGCTACGATGGTGAAAAGTTGAAACAACGAAACAAAGATGGTGAAAAGTAGAAACAAATATTATAAAAAAAACGAAACTACGATGGTGAACAGTCGAAACAACGACACAAAGATACGACAATGTTACAAAGTTAAAACAACGATGGTGAAAAGTAAAAAAGGTAAGTTTGCAATTATGACCTTTAATCATCGTAGTTTTGGCTTTTCACCATCGTAGTTTCGTTGTTTTGACTTTTCACCATCGTAATTTTGATTTTTTTACCGTCGTAGTTTCAACTTTTCATCATTTTTGTTTCGTTGTTTCAATTTTTTGGGGCGGTGCTTTAGCAACCGCTCTCAGAGCTAACATGATTTTTTTCCTATACCGCTAATATACAACCGTGTATCGTGTTAATGCAAACCTGACAACCACAAATCAAATAGTTCCAGCCCCTGATAAGTGTTTGAACTCACTATAAACAGCAGATTCGCCTATTTCAACAAAAACATTACTAAACAGACAGCGATGATTTATACCTTTAAACAATTGTGTACAGTATAAATTCCAAGTTTATAATCAGTGCTATTAATCAGCACAAAGGAATAAAAGCGCATGAATACAGACGCTCTGAACGATGTTCACGAGACCAAAAGATTTTTCTAGAAGCCATCTTGGACAGCAATTCAAGACAGACAACTGCGTTTTTAACTATTAGTCGTAAATGTATTTACCATGTTTCATTGAATACGGGAACGAAACGTTTCTTGATCTGTCCCTTATATGCCAAAGAACTATACTTATATGCTTCTTTGCTTATGGCAATAAACAATCAATACTCGTTCTAAAAATAGAGATATGCTAATGTTGATCACGTGACTTGCGGTTTCTCCTAAATGTTTAAAAATAGACTTGTATTCCTAAAAAGAATTCGAGATTGATAATGTCAGTGCTGTTATTTTGTTATTTAGTAAATATTTCATATGTTTCCAATAATTGGAACAGTAGATAATTTCTATTTAAACATATAAGAGTTAAAACATTTGTGTTTCCGTAGCAAAAATACACAAACATTCAGATGTGTCTAAATATCGGCGCCATAACATTTTAGATAGTGCGGTTACGTTTATGGGGTGATAGAGGGCGCTAGAAAATATAATATAAGAATCAATTATTAATGTCGATATACACATTTCAACTTTTCGTCTTTTAAACGATTTGTTTCACTGTTGCGCTAGAGAAATCAATAAAGAAAATAGTAAATGAATATACTGAAAGTGGAATTCATCGTGCTAGATTCAGAGCACTTTGGTATAATATATATGATAAAAAGCTTGTCATTTCTGAAAATATCACGAGTTGAGTTAAAGATACAAATCTCATATCAATGAATTTAACTTATATCTTGAAGTTGGACACTGGCCAAATTTAAGAGTTGATATTCCTACTATAGCAGAAAATACACTTTCAAACGCAAACCATTCAGTTATATGCTCCGACTTATTCGAGAAAAGGGTCAACGTTAAGCATAGAACATGTAGATTTTGTACCCTGTATAAGAATCAAAGGTTATCGGGATTATTCTACTTCAATGTATGCAAACTGACTTGTTTGTCTAAAACAATAGCGACATTTTACATCTTATATGCTCCGTCTCCATAAGCACTGCAGTGCTTTGATTTATCATCGTACTTTTGACTTTTCACCATCGTAGTTTCGTTGTTTTGACTTTTCACCATCGTAATTTTGACGTTTTGACTTTTCACCATCGTAATTTTGACTTTTCAACATCGTAGTTTCGACTTTTTATCATTTTTGTTTCGTTGTTTTGACTTTTCACCATCGTAATTTTGACTTTTCACCATCGTTGTTTCGCTTTTCATCATTTTTGTTTCGTTGTTTCGATTTTTTATCATCGTATTTTTTTACTTTTCTTCGTCGTTGTTTTATTGCTTCTTCACCATCGTTGTTTCGTTGTTTGTTTTATCTCTTGACTTTAATAAGTTAAATAATACTCCACTACTGGACACCGTATATAAATGGACAACAGCTTGCCGGTCAACTTATTGTCATTTGACAGGGAATCAATATGATGATAGTAATAAACCCCTTGTGTAAATTGTGCACAACAATTACTGTAAACAAACCTTTCAAACTTGGATCAGCCATAAAACAAACAATTT
Source organism: Panopea generosa (assembly GCA_029582155.1). NCBI lineage: Eukaryota > Metazoa > Mollusca > Bivalvia > Adapedonta > Hiatellidae > Panopea > Panopea generosa. The sequence continues at coordinate 60,381,853 of CM055901.1, forward strand.
AGAACGGCTTAAGGTTCAGTAAAAACAGTATAAATGTGTGAACAAAAACCGATTAAATTGTTAAATTTTATTGCATTGTCACTTCATCTGTTTAAACAATGTATATATTTTATTGTATTATGTATGTTCAGTGTATTTTACTTAATAAATAATGCGGTCGTCCATACCACCTTGTTTACCGTCTTCATAATTGGACATGTTGTCCCAATAATTGCACGATTTACACTTGAATGTGTTTTAAACATTTGTCAATTTTCTCTTATTTTAATAATACCCTAATGACTGGACCTACACGAAATTGAGAAGTAACAGGACATTGGTGCAATGAGATTTCCTCCAGGATAGTTTGATAAAGTTTTACGTTAGGGTAGGAGGTGAAGGGGCATTACGTGTCCGTTCGTTCGTCTGACCGTTCGTCCGAGGCAACTTGAAAAAAAAGTTTTTTATTCAATAACTTCTGAAAGAGGTTATGTATTTAATACAAACACAAATACCTTTATTAACAGTTAAACATACATGTTAATAACGTACACAAATGCATGGCAATAAGAATATATTAATATTTGGCCTAATGCTATATAATATAAAATCATTATCGATATTTTGCAATATCAATCAAATTTTACAGAAGTTATGGCCACTCATTATTTAATTTTTCTGTAAAATAATGTTTTCGGAATCGCTTGAATTTAGCAGGTTCGATCCTCCGTCACGGCTATATATGTTGTCCTTGAGTAAGACACTTTATCCGCATATGTTTCGCCTGTTTCTACCCAGAAATACTTCAAGCGTGATTTGTCGAAGTCGTAAGAACTCGAAGTAAAATAAATAAGTTTTCGATATTTCTAATACTGAACACTGAGAAGGTCATGGCTAGTTTCGTTGAATATCGAAAGTACACGGATATCTAACTAACTGTGGTTTGTCCGTGAAGAAGAAAAATAAAATAATAATATTAAAAATAAAAATAAAAATAAAAATAAAAATAAAAATAAAAATAAAAATAAAATAATAATAATAACAATAATAATAATAATAAATAATAATAATAATAATAACAACAGTAACAATAATAATAATAATAATAATAATATTAGTATGATATTAGTAATAATGATAATGATAATGGTAATGGTAATGGTAATGATAATGATAATGATAATAATAATAATAGTTATAATAATGATAAAAATAAATATTATCATTATTATTAATAATAATAATAAAATAATAATAATAATAATAATAATAATAATAATAATAATAATAATAATAATAACAATAATAATTATAATAATGATAATAATAAGTGTTAGCCATTTGTCAATATCAGTTAAATTTTACAGAAGGTTTGGCCCTTTTTTACATTGTTTGGGGTAAAATAATATAGCGGGGGGAATCTGTGTCCTATAAACACATTTCTGTTTCAATAAATCTCCATGAAAATGTAATTGAATTTTTCTGGGTATGCAGATACAAACTTGATACAAACTTTTATAAATAACAATACTTATTGAACTTTCTTGGAGGCGTGGTCCAGCAGAGCACCGAACTCATTTGTGGTACATTTTCGTGGAGTAGTGGTCCAGTGGTAGAGCATCGGACTCATTTGTGGTACATTTTCTGCATATTATATGCTTTGTACTGGTTCTGCTCATGAAGACTTCGGGAGTGATTTGTATAAATTGTAATAACTTGTTTCGCAATCGAAGTAAAATATATCAGTTTAAATTACAAAAAAAGCTCGTAGAGAAATGAAATTGTATAACTATATTGTCGAAGATAAACATGTCGAAATTTTAACTGTAAAAGTTGTTTGTGACAAATGCGACAGTGAGTCTCACCAGAGTAAGTTTATTATATATCACTAATGTCCCTGGGCAGTTGATGTTTTTGTGATACATGGCTAAATACCATTTAATGGGTTTACTACGTATTCAAATAAACTACAGAACAGAAATGTGGGAATACATGATTAATTATTGATACCAATATGCGTTTCATTCTAGAATCTATGAAATTCTACTACTCCCCTGTGCACGTTTTTATTCATTTCACAAGCCTTATGATTCTAATGGTTGTCGACAAATTGTCAACAAATATAATTACATTGACGTACATATCAGTTTAGGGGTAGTTAGTCTATATTTATTTATTTAAGCTCAAATCGGAGCTTATATGAACCGCTCTCGAGTCTGCTACTTTGGTAGGACCAGTATCGAACCCACAGTTCCCAGCGTGAGCGACAAAAACTCTATTTATTACATTACCGCCCGTTTAAGTTCGTTTAGTTTATTTAAAATAAATGAAAGAAACGATTGGTCCAGAGATATGTTGCCGGGTTTCTTTAACCGCAGTTTGTGGTATATATCTGTACCGTAAACCGTCCCTGTATTAAGTTGTCTGTGTGTATGGTGCCGGTTTAGCCTCGCTTTAATTTTTTTTCCAGCTATATTGCAACGGCGTCTTCTGAAGAAGATATTCTTAGCGCTGTCACACTGGAGTATCTTGCCGCAATATTTTTAACAGAACCGAACATAACATAGTTGTACACAGTACATTTATCATAAATCACACAAGATACGATCAACATCAAACGTATGGTCTCTTAACTGCCATAATGGATTGTTTACGGTAGCATGGCTACAGCGTATAATTTATGATTTAAAGTGTGTGACAAGATATTTAATAAATGCATTGAGGGTGAACGTGACTAGGCTCAAGCATTTACCACTATTTTTTTTTCTCATTTTCAATGCTTCTTTTATTTATCTTAACATGTTCACGATTCTATACAGTTTTATTCTGTGAATTACTGATTAGACGGTCAAACATGTGTTAACCGTCAGTACTGCTTACCCCTATTAACCAACCACTTGTTTTAAAGAGTCAAAATTTTATTTGCCATTTTATAATTGTATTTTCAATCAACCTGTATTCAGCAGACAGCTGCACTGGGTCCTTTTTGCCTCTTAAATGGCCGTTTAAGACAGGTTTGACTGTACCTTTTATATGGCGACACTTACATAGTGTTCGCTTATTATAGATTTACTGAAGAGTGTGCCAATTTGCGCATTTGTGTAGTCAATGATTTTGAACTGGGAAGTGCTGCAACACTGGCCAGCCCCCACCCCTAATGTTCAGGTTGAAGGGGCCAGCATACTCTTTGTGCCCCCCCCCCCCCCCCCCCCCCCTTTCTTCCCCCAATAATTCAAACGCTTTTACGCCCATGTATACTTACACTGCCCTCTGAATGTTGAGCGCCACGCGAAAAAGCTTCTAATATCAATTGCATGTATTTGGTATGACCAAGGACTTACAAAGTAGAAGGAAAGGAAACTTGTATCTCGTGACTAATGTTTATAAAATAGCACCAGGAGGATTCAT